>CM043865.1:61875797-62475797 GCA_023846275.1 Vanilla planifolia
GATTTCTCAGGTCTATGATGAACACTACCATTAAGAAAAGTACAGCATTTGATCCTTAAACTGAGAATCAAACAGAGATTGCTGCCAAAATTGTCACACAACTGGAGATTTGGGATGAAAATTTACCATATATTCAATTTGCATATAACTTAAGCTTGCATGCTTCAACTGCACAAAGTTCATTTGAGAAGTGTTTAGGAATCATACCTAGCAGTCCATTTAATTTAGATTTTTAACTTGATACAGATAGAGGTATAAAGGAAATGCTCGATAGAAGGCTTAAAATTTTTTGGATAAAATCAAGAAAGTTCACACAAAGCTCAATGGACTAATGAAGAAATCCCAAAAAAAAACAATACAAAAAAAGACATGAACGGCACCATTTCAAAAAGAAACTCGAAGTTGGGGAATTAGCAAGGATCAATTAGAAAGAGAAGAAAGCTTAAGCCAATTTGATATGGTACTTTCAAAACCTTTAATAAGATCAATAATTATTCCAACCAGCTCAAATTGCCTCCTTACTAGGAATAAGATTTAGCTATCAATGTAAAGAATTTGAATCCCTTTGAACCATCAATATTTAATGGAAAACAGCACCAGAGTATACCTTTGTTGGATGAACTCCTGCATGAAAATCATCTATGTTAAAGGAGGACAATATGCTGGAGAAGATGACAAACATAAGGCATGGCTCAAAGATTTCTAGTAGTGGAAGGAAATGGTTGAAGTTTACTTCAATTAAATGGTTAGATCAAGACTAGGAAACAACAAAAAATCCACATCTAACTTTCAAAAAATAATGAAACCCCCAAAATGTGAAATAAAGTGTATCTAAGACACCTAGCCATTTTCAAGAATATAAGATTCAAGTGAACAGAATCACAAGAAAATAGGGCTCATTAAAAGAAATCTTTTCAAGATTAGGGAAGGGATGAAGATATCACATAACTCCTTGAAACTTAACCATACCTCTTGGGGGGTGGCTTCTCAAGAACCCTTAAGGACTCCAGCATTGCTGCCAAGAAGCAATAACCATTTTAAGTTGCTCTTCCCTTTCAATGAGCCTTTTCTCAAGAACCCTTAAGGATTCCAACGTTGCTGTGACGAAGCAATAACCTTTTTGAGTTGCTCCTACATTTCAATGAGCCCTCCTCAAGACCAAAAGAGGATTTCCATCAATACAAAATCACCCCTTGAGAGTTATCCATACCACTTTAAAGGCCACCCTCCAACATTATAAGGTTTTGAGATTTATTCCTCAAGATATGGTAGGTCTCACCGACCTCTAAAGGCATTCTTGATCTCGAGAAAATCATGAGTCTCAAAATCTATCCCTCAAATATTATATAGCCTTGAGATATTTTAAGTCTCAAGGGGTAGCCTAAGACTTCTACAAAACATCATAAAAAGGATTGACCATGGAACCTATTTGTAATGTCACCAAATTCATGTCACAATTTTATCCTCGAGTTTGACTATAAAACATTTTATTTAGGGTTCGAATCTTTGGAGAACAACAAATTGGGGGAAGTTAATTGTTTTCACCAAAATTCTCTCTCCAACTGTTACCCCATTTTCTCATTCATCTTCTTCATTGTAATAATAGCATACTGCTAATCGAGTTATATTACTCACCCTAAGTGAACTAATGGGAAAGAGAATAACTACTCTCTATTTCCTACAAAACCACAAAATCTAAAAGCCTACGAATTAGAAGATCGTCCAAACAAGAGATTAGGCCTTGTCGATAGATAATTCATTTATTAAAATATTATTTTATCTTCTATGAGAATAAAAGATTTTTTTATTATTTTCAAATATCTCACTCTTTAATTTTTACTTTTCACTATTAGTTTTTCTCCTTTTCTATTTTCTCATGCTTTAAAAATTTCTCAATTTTATTTTTATTTTTTCTATTATTTAAAAATTCATTAGTCTTTTTTGCTTTACAAAAACTTGACTGTTTTCTTTTTCTAAATTTCCCTTTTTTCTCAATTTCTTACTCCTATTTTCTTTTCTTTTTGCTTTATTTTTTCTCCTTTCTACTATCTTTCCCTCACCATCCACTAAGGTAACCATCTACTAAGATTTCTGCCAACAACTTGGGATAAAATGGTTGTTGAAAGAATCACACCAATAAAGGCAATTTCTTGAGATGTCAACAGTGCATCTTTGACACTATCAATAGATAATATTACGGTTAAAAGTTGCCATTGCAAGATATATGCAATTTCCCATGCAGAAAATTAAAGCGATAGAAGAACGAATGTGGGTACATTGATCTTTCAAATTGTTGAGGTCAAAAACATTAGAAGATCCTATGTGTAGGACGTCAACAGAACATGTGTAGCAAAGTGAAAACCAAGTAAGAAAATGGAACTTGAGCAGCTGTTGAGGAAAATGGTGGCAACTTTGGTCAATGGCTTTAACGTCCATGATGAGCATGGCCATGGATCTTGTATGTGATGCTTGGGTCCATTGAGTTTTGGAAAGTCCAATCACTAATAAGATTTCATTTATGTAAAAAACCTTATGACAAAAGACAAGAATAATAGGGCAATAATTTTGATTGAGTTGCTACGAAAGTAGAAAAATAATGGCAACACAATGGCAAACAATGTAAAGGGAGGAAGGGTTTAGCAACAATAATGGTCAAATGGAATCAATAGCACAACAACTACTGAAAAATTGATATAAGCACAAGAGCAATGGGACATATTGATATAAAGAAACTACTCTTTTACACTTACAGAGTTTTTTTAAACTAAAACTAAAATATTCATTCATTCACTCATACTTAATAGTTCTATGAAGAGACTTCACAAACACAAACACCAACACGCACCACTCACCCATTAAAGTTCCTGAAAACACTTAGCGCCATGAATTATACTTACACTAAGCATGAAAATAAAAAAAAGGGGAGAAGTAGAACATGTGATGTATATCAACCCTCAATAAGTTTTCCAAAAAAGATGTTTCACGAAAATGAATGATCAAATGATCAATCCATAAGAACATTGATAAACCTCTTATGATATATGAGAGATGATAACATTAGAATACAGGCACAAATGCTGAATCCTGAATAAATTAATGCAGGACAAAATGATTAACTATGCAAGAAGACTATAAGTCCTTCATACTAACACACACATATATATATATATATATATATATATATATATATATATATATATATATATATACATATATGTATACATACATATATATATACATACATATATACACATATATATATACATACATACATATATACATACATACATATATACATATATCTATATACACACACACACACATAAGGTGTCGCAAAAGACATCCAATAAAAAGAAACCATTAATTCATGCCAATTTCAGGAATAAGATAAAATTCAGTACGAAAGTAGAGTATGGTGGTAGCTAATTGGAAATCAAAGATTAAGGATCTTAACAGAACAAAATACATTAGATAGCAGATGATCATGATGTTAAAATCAAGACACCAATCATTCGACATGATAAATTTATGACATAAACAGTTCAAACATCTCAAATAACACTATTAACAATAGAACAAATTCATAATAAAAACTGTCTCCTGTTTGATATACCTTACACCTTGAGGAAAAAAGCAATTCATTTAGAAATTTAAAGAGTAGCAGTAAAAAAAATAGCTGTAAAATAGGATAAAGTACAAATTTAGGGTGTCATGAAAATGTAGCACTACAGTCTCACAAGTTTCATCATTCAGGAAGAAAAAAACAAACACCTTCTCAATCAAGTCCAGCACATCTTGATTATCTATGAATTCTATGTAGCTCCAATTTATCTCTTCCTTTGTATACTCTTCCTGCTCCATTTTGAATACATGCTGCATAAAAACAGTTTTAAAGTTTATATCAAGTCAAGCAACATGAATACAAAAGAAATTGAAGACTGTGGAAGATCAAGCTAACCTGGTTGAAATGCTGCTGCAACTTCTCATTTGTAAAGTTGATACAGAATTGTTCAAAACTATTATCCAGCAAATGCACAATTAATCACGAAGAATTTCACACTCAACCGTGGAAGTATACAACACAATAAGGCTTTACCAACATAGTACCTGTTGCATTTAAAGCTCTCGAAGCCATAAATGTCAAGAACTCCAATTAATGACTTCGAATTTGGATCTTGTCCAATTGACACATTGATTTTCTCTACCAACCTGTGGTGGGAAGCATCAATAGATATAGATTATTTTAGATACCTGTAATTAATTTTGTAAAGCCAAGCATTATGCCATGCATAATTTATTGAGAAATGCAAGCTCTCACCAATCAAAGAGACGAGAATATAGTGTCTTTGCTAAACCATCCCTGCTGACAATCGCAGAAGCAGGGTCAAGAGTTCTAGTAATGACTTCTTCTGGTGTCACCATTACACGTTTAATAAGTGCATCTTCTAGTCCCTTAGCATCACACCTACCATGATAGTAGGTCAAGAATATAAATCATATTTTTACTAAGAAAAATCAACCAAATAAAATTTCTGCATTTAAATGAAAGAGAATAACGTTCAAGAAATACATCAGAAGTTCAGCTGCAGTCTTAAGATGGAACATTGATTTGTCATCCTTAATGGCAGAAGAATCAATTTCTTGTCCTTTTATAAAATCAATATTCCCTATATGAAGTATAGCAGCCACCACCCTGAAAATTGCTTCCTGAAGAAAACAATTCAAGTCATTCAGTATAACAAGCAGCCAAAATAAGAGAGATGGCACAGCCAGCTTTTTCAAATGCAAGTTTCCTTAAAATCAATAATAATCCAACCTGCTCATCCTCACTGATTCCAACTATATCCATGGCCCTTCTGGTAGCAAGGTATTCAAGAGAATCATCAACTCCATCCAATTCAAAACACTTAGACTGGTTAAGATAATGAAAAGACTCTGGACTTTCCAGCTTATATTTGTCCTTTTCCTGCCAACAAAATGCAGCATTTTTTAAGCATTAACATATTTGCATGTGGTGCAAACAACAGTGTGAATTGGGATACAAAACAGTAACCATGCTTGTCACAGAAGATGATTGCATTATTAACTTTTGGGCACAAAAGCGGAATCAATATGCAGCAGAAAATGGTGAAAACATGGTTGTACTAGAAAATAACAGCATGTACCTCCTGGGGAGCCGCACAAAGAAGGTAAAAGCAGTGGTAGTTCCTTTCAGGAGTGTTGATTTGGCAAACTCGAGATCTTTCAAGCAAATAAGTTCTTATAGCTGCACCAGATATTCTTCCATTCTTGTCAAATTGTATCTCGACAAACTTGCCAAAGCGACTTCATCATGTTTGATCAACAAAAACATGCAGTAAATAGTTAGCAAGGAAACAGTGCCTACAATAACAACAAGCTAATATGGAATCCTTACAAATATATGATTGCAAATATGGAAATCCAGATATACATACAGAAAAAAAAAAATACATATCAAATTTATTTTTGCAAAAGTATTTTAGTTACATGAATCATCAAAAGACATCATTGCACTATATAGAGCCAACCTTAAGAATCAAGCATGCCAAGCCATTTCTATTAGTCACCTGTCCCATCTTTCTTTATCTTTTTATTCCATTATTCAAAAAAGAAACTCTCAATAACTTATCTTCATTAACAAGAGCATCATAAAGGTATCCAACTAACATGCTCAAACAATATAAAATGGTTTTTAACTTAGCATATTCTTGATTTGTGCAAAACCAACATCTCCCATAAGCACCTATTTCTTATCAAATCCTTTTAAATATAGTCATTCTTCCATCTTAACATTCTCATCTTCATAATAACAATTATATTTAGATGTTTTTATTTCATAGGCCAATATTCAATATCATATAATATTACTGATCTCGTCTACATTAACAATAACATTATAAGATCTCAATTTAATATATTTAGGCCATCTAAAATGATTCCTACAAAGCTTATTCTCAATTTTGCAACACTAATTTCTCCTATCAGTGTTCATTTCTCAACAAATTTTTTCAAATATAACACTCAAGTATCACAACATTGTCGTCTTTATAATAACAATTCACTTTATATGTTTGCATGTCATAGATAACATTTATTATAATATAATATTAGCAAGTAGTATCATAAAACTTCAATGTTAACCATATATAAAATGTTTTAATCATACAAAACAGAAAAAAAAACTATTTTATAACATCGCAACTTGGATGCCTTTATAAATAGATACAAATAGTATAACGTCTCACTCTTCCATATTTAATAATCACAAATTGTAATTTTGGCCATATGTGCTTTTTGTCCTAACTAAACTTTTATAAACATATGTACAACTTTATAAAAAAAACATATAACATGAAAATTCATCATCAATTTAACTAATAGGATCATCTATAACTAATACAAAAAAAAAACTTTAACCAAGGACACTGATGAAGTCCATGCATAATCAGGGCATATAAAGTAAGACCAATAATAAATATGCTACCTTGAGTTGTTGTTTCTAACAGTTTTGGCATTCCCAAAAGCTTCAAGAACAGGATTGGACTAGCAATAAAAACAAGGAAGAAAATTTAGTAAAAGCAGCACAGACAATTGCATTCTGAAGGAAAGGACAGTGCCCTTCACAAGAGTTGCAAAAGACAGAAAACATGTCTTACTTCCAAAACTTGCTGTTCAACAGTTCTTCCTTCTATCCCAGAGCGACCACCCAAATAAGCAAGATATCTCATAAGCATCTTTGTTGTTTCTGTTTTACCGGCACCACTTTCTCCACTTACCAAAATGGAATTGCTCTTTCCTTCATTAATCATTGCCCTAAATTCTTGTTGAAGAAAACCTATCAATGTATGTTATCAAAGGTACTTGCTGAAGAAAAAACAAACCAAGAAGACTCACCTGTAAGCAACGTCTGCAACAGCAAATACATGAGGACTTAGCTCTCCAAATCCTGCACCTTTATATTGACCCATCATATGGGTATCATAAAGATGTGGCAACCTTTGAAAAGGGTTTACTGCAATTAAAATATTCCCAGTATACGTCTGAAACCAAAATGAAAATGTCATTGTAGGAAAGTTTTATGTATTTTATGAAAAACTGGAATCTAATTATCTGAAACAGAGCTAATTTCTCACATAAATCTCATTGAGTTCATATCTCATAGCTAGATTTTGAAGCACACCAGGTTCATGCAAATAGGACAACCTTGTCATATCATCTACTCCTCCAGGGGGGGCTTCCGTATCCTTAGGAAACACCTTTGATACATTGGCAACAACCTGCAGTGGAAACAAAGAAATTATAGTAGAATCGGATCAAAATAATTCCCATAAAATATTTAAAATAAGTAGTTCAACAACTAATGAAAATTAACATGTAATTATGCCAAGACCTAACATCTTTTGCACAGCCCACCCATTACAGGCTTAGTTATAGATCAAAAAAATTCTTTTATAACCTAGAAAGTATTATAAGAGAGATGATATTGGTTTGTTCCATTCGAAAGCATTAGTTGCTCAAGCTTTTTCAGAGTATCAAGATTAAGGCTTCCATAGAACTGATATGTCTGGCTGTCTTCCTTTGCACAGATGAAATGGTGCCATTCTAAATTTAGCCATATAATCTCTTTAGAATCAGCATACTAAGCAGTCAACAAATTAGTAATCTAAACAAAGATAAATTAATTGAAAAAAATTTTTGATGTCAAGAAACATTCATTTGCACTTTTTTAAGTTTCACTTATGAATATAGAGATTCATGAAGCACTAAATTTAATTGGTACATGGACAACCAACTTAAAAAAACATGCATTTAAGATAACATAGAAGATCAAAATATAAACAATCTTGGAATTCACACACAAGAAAATTATGGATGGGTACCACTAAAACACAAAAAATGGCAAACAAAATCACATAACTCACCTTTTTGCCACTTGTTGTACGCACATGGACATCATGGCCGTTTATTTGGAGGACCTCCCCATCTATCCAAGCCAAAACAGGATCTTCAACCCATACATGAGAACCAACAACAATGTTGACTGGACTTGCCTGCAAAAAAAACAGAATTAATTGATGATGACATGATATGGGCCATTTCAAATATTTCATGTGCATCAACTTGATTCAATTTTTCGAAAAGACTCTTTGAACATCGTCTATTTATTTAAATTTAACGGCATTATTTTTTTCATCTGGGCCTTTTACTCTTCAAGAAACAAGGTTTTGACTTTTTCATTTGATCTTCTAACCCAGTAAGCATTAATATATGATGATGAGATAACAAGTGTTAGAGTATAATAACCACTGTAACAACATGAACACTTATTTAAAATTAACCAATATCATTGTTATATCTATTTATTAAAAAGCCATTCTGTCTACCACTTGATCAAATCAGCATAGCTCATCCAATATCTAGGCATTCACAAAACCCTGAAATCAGAAAAAAAAAAAAAAAAAAAAAAACATTGACATTGTATATGTTGAAGTCATTCAATACATGTAAATGGAGCAATGACTTGCATGCATTTAAGGAGAATTGATAAAGAATTCTTAATTACAAATGAACTTCATTAAGGCTAAGTCCTTGTCTCTTTGCATTAGACAAGGATGCTCTTACTAATCAAAATCAACATGAAATACCTTGATGTATGCCCTTTACCACAAAATTATACTTGTTTAAAAATTACAAAGGGAATAAAGTCAAATTGGAACTGCAGGAAATAACTTTGCCATCCAAGTGATTTTGTCTCAATAGATCCAAGTATGAGTTTATGTAATACAAGTTTAGTTAAGATTAGAATACAAATGACATAGATATTACTATTAAAGATCATAAAAATTTAAAGAATTTGAGAATTTCATTATCTTGAGTCCACTCAAAAATAATGGAAAAATTATTGGACATAATAATGTAAACTAAGTAGGTTGGACAAAATAGAAAGTAGCATATGTTGTATTTTGTGATCAAAACATCCCACCAAACATTAAAAAGTAAGTTTTATAAGCTACAATAACATCAAAATGCTATATGGAACGGAATACCACTTGTGAAGCCTAAACATATAAATAAAATAAATATTATAGAGTGAGGATGTTGAGATAATTGAGTTCATATATTCAAAAGTATATGATTGAAAATAAATGCATTTGGGATAAATTTTGTGTGGAACAAATTGAGGAAAAATTTAAGGAGATTAACATAAATGGTTTTGTTAAACAGAGCGAACTAAATGTCATTGTTAAGAGCATTGAGTTGTTGCAATTTTCTCTCATGAACAAAAATGAAGAGGTAACCAAAACAAAGCGACAAAAAACTATTACAAAAGACTTAAGAGTGTTTGAAAGAATTATAATGAAAAGAAGTCAATAGTGTTAAAGGAATCAAATGGACCAACCTATTCAGTGAAATTAAAGCTTGATGTTGTTTAGCATAAATAACATAGTAACCAAATATTTAAAACAATCATTATGGACAACATTAATACATATAATTAAATATCACCACCTTAATAGACTGGCCTAAAATTTGAAGGGCATGGACAATTTACATTCTGCTGATAAAGCTTATTTCATCTCCTACAAAATGCAGCAGAGCCAACAGCAGGACTTGTAAAAGTTTAACTATAGAAATTGCTAAACCTTGACAACAATCCCCAGCAACCAAAGAACCTACACCACCAAGCATATGCTGTAGTAATCATGAGAAGCTCAAGAGAATTCGAGTAAAATACCAAATTTTGATGACAACTTAGAGAAGGAAAGATTATTCTGCATTTTGCACTTAAAATAGCTAGGAAGTTAATTCACTACGATCAGTGACCACTTAGTCACAATCCAGTGAAACGATGAAAATTTTCCCCGAGTGTCACATAAGAGGAAACAAGGAAGGGAAATGAACCCTATCCATACTCTGATCCATTTTCACAAATTTCTATTTTTCATTCTAAACCAGCCTAGTACTTTGTTATAAGCTCTTAAACAACTTATGACTTCTTATACGCCCAAAAGATAAACAATGATCAGACAACTCGATTTACATAATCAACTATAGGATCATTGTAGATTCTGTGAATCATAAGCTCATTTTGCATACAAAATCTAGTGCCTAATCCACATAGGTTCCAAAATAGGCTCCAAAATGGAGGGTCATCGTGAATGCAACTACAAGATCCAGCCTCAAACACTTCAGAATATAGAAGACTACCATTTTCATACCGAAATCATAACCAAAATCTCTTTCCAAGCAAACCATAGCCGTTTACAACTTATCACAAAAGTCTCAAACCACTACTTCGCACCGAGTATCCAGTACTAGCCATGGTCGTCCCAATAAAAACGGTTATTGAGCAATGCAATCACTTTGACATCCCTTATCAGAACATTCTCATTCTGAGAGTAACTAAATACAGGAAAAAGAAGAGCCATGAGTCGCTCTCTCTTCCCAACCCTGAAGGGCCAAAAATGGAAATACCAAATTCCTCGGAACACTTTCTCATCGACACCGACAAAGACACACCCAATCAACTGTCAAGCATCACGAATGACTCGAACCACTAGAAATAATATAGTATCATAAAATCACAAATCCTAATCCCTAATCGCAGGAAAGATAAAGTAGAATCCGAGGAAAATTGAGCAGCTCAAAAATGATTGGGACTGGTTACCATATATCATCCAGCCAGGTCCTCGAATCTCGGATCAGGAAGCAAAGTTCGATTGCGGTGCCGCGGCGGTGAGGAAGACCTTGGAAGCGAGAGATCGGGAGGACGATGACGAGTAAACCACGGCCGTTGGAGGACTCGAAGAATTTCTTCAAACAGCCCTTTCTCTCTCTACGAATATATGCAAGCTTTCCGTTTCTCTCTCGAGCTGAGCTCTTCGTGGCCTGCACACAATAACTTCTTCGAAGCACCTCCGGCCCTCTTCCGGTTAAAGAAGAAAAGGACGGCCGTGGTATTTTGGCGTCCAGTCGTATTACCAGTTCAAAAGAACTGTGCCGTTCTGATGTGCAATTACCGAAATACCCCGCCCAGCAATCTATGAGCCGTGGATATGTCCCCCTGGATTCTTGCGAGGTGGCTGGAGTGACGAAATTGACATCGGCTCCGTAAAAACGTGCTACGCAAATAAAATTCCTATTTTTTAAAGGAAAAAAAAAGGGGAAAATTAACAAATTTATATAAAACTTAAAATTATTATAAATATTTTAAATCATAATTTTTTTTCTTAGAAAAATAATGTTCAATAAAACACATTTTCTTCGATGGTCATCAATGAACAACTCCAACATTATTATTGGATTTTAAGATAATGTGTCTAAAATAATTTATTAACTATTTTTTTTCATTTGATATTAAAACTAAGCATTTCATTTGTCTTAAAAAAGAAACTTAGAATGAGATAATGTCGTCTTCAAGCCATCATGATTTAATCTAAATTCAAAATCAACAAATAACTCTAACATTGAATCTCCACCACTTCATAGTCATTACTAACACCACCAGTAACATCCACTGGATGGCCAACATTATAGCTAGACCATTCTTGCCACTAGCATCTACTGACATATGACGATGGTTTAATAGTAAAGCAGAGTTTGGCAGCATCTGACACAAAAATGAGGGAAGTAATTGACGATGACCCAACAATAGGCATTAGTCATTAGTGACATAATGAATGAAATCATTGGTGGGGGCGAGCATTGATCTGATGATTCAATGATCAACTGCAACAATGCTTGCACAATAGCGACAAAATGAATTGAAAGCTTTGATGTTATTGTCATATTTGCTCAAGGGTTAAGATGCAAGTGTTATTATGATCAACATTGCCTTTGTTTATCAAAAGAAAATGTGACAACATGTTTGATAATTGATTTTTAAGTCCATATATAAAATATAAAGAATCAAATAGTAGCTTAGCTTTGTCTTGAGCACATAAAGTCATGGGCATAACAAACAATGTGTACAAAACAGTACAAGCTAGTTAAAATAAAATAGTTACAATATTTTACAAATGAATATGTTGAAAATGTGATTAAAAAAAGACGAGCTATAAAAATGATAAATAATACATGTAAAATGAAGAGAGATATCATGTCAATGAATTTAATGACTATGACTATAATAGATGTTATAATATGAAGTTTCAACAACTTGATAGAATCGTATATCTTGACTCAAGTGCAACATTTCACTAAATGATGTAAATCCTTGAAATAATTAGATATCTCATTGGGGAGGGCAACGTATAGATTATATTATTGAATAGTACACACTTCATACTCAATAATGTCATGTTTAAGAAGAAACCTCATTAGCTAGACAATGTTGTACATTATATCATTATTGTTTTTTCAATATAATATGTGGATGATTGGCATGGGTGCACGAGGCATTAATAATAGAACTTTTTTATGTAACTAATTTGTCAAGAGAAACAATAGCCTCATCTTCATGAAGTATAATCAAAGATTCTCATTTATGACATATTGGCTTGACCACATAAATAAGAAAGGTATAGATATATCAAAATTCTATGTAACAGATCTAAAGTTCATAAAAGGTCAATCATATGTGAAGAATTTATTCTTATTATGCAATGGCGTGTTTCATTAGATAGATCAGGAGCAACGACTAGGTAAGTTGGGAATCATTCATATGAATGTGTGGGGGTATCTTGGATTTTAGAATTAAAACCAAGTGTAACATAAAAATTCTTGCTCAAACAGTGGATTTTAAGCATAACATTGCTTGGATTACCCAAGTAATTTTTCAAAAATCAATTTGGAGAGTTATCAACAAGGTTCTCTTTTAAATAAGAAGGTGTAACAACTCAAAAGAATTCATTTGATTAACCAACCATCAAATATAATATGTTGCATGTACTTTATAAAAGGAATATTCATGCAAAATAACTCAAAATTGAACCAAAAAAACAAGCTACAAAATAAATACGAATTGTCCTATGTGGACTAATTTAATCGCATTCATTGATCAATTGCATACAACAACAAAACTATTGTTCCATGACTGATCTAAGTAGGATTGAACTATGAAAATTGTTTAATTAGAGTGATTTTTTGTGGCCTTTTTTGTGTATATTTACACTTCTCTAAGTTCATTCTCTTTCTTATTTGATCGTATTATACTATACTTTATGATCTTATTATATAATCAACCACTTTCTTAATTAACTTGTAAGCTACTCCAACCTTTCATAATGATACACCAATTACACACTATTATTTTTATATATTATCTTAATTGTACTTATCTTAATCTTATGATGTCATGCTTTATGATACCTTAAAATATTTAAACATATTAAAAAATTTTAAATTATATTTAAATGAAAATTATTATTTATAAGATTTTTTTAGATCATTAATATTTCTCTAATATTATACCTTTTAATATATTATAATTTTGAATTTATTAAAATTGATTATCCCAATTTTTGAGATATTATACATATATACTAACATATTTTAAAATCACATTATACAATAACTACCTAAAAACATCTAAAGTTTATACTAAACTATAATAAATAATAAAGTATCATATATTATTTTATAGTATATATTAACATAAGGATACAACATATTACTCACATGGTTGTCATGTAAACATGTACATACCTCTAAGCTCTCTAATATGTATTGCCTACTAAGTGAAAACCATTCATTTTCTCAAAATCCCCCTCTCAATGCAATGTAAAAGAATTTTTTATGATTTAATGAGATTCTAAAGAGCTCAATAAATAAGTCAATAAAATTATAAATATTCCAAAATAACTAATATGTGATAAAATACTATAACAAAAGAGTTTTATGCTATAAATAATATACCATGATAATAAATTATTTAAATATTTGACTTATTGTTTCAATTCTCCATGTGTTAAAATAAATTTTTTATATCTTGTATTTACTAAGGTCATGTTTTGCTTATGATAGTTATTTTTACTCTTTAATATATCAAATGTCATATCCATAGACCTCCAATCATATGCATAAACATAGTTGATGTCTAAATCATAAAGGTATGGCTTTAGTAACCATAGTCACCTCCATGCATAAAGTATTAAAAGAAAAATCAAATACAAGTATGTCTTAAACTAATACTCATTACTTTGGATAATGTATTAATGCCAAAATAATGAGTTATATCATATATGATGCCATCTTTTATCAAGATAAGGTATAAATCAATACCCACCACTGTATATGTTATACCATGTTTGGCAGAATACAATATAATCTCATAAAATAAATTCATAATAAACTTTACCAAGTAAATTAGAGATAACAACAAAAAATGACACAAGCCAACCCAAAAAGATTGAGGGTGACAAAAATATCATATAAAACACAAAGCAACAAGTTTAATACAAATAATTAAAAAACATCACATAATGTAAAAAAAGTCATAGCATTAAAAGTTGGAACCAAAACTAAAACAACATTTGGAAATAATATATAAGTTATCCTCAAGCATATAATGCTTATCATATTCACACTTATAAGTACAACATATTCTCACCCCCATGATCCTAAATTATTCTCTAAGGATCTACAACTTTGTAAGTCTCATTATATTGGCTTATAATTTAAGCAAAAAAATAAACATGATATACTCAACAAATAAACTACTTATTACATATAATGAATTAATATAAAAAATAATAAGCTAACTAAGAAGTAAGATTGAGTTGTAAATATAATAATATATAGTAATTTATGAGAGAAGTATTATATCAATGAATCTATAATCATATATATTTTGTTTATGTGGATACATACACATCATAGAATATTGATATTATATAATACTCATAATATGTCTTATTTTTTTTCTTTTTTATATTAATTTTATTTATAATTTTTTTGTTATTTTTTTCACATATTCACTCTTTCTGTAAGCTTAAACTCCTATGACCTTTATTATAGCTCCTAATATATCCTATTTCATATCATATCATCACAAGTCTTAAAACTCTGATATATCAAGGCTTAATCTTTGAATGCTTATGATACTAAAAAGTGAAGTATCTCATCATCATTAGTCTTACCCCCTAATTCAACACCATTGATTAACAAAGAATAAGGTACTCTAATATACCAAAGTCTTATATTTGGATGCTTATGATACTAAGAAATGAAGTATTTCATTATTACTTTTTGAGGCCTCTAACATAGTATGGCTCCACCTCTAAATATCATAACACTAGTAGTGACATATATCGTATTTAACAAGTTATTACTAGAGAAGTTATAAAATAGCAATATCTTTCTCAAGGCATATCAATCTTATTTTCTTTCTTTCTTTTTTATTTTATATTTTTATCTTATCATATGTTTTGATTCATATCTGCTTATGTTTATATATATAAGTCATATTTGTGCATATGTGTGTGTGTTTATATATCAATAGTAATAAAATATTATAATAAAATTAGAATATATGTAAGTTATGTTATGCAATGCATTCCTTAATAGTAAACAAAGATTTTTAATAATTTACTTACATCATAGTTATTTTTTTCTTACTTGATGATTCTAAAAAGTCTTTTTTCATAATATTTATTCTCTTTTATTAGCTCTCCTTACTTTATGCACATTTGTATTATCTTATGTTAATAGCAAGTTAATTTCTATTTTTAACTTATAAGAATGCACTTTAAAAAATTAGTTCAAATCATATAATTTCTTAATTTTGCCTTCACATCATATAATATGATCCCCTTATCTTATTATACGATTTAATCTAAACACCAGTCGAACAAAGGATCATACGACTAATGAGTATACCTGTCATGAACTAATCATATACGACTTATCAACCTTTTGTATATGGATGATACATAGCAGCTAATTGTTCATAAAATAGATCAAATAGATGACTTATATTATGTTTTTCATAAATTAATCATAAAAATCTAATACCATATTCATACTTATATGATCTATCTTTAATAACTCATTATATTAGCCTAATCCCTATTTCATTCAAGTATTATGACCATTTAATAGCCCTTTTCATATGAAACTGAGAGCTATTAATAACTCATGTTTTAAGGATCATATTAAACAATAAGGACAATCATCTTGTATGATCATTGCAATCTTATACTATAATAGCTTTCGATGTAACACCATATAGTGTAAAAAAATTATTTTAAGTTAAATATCAATTATAAGATTTTTATAATTTTTTTAAATTATGCCTAAAAAAATACACAATTATACATTACAAACAAATAAATTATATTGTATAATTAGTTATGTTACAATGAGGAACTTAGTTAAATAGATTGCATATTATAATGAGGGATATTTCGCACATAGAATAGACAAATAATTAAGCAACTCCAAAAGGGAAGATGAGTTTGATAGGTTAAGAAAAAGAAAGGTTAGGGATGTATATTATGATATTAAGTGATCATATAATATGATAAAGAGATAATGAAGTCAGATAAATAACATATACGTACAACAAACCATCATACATGTATGTCTATGTAGAGCAAAGCATCACTACAAGAGATTGGATCACACAATAAGACAATATTATAGTATATAAGTATGAAAACAAATCTCATACAAGTACGATACAATGTCAATGAAAACTTTACTGCTAAGTTTGATAAGTTGAGTTACATATAAAAGAATTGTATAATATAACGAATACAACTATATAAATATAATTATATGAAAAATAATGTCACACATGAAATCATTGATTACTACATAAAGATAATGTAGTAAATTATATCATACAACTGTAATAAAAAACATTATATAATATGATGTAAGAATAATGTTTGAGCTAAATAAAAAAAATTCACTATACACATGATAAAATGTATTATATAAATATTAGAATATCAAATAAGTACAAATAAAGAGAGAATTGACTCTTCATATACTACATACCTATGAATCATATAAGCACAAATAAGTGTATTATTTTTACTTTTTGTAGACTTTAAAAACATATTTTGTAGGAATAATTATTATTATTTTTAATCCATGATTTCTATTAAAAATAAACATGTCCAAAATAAAGGTTTTTAATTAAGGTAAAGATTAAGAGAAAAATATATATAAACAAGCAAGCTAAAAGTAGATTTAATGAAAATATCATCAAAAAAGGTGTCTAAAGTATTCCAATTTATATCTCTCTTTGAATACAACTTTATTTATCTCATAATTAATACCACATGAATCACAAATGATTCAAAAAAATCTTAAATCATGGGTCTTTTGTTGCAAGAAAAAAGAAATAAATATTTATAAACGACAAAAATAAAAAACCTTGCTTGTTATATCAAATATTAATCTCTTTATTCCTTTGATAATTCATGGTGTACACAAGCACCAAAAGTTTTTGCATGTTATTAGTAGTCTCCATTGCACAAAAACAAGGGGAATATATCAAATCATGAAAGGATACAATGAACTAGCTTCCTTCCAATAATTGGCAAAAGAAAACAGCATCCCAAAGCAAACTATACTTACATCAATCATTTCTTTTTTTTTTTTAATTTTTAAAAATTAGTTTAAACATTTTATTTCTAATTCAAAATTCATTAAAATAATTTATAACATAAATTGGATACGAATGTGCCAAATAAAAGTATTTTTTATTAAAAAAAACTTTTATTGCTTTATAAAACTATGATTATCAAAACTCTACTTTTTGAAAAAAAACACTTTTTAACATTTTTTTTAAAATTATTTTTCTCAAGTGTAATATTGATAGACGAACCTTTTTAACTTTGGAATGAGAGCATAGGAATATGGTTTTTTTTAAGTATTTGTTTAGTTGAAAAAAAGCTTTGTATTCAAAAATTATTTTAGTGGAACATTTTTATCATTTCATTTTTGTAAAAATTTGTAAAATTTTATTTATTTATTTTATCATTTTTTAGGTTTTTAGAAATAACATCATGAAAACTCATGATACAATATTTGCTATAGCATCTGCTAATGCTTCTATTAATAAATACAATAGTTGACTATTTTTTTCGTATTATTTTAGTGAAATTCATATGCATTTGCTACTTATTATTATTCTTTTTTTTTTCTAAAATCATATTAGCTCACAAATTTTGATATTGAATTTTTCTGATGAAGATTTTATCTAATAACCTAAAAATTTTCTTTATTATTTTTTGATATTCTTTATAGAAATTTTATTTATGTTATTGAATTATAAGAATATTGTAAGATATATTTAAGTGATATCATACTATTCTTTAATTTATTCTTCTAGCTTTTTTCTTGACAAAGTGTTTACATTTGTGATATGCTTTAATAACTTTTCTATTTATTTAGCTAAAAATGGCTCTTCAAGACATGTAGAGTCTCTTTCATTTCCATTATTAGCTAAGAATGGATATAGTTCATCATCCAACTTATCTATCAAAACCACTTCCATGCAATTAAGTGTTCTTTGATATAACACAAGTCTTTGAGTACTAGATAATTCTTTCACTACTTTTTATTGAAGTATACTCTTCTTGACTTCTTCCAATGCTTGAAAGTTTAATAAAAGCTTCTATCTCTCTTCTTACTTGTTGAGTGGTTAGTGAAGAATACATAATCAGAGAAAAGTTAAAAGTGTTTGCTCCAAATAGAGTTGGTGTTGGTCGTTGTGAAGAATAAGGTGTAATATGTTTAAGACACTTTCAAAAATGTAGCAAGGAAAGGAAATGATGATGATGATGGTTGAATTAAAGGTTTATTGCTTTATTTTTTTGAAGGAAAATTACACTTTACAAAGAGTTTGAGTATAAGGAATTCCAATTATTATTAGCCCTATAATATTTCCTACTTATTGCTTTTAGTCATTATAAGAGAATGACTTAAAGGAATGAGAATAATGTGAGATGTTAATAAGAGCATCAAAATATTAACCCCAAAACTTACATAGACTTAATTTCTATTAAATTTAAAATTAGACGATTGAGCTTAACTATTTGCATTTAAGATTTAACGTATTATTTATTAATTTCATAGCCTTATGTGGTAATTTGATGATAAAAAAATAATGTACTCTTGATTTCTAATATTGTGTTTTGAGTTCATGTTAATCAAGATTAAGAGGGATGACTCAGTTGGACGAGAATGATGATTGGATATGTGTGGTCTCAATTTTCATGTTGGAGTACCCGAGTGGTTCTTGATGGAGTGGAAACCATCTAAAGAAAATCTCAATTTGCTTTATTTTGGTAGAATGTCAAAACTATTACTAATAACATAATAGTCTATTAAATTTACTACAATTATTCTCTAAAATAATGTCTCATATGTTGGATATATGTTTTTTACATTTAGAACCTAAGAAATGTGTTGACTAATGGGCACCTCAAAAAGTGTGTCAAGATGATAATGGTCATGTCTTAGTTGTGAGCACATTATTAAGATTCCATCATGATAAATCTGTAGGTATATTGTTTACATTTATTGAACATCATTTAGATATTCCATTAATTATTTCTAGTTGGAAAGAAAAAGAATAAATAACAACATTTAAATATTACAAAGATAAGCTCGATAAAGAATGAGGATTGACACCACCTTCCATAACTTTGACATGCATGCAACTTTTGTGTGAAGGAAGAGGAGTATGAAAAGAGCTCTGGAGAAAGGGAAAAGGAGATATTTACGTTGATTTGACTTGAGTTTTTGAAAGGATTCAAGAGATTAGAGAAAAAGAGGAAGAACTCACTAGAAAGAAAAAAAATTCAATTTTTTACCTTGCATTAATAGCATAATAAGGTAAGACCTCACTCAAGTTCTTCTTATAGTGTGTGGCTGCTACTTGAGATGAGGAAATAGTCGATCTTGTGGATTTGCGATGGATTTATGGTCGGGTAGTCTACTATAGTTTTACAGATGTGGCAATCATACAAGAAGATCGCACGGATTATCTAGCACGATCACTACACTACAATGGGGTTAACAAAAATTTTTGAAAATGAAATGGGTTATTTGATAATGATTGTACTAGCATAATAACATGATCAAACTATACCATTGATATAAGAAACACACCTAGGGCAATTGTCCTTCAGATCTTTTGTTCAATCAATGACTATAAGGAGATTATACAAGTACAAAGTTGCAATTACACAAATATAACATATGCACAAGATACCTAATTGAGATAATTGATTGAACCTTTATATGATAAAGTACATGTATTAGATTGTATTGTATGACAGAGAATAGAATTGTATGATACATATATTAGATATTGAATTGAGATCGTCTATCAAATTCTTCGATGAATTGCTTATATTGGATTGTACTAGTACAACATGGGATCAAGCTTATATGATGCATTATGAAATTGACATCAAACATGTGTAATTAGTTTCTAGAATGTGTAGCAAAGATCTCTTAAACAATTCTTTATGTAACTAACATACGACATGGATCGTGTAGTGTAATATGGGAAATTATATTATATAATATGAAAAAGAAATGTAAAAAATGGACATTTTATTAAGGGATGATTTTTAAAAAAGTACATTCATATATGATATGAATAGAAATTGACTTGTTATTAATAAAATATAATGTAAAATATGCTAAAACTAAGGATAATAGATCAAGAAAAAAGGAAAGTCAGGTGATTCTTAAAGCTATCAGATTGATAAATTAAATAATTGTGATGTAAGTGAGTCACTAAATCTCTTTAACTATTCTATTTGTAAGCATAGAAATGTAAACATTTTTATAGTATAGTATGAATTACATATATTTTAATTTTATTATAACATTTTGCTACTCTTGATGTCTACATACACACATATTGATGTATAATATATATATATATATATATATATTATAAATCAAAACATATGATAAAAAGAAATAAAAAAATAATAAATAAATAAACAAAGATAATGGCTAGCAAAGTGATTATATAGTCACAAGAAGAAAATGATGTCATTGATCTCATCTTAAAGTGACTTGATAAATGAGATATTTGATGAAATACTTTACCTTTTAGTGTTGTGATAGGTGGGGATCAACATGTCAGAGGCTTTGGCTAAGTGATGATCAAATATTTATTCTCTAGTGTATTGGGCTCTCAGAGATGGGGATTTAACATATCAAAGGTCTCATTTTTTGTTAGTACAAGATGTTGGTGGGTATTATAGTTGCATGATGATTTTTTTCATCACGAGGTATTATAGGCACTCAAAGATAGGACCCTGATATATCAGAGGCCTTATTCCCTGACACCTATAAGATGTTGGCAATGACAATGGCTATATGATGAGGTACTTCACCACTGGTGTCATGATACTTAGAGGTGGAGCCATGTGATGTCAAAAGCTAAGACAAATTGATGATGAAATATGATATGCGATCATTAAGAGCAATGATAGAGATCATAGAATGGATTTTTGGGCCTAAAGGAGAATGAAATTTGAAAAGCAAAAAATATAAAAATAAAATATGCCTAATAATTACTATATGATAGTGTATGTAAGTACTTGAATTAGATACATGTAGCAAATTTATATTAATATTGTATTATTATTCACACATTGCTATGCATAGTTTAATTCATTGTTCTATTTTTTATCAATTATTTTATTATATGTTTGTAATACTTTATTATAATTAACTAGTTGTTTATCTGCTTAGCATGTCATGCTCATTCTCTATCTATATTATAGGTTGAAATCTTGACATTCATAGAGTTGAGGATTCTTAAATGATAGTTCAAGACTCTAGGATAAGATCTTGATATATTTGTGGGTGTAAGAGTGACAAAAATTATATATGAAGACGGTTGGATATTATTTATTTTAGAATATTATATTACTATCTTTTTTTCATTTTTTTCATGCTTTATGATAGCTTTATTTTGCATGGTATTACTTATTTTAGCTATATTAATATTAAACATTAAAATATCATAGTTTTGTCACCTCACTTGTTTAGTTTTTGTGTTAGTTTTTATGTCGCTGACTCTGGATTTACTCGATTCATTAGTATTGTTGTCATATTTTATCATTTTTTAAACTATATTGAGTGGGTCATAATAAATAGTCTTGTAGCACATGTGTTCATTGTATCATATTAACTTCTCATAAATGTTATGAGCAAATCTCATGCATGCTAAATTGGTCTTTCTTATAACACATGAGTTTGCATAAATTAATAACTCAAATTTACTCTACATTATGTGACATGCATTATAAATATCATTAAACAAGTAAAAATTAAAAATAAAAATAAATTAAGTTTAAAATTTTAAAAATTATATTAATCATATAATATAATACCATTGTCGTAAAATACAAATGGGTCATTAAATATATAAGACAATTGATCAGGATACTATAATGCCCTTGTTAATATTATCAATATGATCATATAATACAATATTTCGTATCGTATTGTATAACCCAATTATTGGGCCAACCTTGTTGAGTGAAGCACAAACATAGAATTTTATATAAAACAATACTTGGATAACATAAAAGTATGGTCACTTTGATGGTTGAGTGTATGATAAACTAGAGACTTTTATATAATATGATATAAATGTATCATACAACATGATCCTTTTGTGAAATAATAAACTTAAGTAAAAACATAGTAGAGGGTTTCATATACAATATAACTTATCATATAAGGGTGATCATTCCCATGTGAGTAATTAAATATAAATAAATAAGAACTACAAAATTTTATATAGTATAATGTGATTCATAACATAAGTATGATATGATTTATCACATAAGTATGATCATGAATTAAGCATCAATTAGGCATAAAGAAAATGAAATTAGAGAATTTCATGTAGTATGATATATACATATCCTACATTACAATCTTTTGTAAGAACTAAGAATATTTGGAGATGAAAAGGTAAGATAAGTTGATGCACTAGATGATTTGATTATTTAACAATATTGTACAGTAAGATCCATCTAATAAGACAATATGAACGAACACAAAAATCAAGAAATTTCTAGTTAATACTTTTGGAAATAAAAAATGGTTCATTAGATAGTCATTGGGGTTGTCTTAAGAAGTTTGTTAAGGATTCCACCACTATAAATACGTATTTAAGACATTTCTAAAAAAAATAATAAGATTTATACATTGATTCGTGAGGTGTTTAAGTTTTAGTCATCCACTTCATATTCACCTTTACATTTCAACATAGTGGTTGTGATATAGCTTTTTTAAAAAACAAATTTGAAATGCTTCTTCTTCCATTTTATTTATTTGGTAATATTGTATTATATTTTGTTAGATATAAATTATATCACTTAACAAATTGGTGAAGGTTGCAAGCTCTTTGTAAAGATCTTGTAATTATTTCTCGTCTTTTTTATCTTAACTTATTTGAGTCCTCATTGTTTGTGCTACTTGGGACCCCTTATTGGTCCTTTGTCAACCATGATTGTAAGGATATTTGCTTACCAATCATTTGACAAAAGGTGCTTGATAAAATAAGCATAGACTGGGGGTGGGTATAATTATGGGTGAATCAAACCACTTAAAAAAAGACTTAATGTCATTGTTTTCATAGCATTTACTCTATTGCACACATACAAAGGATTTTAAAATAATTATAAGTTTTTCTTTAAAATTGGCAAATTTGTCTCTCCTCTTGCAATTTATTTGTTCCTACGTAATTAATTATAGAATATAAGAAAATTAAATCTTATTATAAAAATAACCTTCAAACTCATGCCAATGATATGCCAATTTATTGGCTAAGTAGCTATCATACATGCTATTTTTTGCATATTTTTCTCTCCCTTGGCAACTCTCTCTAAACTAATTATAATAATTAAACTTTTTAGAATTTGATTTCTCGATTTTCATGGTCAAAGAGTTTGCATTTTCTCATCGTATGATATGAATAGTTGGTTTGTTATTTTATAACACGTATTGTAAACAGATCATGAATTTTAAAAAAGAGTTCTTGAAAAAAATTATGGGAGAGAAATGAAGTTTAATAAAGAAAAAGGTATTTGTTAGAATTTTGCTATTTTTAAGTTTAAAAAACAATTTTTAAAAATACTAATTTAAAACTAGATTTTTAAACAGAGCAAATAGAATTATAAATTGTAATTGACAAAGAAATAACTAAGTTTACAATAAGATATCATATTGTAAAATATAGCCTTCTTTGTTCTATAACTAAGTTTACAAAGAAATGCAGTCTTCTTGCTTTATGCTTTATAAAATAAACATCAAATATCTCTTCTAAAGATGCTTTTATATTTAAAATTCACTTGATGTAGTTGTTAAATAATAAATAATTTCAAATTAATAGATAATTTAATATAGAAAGACAAAGATATTCTTTGAATTTTAAGTAAAAAGATATAAATAATAATAATAATATTTTGATATCTTATTCATATTTAATTTTCATTAAATAGAAACCACTACAAAATCAAATGGCCATGAACATTGCTTTTGCTAGGTCAATTTTACAATTTTATGAACTCAGTTTTATTGATTATAGTATTAATTCAATCCAAATTTTATTTTTAAATATTGAATTTGATCAATTAATTAAATCCAAAAAAAGATTTAGTTTTATTGCATGATTCCATTACATTCAAACCATTCAGCTTTTAAAAGTATTTTTTTACTTCATAAATATTTTATATTTACAAAACATTATAATGGAAAATATTTATCTAGAAGAAATAGAAACTAAATCCCTATTGCTTGGATTCATCTAGGACTGAATGATTTACATTTCCTGGTGACCTTTTGAGGTCCACAAGAACCCATCAAAACCTCAGCATATCTCCTAAGCTCAGCCTTCTCAGGGGTATGGTTCCCCTCTTGAAAGGCAGCTGTGCTGTGTTTTGAGCCCAATGGGCTCTCCTCCTCACAGGCTGTGCTCTTAAGGCTACAGGATCCTTCTTCTACTTCTCTCTTACAACTGCTGCCCTTCACCTCCCTAAGCTCTACATTTATCCTTCTTAGTCTTTGGAGATCCAATGAGGGTCTCTTACACCGGCCGTGTTTGCTGCTGCATTGCTCATCAACCTGCATTTCAACATCCTCAGTCATGGAAGAAGAAAAGCTGTCACACGAATGTCTTGCCGCCGCATACTCCGTGGAAGGGCTGTTTGAGAAGGAAGCCCGGCGGTCGGAGGTTCCAACACCGGGTGGAGTTCGGTCGACCGACACGGTTCGGTTGTGCTTGTCTTTTCCCAGAACCAGTTTCTTGAGCTTGCTGAAGAACTTTGATTTCCTGGAGCTGTGCTTGGGGTTGGTGCATGGATCCAAGAAGGCTTCGTCGGATTCTCCGGTGGTGTGGGAGGAGTACTCGTCGATGTCTCCTGGGCTCATTGCCTTCTCGTCGACCCCCGAGCTGGCATATTCCAGAATGAGTTGCTTGGCTTTCTGTTCTGATGTGGGGCTCAAGTTTTTGCTTAGATCTCTTGCAGCTGTCTTCCCTTTTGGTGGCTGGTAATTCCTCAGTTCATACCTCAGGCAGGCATTGACCCATCTAAGGTAAACCAATTCCTCTACATCTGAGCAATGATCCATCCTAAGCTGCTCAATCTCCTTCAAAAGTTTATCATTTGATTGCTTCAGCTGCTGGATTTCCTCCAAATCTTCTGCCTGGACATCAAGTAAATGCTACAACTGTATGACAAAATCGAGTTTTTTTTGGGGAGGGAACATGTGAACTTTCACTTTTGAAACGATATTCATCAAAGCAGAACGGGCACGAGCACAAACATGTTTAAAAGACAGTAAAGATAGTACCTTGCTTCTCTCAACGACGCAGGAAGAAAGGTTATGCAAAGAGTCCAACTTTCTCTTCAAGGCCAAATTCTCCTGAACAAGAATTGATTTTTCCTCTGCCAAATTCGAGGCTCCCTCTTCCAACTCGTGCAACCTCTTCAGCTTCGTCTCCGCCTCAGAAGAATCCCTCTCTTCCTTCTGCTCCCTGTCTTGCAGCACAGCAATCATCTGATGAAGAGCAGCAATCTTCTCCCTTGCCTGCTCTCCATCTAACTTGATCCTCTTCTTCAGAGCCTTTAACTTGGCTTTTGCAGCTTCCAGTTCATTACTAACTCTCGAGTGATCCAAAACCTGGTTTTGCAGCCTCTGGTTTTCAGCCTGCAGAGATTCGATCTTTACATTGAACAGCTTCGCCTCCATGGTGCTAAGTTTCAGCTGGCTCTCGAGCTCCTTAACAGCCGCTTCACGCTCTTGCAGTCCATAGTACTCGAGCAGCTGGAGCTCGAGGCTCCTTTCTCTTTCACGAAGGGATAAAACCAAGTCCCTGAGCTGCGAAATCTCTTGCTCCATTGATGAGATATCATCCCTTGTGCATGACCTATGAGATTTTGGAGTTGTAGTGATCTCTGGATCTTTACTTGATAGCTCAAATTCTTTGAGAACTAGTTCATTGAACTCTGGGAGCAGAAATCCTTCATCATCGCCCGTGCTCCTTGGCGACAGATTAACCACCGTCTTTGTCGTTGTTATGGTGGTCGTGGATGTGCCATTAATGATCGTAGCCAAGCCTTCATCCTGGTAAAACCCAAATTCATAAGCTCACATATAGATAAAAAAAAAAAAAAAAAAAAAAAAAAGAGTAACAAAGATCACTCGTAGACATTGTTCATGGATGCTCATCAATACAAAAACAAGAAACAAGAAACAACAAACAAGGATCAACAACAATATATAGGTATTGGAATTTGCTATTGCATGTATGATGGAGAGATAAATCTCAAATAAATGAAGCAACCTAACTAGTTCATTTTGAGTAGGTCCGAAAGAAAAAAAAAATGGAAATTGGTAACAATAACCTTCAAATTTAAGCACCATATGCTTAGAATGAGAATACTATCTACCATACAATCTTTTGCTTTTGAGAAATATTTCAATTCAATTCGAATCAAAGGTCAAGCTAGTATATCAAACTCTAGATCCGCTCCGAAAACTCCCACAATCATCCAGGTTGGTCCATACCTCGACTTGGAAGCCAACCTTTGAGAATGTTTTCAACTTCGTATCATTTGTGATATGTTCTTAACTCTTATAAACTACATAGAATAGATGCAAGAGTAGCATGTCCCTTTAGCATGTCATGTCTTCGACTTTCAATGATTTGGTATAGAAGTGAACTTGATTGTTAAAAGAGAAGCTACAAAAAGAGTTTATCCAATAAATGAACAGAGCCAATGTGTTTGCCCATGAATTTGGGACTCTGTAAAGCATCAAACTTCATGCTTCGTAGCTGAAGCAGATTAATGCAATGAAAAGAACAAGTGAGGCTGTTTATCAAAACAAAGAAAGAGTTCATCCAAAAAAGAAGTCTTGAGGAAACAAAATCATACACTTCCGAGAATCCAAAGTTCTTCCTTGAGTCCAACCCTCGGGGTGGCCTTGTCTCCTTCTTGCTTTGATGCTTCAATTAGAAAGAGAAATCAAAGATTAGCATACATAATAGTGTTTATTCGGAATGTAGGTTGTTTCAAACTGTGTTCTTAAAAAAACCCATCTTCCAAATAGCACATTATTTATATTCTATTCGGTAATTCAGTTTTTCTCTACAACACTTGTATTGATAGAAAAACCCTACGGGAAGGGAACAAACTTGAGGGACATGGAGCCGGAGGAAGCCGTCGTCGGAAACGGAGATGGGCGACAACATAACCAGCAACGGATAAAGTCAACGCAAGCCCTAATTTGAGAATTAGAGGCTTCAATCCTCTTCCGCTTCTGGTAACAATTTGCATCATAATCCCCACCTTCGATTGCTCTATAGGATGACAGCAAATGGAAGCAACTTTCAAACTCGACCTTTCTCTGTGATATCCCCTTCTAGCACAATCAAAGCGAGAATCTTCGCCGTCGCCTGCTCCAATGGGCTGAGGCCATCCAAGGGCGGCGGGTGGGTTAAAGGAGACAAAGCAGAGAGAATGGAACCCACGAAGGAATGCAGAGTGGGATCATTACTAGAGAAATGGAGGAGTGGGAAAGGGGTAGAGCTTGAGGATGGAAAAGACTGTGGGAGACGAAGAGAATATAAGCGATTCTTTCCGAGATACCTCCAGATAAAAATGTAATCCTTGGAATGCTGAAGGAAGCGGAAGACGGCTGATAGCATCATCCTCGTGGGTAAGCCGATCGGAAAAGAAGCAAAGAATGACCACGACGGAGATAGATACAGAGAGAGAGAGAGAGAGAGAGAGAGAGAGAGAGAGAGAGAGGGGAATGCGAGGCTGTTTTGCAGTTGTAAGACGAGGAAGAGGAAGCCCGCCAAGGTCGCTCCTTTCTATCCGCTGGGCCGCGGGAGCCAATAAACCTAAAAGTTAATTTATTATTAAAAAAATGTTAAAATAATATTTATATTATATTGTTTTATTTTTTTATTTCTGTCATGCTTTGAAATAAGTTATTATTATATTATTATTATTATTATTATTATCGTTTTTAGACGATGTAATTTATCAATTTATCCCTCAAAGTGCATTAAAAAAATATCCAGAAATATTTGACTTTATATAATATTTTATTTAAAAAAATGCTAGAAATAACACCTTTTCAATTTTCAGTTCAAAATATAGCAAATAGTTTTTTTTTCTATCTTGACTAATTATTTTTAATGCTTAATTATTTAAATCTACTTTTATAAATATATTTCTACACAACATCAAGAAACAAAGGAGAAAAATTCACCCAAGCTCTTGAATTGACGAAGCACAGTATAATATAGCTGCAATGATACCATTTATTCTTCAGTATATTATTTTAAATAATTGCTTAATTTTAAGAATTTTAAAAAAATCATAATTATTTTCTTAATTTATAATCTTCTCTACAACATATCATTATACAATTTATCATCCTGAACAAGCTCTTTTTAATACATTTGAATGTTAACATAACTAGCACTTGAAGCAAGCAAACAACATGACACCATTTTGTGCACTTTCTTATTGTAAGATTAAATATTTAAATTAAAATATTCAAATAATTTATGATGGTTTTTGAAACTTATGTTCGATTGTTATGATACCAAACTTCTCTTGTATGTAAGAATACATAATCATATAATTTCATATAAATACATTTATTCATTTTAATACCCTCATCTATAATATGTATTTTGTCAACATAATTATATTTTATAAGTTAACAACATCCATCACTTCATAGAATTAATGAATTTAGAAATATCATAAAACTTATTTTTCATTTTAAATGTTTATGTTTTGATCACACAAAAGAATCATAACATCATCTTCTTTAATTTCATATCATTTTAGGGTATAAAATAACAACAATGAAAATTTAGTTTAAAGCTTCTTTATTACATCATTTTCATCTCTATATGATTCATATTATTATTTTGAATAAATTTATATTTCATATAAAATTTTTATCTATCAAGTCATAACTTTTTGTTGTGAGAAGACAATCTCTATTTCATCATAAAAAAACACATACAACAAACTCTTCATCTTGAATTAACCCAAATCACACACTAGTCTCTTTATCTTGAATTAAAACAAGACATAGACAAAACTTTGATCAAAATGTCATGAAAGGTATTCATGAATAGCTCTTTAATATCTCAATGTCACAAAGTTCATTCAAGAAGTTGAAACTTGAAGACCCTTCAACTGTCTATATAGAGGTATTAGAAGAACTCGAGTCACAATGGTCCGAAGAGGAAGAACAATGTTCATTCTATAATGATAAATAATCATCTATGTATAAAATTTCAATGAGAATACCATGTATAGGAATAAAAAACTGAAGAACTTTCTAATGAAATAACAATAGCAAACATTCAAACTTGAATTGTAACTCATGCTCAAATGACAGCCAGCCTTGCACATTCATGCTCTCATAAGGACCATGTCTTCTTAATTGTTTTTAATCAACTCAAAAACAAAACCCACTTGCAAGACAACTAAGATGCATACATTTTCTCCATACTTTCGATTAAATCATAATCTTTACTAAATATCTTATTTCACATATATAAGCCAGTTCTAACTTCACAAGTGCAGCAAGTCTATGGAGATATCAAAAAAGAAAGATATGCAAGCTCATGCTTGTTGGGCAAAAGAAAATCTTCAAGCACGACAAGCATCAAAATATAAATAGGCATAGAAGAACCACATCCATCATAAAGATCTGCTTTAAAAGATAAGGGTATATTATAAGGTGAAGCTATTTCAATAGCGAACTCAAACATAAAAAGCATGGGACTTGAAGATGATTTTGGTTAGACAAGAGTCATCTTTATCTAAAGAATCTATAGTGAAGTCAGTAATATTTGAATTTGAAATATTTATCTGCAAATGATCTGGGCTTTGTTTGATATAAAAAGAGAATGTTTATGTCAAGATACATAGAAATCAATTACTTTTACAGTTGATGGACTTATATTTGACAAGATCCAAGTGGTATTTAGCATAAATTCATAAGGATATTTAATTGGAACAATGCGGTTGCATCCTTTGGAACATAAAGAGATAATTGTCATATTGGAAGCTTGGGTTGTATCCACCCTTGTGCCATGCATCCACATACAACAAAAAAAAAAAAAAAAAAAAAAAAAACATGACTAGAATGCTGACTGAATGCAAAGAGGAAGTACTTCTCGCTACAAATCATACTGATATGTTGATAGTTTTATGTTGGTGCAAAGAGAGGTCATTGGAATGATAAACTGTAATTGATTGACCTAAGCCATGCCTTCTAATTGAAGCAGATCAAGGCTACTAATCCCATTTCAGATCTATTATTTATAGAGCTAGAACAATATTCACTTGCCACCCATAATTGATATGACTACTAGAGGCATTTACATATGCAAACTTAGCTCATGCCAAATAATATTTGGATAATATGCTGACTATGAGAGTTTACTATTATGTAAGGCCATGGCTCTAATACACCTAAATATGCACTTAATGACACCATGCCTAAAGAGAAAATCATCTTTGACATATGCATGTCTGCAAAAATGAATCATGAAGCAATACATGCAGCATTGTCAATGGTGTCAGCATGATGGCATCGAAAGGAAGGTAGTGAACAAAAAATGTTTGGGCCACAATTGTGATGACTTAAAAAAAACGCTATCTTGGAAGCATGAGGTAGAGCACAAAAGGGAAGAAGTCAGACACTCTACAATGTTGATGCTTTGAAAGTAGTAATACGAAGAGGATAGGTGGCAAGAGAAAAGAAAAGGGCTTCTTGTGGTCCAAGTTTGTTAACTAAGATAGGTGGACATTTGAGTTCCAATTTGGATAGTGATAAGGGCTTCATTTAAGTATGGAGGATTAGGTACAATCTAGAAATAAAATATAATTACAAATAAAACTCATAAATAAAAATGAACGATTATAGACAAGATATGGAAAAAGAAAATTTTGAAAAGATTTAATCAATTCAAAAAAATAATTTCAAGGAGGGCAAGCAAAAAAAAAAAAAAAACAAAGATAATTCCAAAATAATGGTATTTTTTTCAGATTCTCCATCTTTCAAGAACTTTTCTTTTTTTTTTTTTAATTTTTTTCTTTTTTTTTTGAAAAAAATTTTCCACTACTGTTTATGTTTTTCATTTTTTTTCAGTACCAAAGAAATTTAAAAGATAATCAACAATGGTACCATGAAATTTTTTTTATATAAATTTAATGCAATACAAGCATAATTAACTTTAGATTCAAATATCTTGAATGCAAATTTTGCTGTGTTTGGTAGAAAAAATTCAAACAAAATTAGATGATTATATTTATTTAGAGTTGAGTATAGTGTATATTAGTGCTTTTTATTTAGCCTAATTCTCAAATAGAAACCCTTTGGTTTTCAAAATCATTGACAATGCCTTAAAGTTTTATAAAAGCATAATTTTTTGTCTTAACATCATTTGAGCTCAAGTGTCAATAACAAGATTTTTTAGTTTCAGATAAGTCCCAACTAAGCCCTTTCATCCCTCCAGCACTTCCATCAATGCCTCTTCCACATTCGTTGTCATTTGTTAGCATCTTTAGTTCTTCTCACATCTTTGATATTCTCATCCTTCGCCACCTTCGTTCCTCTATCATTGTTGCCCCTCCACCACCTCCTCCATGTTCATAATCAAACGCGTGCCACTCTTTTGTCTCCACCGTCATTTATCACTACCACTTCTCACTATTGATTGTTCCTCTATTGGATTGAGAATGTTAGAAAAAGAAAAATCATGTTAAAAGAATCTCTCTTTTAACACTTCTTATGAATCATTTATATTTTTACTTTTATACTAAATTTTGTGAGTATTTATGCTTAGAAATAAGTTGTCTCATTGTAATTCTGAAATATATTTAACTTGATGATTTGATAATGACATTATCGACTTCAAAATTCGTCATCTCTATAAACTCACATTAAGATTGTTCTCTTCCTTGATAGGGAAGATAATCAGGGCTCAATTTACTATAGTAGAGTTCAAAAATTCATTGGTGTATTCACATTGAAGCTCCTATCAAAGTTCTTATTTATTTCCTTATCTTGCATTTGTCACTAGCCAAAAATCTCGATTGCCCTTATATTTTCAAAGAATGAAACCAAACAAGGCTTTCGAATGGCACACATTCGCATTACATCATTGTTTTGCTGCATTATTAATCATGAAACCTATTTTTAAAGGTTAGTAAAATACAATTGCATGAATTAAAAGTTTTGCATTATCTTCCCAAAATATTTAACATGCAATCGCAAACGACAGCATGTGGCAAAATTAGTTAATATACAATTCAACAGTAAATTTTACTACAAAAAAAATTATAAGGGTAAAATTAAATTAACAAAGATTTCAACATAATGTCTAGCATGTTAATTTAACACCATTCGATCATCTTATTGGGTTAAATTAGCATTACAATAGATAATCATAAGCACAACAAATAATTTACAGTAGACTCTACATTCATTAAATTGAAAATCAACTGAGACAAGTTTATGGTTAACTAAGCTGCATAAAAATTGGTTAAACAACAAATTGAATAAGCTGTAGATACTGTTATCAGGATTTCTGATTGGAATACTAGATCGATTATAATAACAAACATTGTGTTCCCAAAGAAAAAAGTTCCTAGCACCAGAATGCACGTACAAAATATCCAACAAACTTATTTTAAAGGAAAGAATACCAAAGAAATTACTTTTTCATGGCTTACCTTTTTCTTTAATTCTGGGTTTCTTCTCCTTGGGTTGCACAGAACTTGAATTCTTCCTCTTACCCTGTCTCCATGGACAATGCGGGGCAGCCATTAACGCAAGTATAATCAACCTATCACCCCGCTCTTCTAATTGAATGTCTCCATGGGTGACACAATCTTCCATGCGATTAGGTATCAGAGAACGCTTACTATTAAACTCTGCGCCTTTTGCTTGGGCCCTACTCAATTTATGCCTTTCCTTAGGAACTTTACTCACATTATCAAGGAACTCCTTTTTTACTTCAACCGCGTTATTGGCCTCGGAAAAACCAGGTTTGCAGCCGTTTGGGAAATTTCGGACGGTGGAAACCCTACCCCTCTTTGAAACCTCCTTCGCATTATCAGCAAATCCGACTTTATCTCCAATCTCGTTATTGGTCGCGGAAACAAAAAATTTTCCCCCTTTCGAAACTTCTCCCATAATCTTAGTGAAATCGTTTGGTGCTTCAGCCTTAGTTTCTGAACCATCAGGCCCACAACTGTCTGGAAAAGTTCGAACAGTGGACAGCCTTACTTTCTTTGAAAGTTCTCCGTTCTCGTCAGACGGAAGAAGTTCGATACGTTTATGACCGGGGATTCCATTTGAGAACTCCGATAACGCTGGCTTCGTATCCGAGGGTTTGGGCATGGCGGGAACACAGGGGCCGCAGCCCTTGGGGAAGTTGCGGATGGCAAAGACGATCGGTCGTTTGAATACATGCCCACACAAAGAAGTAGCTGGGTTGCAGGAAGTGGGATCAGCAGGAGAATTCCTATCGGCGACTGAAGAACTCTCTCTGTTTCCATTGCGAAGACAACTGCCATTGTCCGGAGAAGACGCGGCTAACGGTCCGCAAAGGGGAGGAAAGGATCGGACGGCGAAAGCTTTCGGCCGCCGTGGGTTCGGGGAGGCGGCTGACGAGACGAGAGCCATTTGAAGCAGAGGGCGAAGGGCTTCGCGGGGTTTTTCGTTGTAGGTTAGCGTGGTCGATGAGACGGCGACAGATTATTTATATCTCGGAATTATATATTACTTTAAAAGAATTAAAGAGAATTAGATTTTATATAAATTTGTTTCTTTAAAAATCATTATTATTAGTATTTTATTAATATATTTGTAAATATCTTAGCGTGACCTCATAAATCGGAATGCATAAAAATAACAAATTTTAAAATATAATTCATGAACTTTATATTGAGTTGTATTTTAGAACATTTTAATAATAATGTTATTAAATTTAATTCAATAAATAATTATATAGAAAATTACATTGGTAAAGGAAGGAACATTTTGACATGCTCCTTTTACCATTATAAGAGTGCTAGAATTTTTGGTAAATAAATATCTTTATATAAATGTTGTAAAATTGCATAAAATTTTAGCAACTTTCACTTAGTTTGAAGAAATATAGTTATATGTTTGATCTTGATTTCAAATGAAAAAAATTAGAAATCTATGAATCAAATTTGTCAAAATGTCAACTATTCATATTAAAAATTCATTGCATCACATTTTTATGATATTATAATAATTTATTATTATTTATTAATATTAAAATATTATAATACTTTTAAATTATTATTAGTTTTTTTTTTTGTTAAATGACTAAATAAGTTTTAATTTTATCACTCATACTAGTATGAGACTACATCCTCCCAAAATTTTTTTGTAAAGTATTATCTCGAACTAATCGGATTAAGGAGCCATTTTTTACTTAGTTTTTAAGCTCAAAATTTCTCTCACTCTAGTATGCTTAATCACGAAGTTCTCATGAAATCCAAGCTTAGGTTGTCCTAAAAAAACATCTTGCCATTTCAAAGCTTCAGTTATATCATTTATGATTTTTTTTCTTATAGTTGATATGAAATTTATTCATCCCTCTTAACCCTTATACTTATCTTACTCTCCTAATATTTTTATCTTTCTTAGGTAAACTTAATCTTATATTTTAGATATTCTCTTAATTCTTTCATCTGTTACAAACAACAAATCAGGTGTTACATTCTTCTTGAAACAAAAAACATTCTCCAATACTACAAAACTTTTAAATGCAACAAAAGGTGTCAAAAGTTCATTTAATTTTTTTTTTTAAATTAATAAAGTAAAATATATTCAAACTAAAAGTTTATAATATATTAAAAAGTGCTTATTTTGATACTCCAATGCCAATGTAATTGTAAAAATTAATCATGATTTAGTTGTTCAAAATCATAATAATTGAATATAAAATGATCAAAATATGATTGGAAGACATTATGTATCATAAGAGCTAATGCTTGTACTTAGGATAAGGAAGGCAAGAATTAGTAGATTAATGATCTATAAGTATTTAAGAACCAACTCATATTTTAGTTAATGATTAAAAAAAGGTTGAGTGAGCTTTTCATAAAATAATGCATATATTGTTATAATAAATAAAAGAGATAATCAAGAACTAATGAAGATGGCTTAGAGATCGACAAATGTCAAGATGAGGGGTTAACACTTTCGCTATCTCTTAATCATTGGGATCTACAAAATGCTCCCTTTGTAATCAACGGCTTTGTACATTTGGCTCCTATTTTCACTTGCATATTCCCATAGATAAGGACCAAAAAAAGTGTTTATATAAATTACAAATTTATTGTGTCATGCTCTACTTGTCATTCTCACTTGATAATACAATAAAACAATATAATTATTAGGATAAATCATAGTAAATAAGTATAAGAATACTATTAAACTTGTTAAGCAAGGATGGTGATAACATTCACTTTAAAATTATTTTAATAATCATAAAAGAAATAAAATAATATTCTATTCATTACATGTGTATGTAAAATAATTACAATATGAGTAATATCAAAAAATTTTAATAAAACTCATCATATGACTAACCTATAAAACCACTCATCCTATATGTCATGTTAAACCCTTTTTTTTTTGTGCATCAGTAACATGACCTATAATGACAATAGTTGATGAGTTTTCAATACTTAATACGTAAATCGTTATCTATAAACAAAATACATAAATGAAATATAATAGCAAGATAAGCTATAATAGAAAATAAATAAAAGCAAAACATAACAATTTGTAAAATACTAATGTATGACCAAGTAATTGAAATACAAATAAATTTCATGTTCATTTCTTATGCACATATAAAAATAAAGTATATTTGATATTATAATAATTCTTTTTACTATATCTTTAATCATTTTTTTTATCATTTGTTATATTTCTTATATTAAAGGGTTTTGTTTTTTTATTAGATGACAATTATCCCATCTTTATAAGATCTTATCTTATCTCATGTAATGTCATCTCATCAAGTTATATCTATAGAACTTAACTGGTAGTTATATCATAGTTGATTGATAATATTAATTAAAATAGGTTTAGAATCCATCATCATCAAACTCTAAACAAAATATTATAGAGAAATCATATCATTTTAACTCATCAAGACATAAACAAAGTATTAACAATAATTGAGAATGAAGTCTTTGATGTCATATTGGTACTATAAAAAATCATATTAATTATATGACACGTTATATCGATATATATATATATATATATATATATATATATATATATATATATATATATATATATATATATATATATATATATATATATAGTATAAAGATGTAATGCTATCATATTCATATAAATGTATTTCTCATTAATAAATAATGATAAAATATTCATATTTAAATTACTTTAATTTTTTTATTTGTTTCTTATAAGATTTTTTTTCTCATTTTTAAATTTCTTTTGATTTTCTACATGATAAGAATTGAATATAAACAAATTACAATATATTATTTTTTTATAATAATATTATTTTATTCCACATTACTCTCATTTTGCTTGATTCCAAATCACCACAATTTTCTTACATCAAAACTTGTTGAAACGTATCATCTATTATGCTCAACATGTGGTACATCTGGTGCATAAGATCATTTTTCTAGGCTTAACATACCAAATGTTAGTTTGACGTACCCTATGTCTAGCTCTAAAAAAAACACCATAAAATTTCTTCCTTTGTTTGCTTTTAATTCAATTCTTAACTCATTTAAAGGTGCCATTAACTAGCATTAAGTGTTTACACAAAACAAAACTCTACTAACACATCAATAAATAAAAAATTTGATAATAAATACTACTTAATTATCTTATTCATGCACTCTAACCAACTCCAAACTCTCTAAAAAATGCATTCCATCATACTTAAAAGAAAACCTTTTGTAAACTTTGGCATCCTTGCCTAACTTTATGAGTGGAGCCGTTTATTTCTTTTTTATATTTTCTTTGGTTTTAAAAAAAAACATTGCATATGTTTTATTAAAACAAATAGCAAATAAAAGTATCATAAATAACCATTGAAATTAATATTTAAATCAATAATATCAATATGTTAAACAACATAAAAATCACATTCTTTTAAAAATAAAGTTTTTTACATTGCAACAAAATACTAAACTATGTCCATTATATTGAAATTCACAAGGAATTATTACAACTCCTTATACAACATGTTAATAAATAAATAAAATATGAAGTAAATAAAATATATGTTAATATTCTCATTATTCCCTTATAGTTTCAAGCAGTGTCTTTCATTTATCTAAAATGTTTAAGTTACGAAACAAATTGAAACAATCGTTACAAGTAAAGTGATGATGACATGAATGAAAAATAAACAAAATTGTATTATTTCATATTTTAGGTCAATAATATACAATAAAAATGTCAACAAAATGTCATAAATAATAAAATAATATAATTATTTTTTATGAAGGAACGTTAAACATTTGCTTGCAAATATATACTTGTTAGCATTGTACTAGTTTTATAAGTCAATTAGTACAAAATTTGGTGGAACATTACTTCAAAAAATACTTAAAATTGAGTTTTTTTTTTCACTGCTTACTATCGTCCACCACCATCACATCGTCATCAAAAGTCATTGTCATTGCTTGGATTGATTCATGTGTCAACGTGACTCGATTTGACGCAAGAAATTGGCTCATCTACTTAACCACCACTGAACTGTTACCTGCAATGATGTGGACCAACCCGTCAATCCTCGTTGACCTATTCTGTTTTGCCAGACTTATGCCTACTTGAAAATTGGATCGGTAACTCTATCTACATTACTCACCCTCGCCGTTTTGTCACTTGTCGTTATCGCCCGAAATGCTTGACCAATTTAGAAACTATTTAATTCAATTAATTTTAATTTTTTAAAATTTTTAAATTTTTTTAAAAATTACTAATGAATTTTTTAAGTCTTTATAATTAGGGAAGTTCAACATATTGAAAGATAATTATGGAATAAAAATTTCTGTTGTTTGTATACTTCCACTTCTTGTGAGCAAAGTGTATGGCCAAACTCTAGTTTGAGAGATTCTAGGTTCCTTTATAAGAGACAAAAATCGAAGATAAGAGACATTTCACCAGGAGAGTCAACAACCAAACCCTTGTGAGAGACAATGATTAAAGGTGAGAGATCATCCACTAGGAGAGCAGGTAACTAAACAAATTCTTGCTTTAATTTATTGTTGTTACTTTTTATTAAAGTATTCCACATATATTTCGTCTTAAATTCTTTTTTTTATATGTGTGAAATTGGATATGATAAAAATTATTTTATAAGATTTTATGTTTAATGCTTAAGATGTTATCACCTATTTAACTTAATAATCTATGTTACAGTTTTGAAATGTCAATCTTTAAACAGTTTTAAAATATTATATATATCACATAACCCTAATTAGTTATATAATATTTTTATATTATTTAATAATTTTTTAAGTATTTCTAGTATTGTAGACTCTAAATTAGGTCTTGATAGAAGTCTAAATTTGTCATGCATCAATTTTTCTTTTAATTATTTTAAAATCCAGCATTCTACTTTTAAGAAATTTTGAGTTTTTTTACTTTTTTTTATCTTTTCACGAATTTATTTCATTTTTAGTTGGTTCTAAGGCTAAGTTTTTTCATATTTTTAAATCCAATTAGACATTTTTAAGATATATTATAAATATGAATAACCTTAATGATGGCTACTTTGGCATCACATCTAGAATATGCTATTTTGGATTGTGGCCTTACTTCTAATATATGTTATTCTGAATAATAGATTAGCCACTTTAGATAATCATCTTTCTACTTATTAAATAATGCTTGACCACTTTTAACATATTTTTGTTTTTACTCATTTTATTTTATTTTTATGATTCCATTAATAAGAAATTAATTTAAACACTTTTATCTTTTTTTTCTTTTTTGTTGTAATTTTCATTTGCATTATTTTACATCATGTTCTTACAACATTTCTCTAATAAAAATAATTTGCAATTACACATTTCATTGCAAGGAAATGTAGTATTCGATATTAATAAAATCACGAATCACAATCATTAACAAATGTTTACCTAATTCAACTTCTTTGTAATAAAGTATATAGGCATCAATGAGCATTAGGTCATGCATATGTACACATGGTATAATTTTTGCCTATGTTAATTTCGTATCATAGTAGTTATGCATTGGTATGGACTTGGTTTGCTTGTCTTTTCATAAACTCATTTTCTTTTCTCTTTTATGTATTGTATGATTGATACAGTGTAAATTCACGATTCTTTTCATTTGGTAGATTTTGTTGCACATGAACTCTTGATTTAACTTGCTTAGTTATAGTAGTCTCTTTCTCTCTCTCTCTCTCTCTCTCTATCTCCATCTCCTCTCTCTTAAGCTCTTGATTATGTCAAAATTTTTCCTAAATTCACCAAAATTCTTGCACCATTGGTATGGATACTTGTCAGATCTACTTCTTAACTAACGTTCTCATTATAAACAGTTACATCTTTTTAAGGAATTTTATGGGATGCCTCGATGACTTTCACTATTTAGAATTTGACATTTTTTTCTATCATTTTAAATCATATTCAAGTAAAGATTGCTATCAACGCCATTAAGGATTAGGAAAATCAGGATTTTTTTAAATTTAATAAATATTTAAATCAAACTTTAAGGAATCAAATATCTATCACTTATTTTTTTTTATCATTTTGGGCTTAAAAATTTGTTGGATAATTTCTTATAGTTTTATCTAATGAGTTATACTAATCACCAAATTTCATATTTGTTTCAATGATAGTTAGCATTTTTAACAATTTTTCAAGCTTAAAATCTTAATAAATTTATTTAACAAATTTTCTTAATTCTCCTCTCGCTCTTGAATTTTGATTATTATACTTTCTTTTTATACTAAGAAATTTTTATTAATATTATTTTTATGCTTTATGTTTTGATAAAATTTTATAATTTTTGGTATTCATTTAATATTTTTTTTAGATTTTTTAGGTTTGTGAATTATTCTTTATTAATGTCTAATTCTTATTTTTATTACTTATAAAATTTTGATTTTCACTAACTTAATATCATTGAAGTTAAAATCAATTATACATTTTATTGTTCAATTGATCTCTTAATAAAATCTAAAAAATTTTAATTAATTTCAAATATGAATAAATAATATATATATTTTTTTTACAAACAAGATGTTATGGAAATATAGCTTTGTATCTTGCTTAAGGGTTATAAGTATTTGAAATAATCATAAGTTTCTTTCACACAATGTTTCCAAAGTTCATCATTACAATTTCCCTTCATTTGATTTATGTAGCATTATAGCAACTATTCTTCTTTCTCATTAATTCCTTTTTATACACCACAACTAACCTTTATCGCAAATTCCTTCACCACCAACTTCTCCTTCCATTGTAAGCTCTTCCTCAGCTCAAAGCGACAAACAACTCCTCTTTGTTGTTTCTTTCCTTTCTTAGCCACAACTCCTACTTATCACTTTATTTTGTAGTAACTACTCTATTTTACAAGGATTCCCATGTTTTCACCTTCCTCCATTTTACTTCTCAAGCTAACACTCTTTTGGGGTTTTTCTTTCTTATCAAAATTGAACAACTTCATTATAAGCTTCTCCCCCAATCCCCTTAATTAGATAAGAATCCCATTTAATTATTTTATTTAATTTCAAAATTTTAAAACAAATTTACTTGATCTTGAAATAATATAAACCTAATATAATTAAATTTCTCTTCATGAGAATTTTCTAAAAATATAAATAATTTTAAAATATAAAAAATAAATATATTTTTTGAGATTTCATCAAATACTAATATTTTATTTTGATTCATCATAACTTTTAAATATCAAGTTCATTTACCTAAATTTTAATATTTATATTCTCATCTATATAAACTCATCATTTCCAAAACATTTGAGCAAAATAAAAATTTGGAATGTTACATATCATAGTATAACAAATCATTACTCATATTGAGAGCTAAAGAGAATTACGAAATAGAAAACAAAAAAAAAACTTGGGATTCTCAAATGTTAATGACGACTCAACAATTATAAAGAAAATGACTTTTATCATGAAGAATACAAAAAAATAATAAAAAGAAACCCTCAATAAGGTGGAGCTCATTCTCTATTAATACTCATTGAATTTGTATCTTAACTTCGATTTTTAGCTTTGTTTAATCGAAAAATAATCAATTCAGTAATGACCCAATTTGATGCTCCTCTTTGCTCTTCGATACCCGTAACAAGAGGATTTTTATCAGGAAAATGATCATTTGAGAAAAAAAAAGAAACAATTTTTATGAAAAGTGATGGAATCCTTATAAAAAACAAATAAGAAAAAAATCATAAAAAATAACCTATGTGGTAATTGTCATTTGTAATGTAGGTAAAGCTTTTAGTTATATCATTAATGTAATTTTTTCAAAATAAAATCTATCTTATGAATATCAAATAATTATTATATAGATTTAATTCTTTGACTAAACAATATCATCTTTTTAGTATTAAAATAACTAAATTAATCACTGAATTATTTAAATAATATGATATTACATAAGCCTGTTATTTTATATAGAAAAAAAACTTTTGAATAATCCTACCCGAACATTTAAGAAATATATTTTATTTGAAACAAGAAAATAAAAAACTTGTTTATTAATTTCATTAATATTCTAAAATTTTAGAAAATAAGCTATCAAAAACAATTTAAATTTAACCATAGAGCAAATATAAATGTAAAAAAAAAACCACATGTGTTACAAAAACAGTACCCATGTTTTTTAATAGCTTTAAATTATCAGATATAAAGTCTTAAAATATTAAATAATATTTTAATAATATTTTTAATTTATTTATATTAATCACACTAATATTTTTTATGTATTAACCGAAAAATGGTTGGAAGTTTGTATTAATTTGCAAGAAGAAGACGACCGCGTTTGACGTGGATTTCTGGAGTACTTTTCATGGAAAGACTTCCACCAATAAGCCTTACCAGGTTCCTTCGTTTTGCCTCTCGCAGGAATGCGAGATCCCAACGGTCCACTGTGCTCCTGCCCACCTTTTGATCTCTTTGGTTGGTGGGATACTCGGTTTCGTCTACCGTTGGGGAAGCAAAGCGAGCCGCCATGAGAAGGATATCACCGAACTCCAAGCTCGTTGTGGCGCTTCCGGACCAGGAGGCCTGCATCCAAAAATTCTTGTACGAGGTGTTTTCGTTCGACTTGTATCGTTTTCTCCGGTTCCTGATGGTCTTCTCCATGGCTGCAGAACACAGAGCGGTACGTTCAGGCACGGAGATTTGCTCGTCAACAGGGATGGGCTCCGGATTGTTTCTCAGAACGAGGAGGGGAAGGTACTCTTGGTCTTTTTTATGGCTTCATTTCCCTTTTTGTTTGTTGCTTTCAGTTTGTATTCGAGATGTGGTGCGTTTGTCAATGGCGATGTTCGTCGGAGGTTGAAGTTGGTCTTGCTTAATGAATGAGTTAGGGGTTATGAGTAGGCTTGTCTTGGTCAAGAAATGCCGTGGAAAGCGTGATTTATGATTGCTAGTGTAAGATTATGATGGCAACACGCCAGTTCGAATGTTTCTTTTGGCTGATCATGTGCCGTGTCTTCTAAACATCGCCAGTTCATCCGCCCTGGTCTTCTAGGTAATCTGTCCAGGGTAGTTTCCACATGCTTGGGCATTCCAAGTTTTCAATTGAAGTCAGAAGCAGTTTCACCTGCAATTTCCCAAGGTGCCCATTTTTGTTTTCCCTCGAGGAGCATTACATTCCTTTCTGATTGAGCTTCTCCTCCATTGGCGAGGGGCCTTCTTGCCCCAGCATTGGAGAGGGTGCCCTGCCTTCATTGACCGTACACTCAGTCTTCGTCTCCTTGGGTCTGGTTTCTCTCTGCTTCACCCTCATCTTGCTGCTGGCAGCCTTCGGATTCTTGGGAGGGACATTTTCTTGGTCAACAGGGTGGTGGGCCCTCCTCTTCCCAACTTAGGCTTTTCACTCAAGTTTGCATACAGACTCGGATTTTTCAGGATTTGACATTTAATTGTTTGAATTTTCTGTTGCTCAACAAGATCCCCCACCCTTTCTAATAATTTTGCTAGTAGCCTAAATGATTGTGTATGACCTAGAAAAATGCATCGACCTTTGGTCGGTGTCCTTTTCCCAACTTAGGCTTTTAACTCAAGTTTGCATACAGACTCGGATTTTTCAGGATTTGACATTTAATTATTTGTATTTGCTGTTGCTCAACAAGATCCCCCACCCTTTCTAATGATTGTGTATGACCTCGAAAAATGCATCGACCATTGGTCATCCTTTATAACGAGCATTCGATGGAAAACTGAAGCGAGCTTTTCTAAGTTGAAAGGATCTTCTCATTAAACATCTCGCTTGTTCATACTTTAACTTTGAATCTCCCTCTTGTTCTCCCATTTTCTTGTAGCACTTTCTGGTTCTTTTCACTTTGAGAGAGTCTTTTAACTTGAGGGGACCTTCTCTTTTATATTAGTTCTAAAATAGTGAACTTCTCTCTAACTAGAAAGGACTATAGTTTTTCCTTTATTAGGTTTTTTTACGTAACTAAAATTTAGAGTCTCCTTTTGTAGTTTTTTTTCTCTATCAAATGAAAGGATCTTCTCATTTGTTGAAACATCTCGCTTGTTCATACTTTAACTTTGAATCTCCCTCTTGTTCTCCCATTTTCTTGTAGCACTTTCTGGTTCTTTTCACTTTGAGAGAGTCTTTTAACTTGAGGGGACCTTCTCTTTTATATTAGTTCTAAAATAGTGAACTTCTCTCTAACTAGAAAGGACTATAGTTTTTCCTTTATTAGGTTTTTTTACGTAACTAAAATTTAGAGTCTCCTTTTGTAGTTTTTTTTCTCTATCTTTGTTGGATTCTCCTTAGGTTGTTTTTCAAAGTTGACTATTCAATCTCCACTCCTTTGTTTCCCTAGATTATGTACATCTCAACCCCTCTACATTTGCACATGGGACACATGCACACGTAGGTGATAGATTTCACTTGACTTCAACATGTTTTGGTGATCTTCTTAAGAAATGTTGTACCCTCTTTGCTAGGATTGCTTTCCAAGGATACTATTGGTTATGGATCAGGTAAAATATTAATTGAATTTAATGTATTACTATATGTAAGTGATTGTTTGAAGATGGGTAGAGCATTGCTATAACTTATAGCTTAGCCCATGTTAATTTTTCTCATGTAACCTTGTTCTAAGAAAGGTATAAATCTCTTGGGGCTTAAACAATGTGGGGAAGTTGGACAAAAATTTGGATGATCCATTCATCATCAAAGGCATAAGTGATCCCAACACATTTTTGCCTTATACCTTGGATGATAGGGTTCTTCCTTGCACATAGGGTGATGATTATCTTTAATCTATACATATTTCCTTTCACTCCAACTTAGTTCATAGTTCTTTTTAATGAGTTTTCTAAGTTATTTTGCTTTCAAAGACCATGAACTTTCAAGAAAAGACCAGTCTCATATTGTTATGGATATTTGCATCAACAGTTGTTCTGAGCGAGAACTCCAATCCGTTGACACCGCTCTAGTTTGGCTAAGTTTTCTAGTTTGGCATATTGTGCTCTTGTTTAAGTATGTAGTGTTTACAGTTCATAAGGGACTATCTGGTGTGGTCTAATGGGTTGTTTGGGGTGGTCCACCCTTCATCTTAGGGCCACTATGGAGGGATGTTCTCCTTCATTAAAGATGTTGATAAGGACAAAAATCGGTCTTTTGTTTTTACGTGCAACTCTTATGAATAAAATAAAATGCAAGCTTTGCTTCTCTTTTACCTTTGTGTCTTCAAGTATGCAAGTGGAGGAATGGTAGCGTGATGTTCCTTTTCAAGACTTTTTGATGCAGAATAGATTGTATTAAGATGATGATTTGAATTGATCCAGTGGATTTGTGCCTATTTTTTTTTAATTTATTTAACATTTTTAGTTCATTATTAACTCTAATTCTTAGGAGTTTTATTTATTTACTTTTTATTTTTTTAATTAGGAAAGGTGTTTTTTTGTTTTTTTGCTTTTAGGCATAAGCTTATGCATTATATTTTATTTAAACGTTTGACATAAAATGAATAAAAAAGATAATTTATTTTGTTTGGCATTGTTTTTTATTGAATTATGATTTCTTTTTATTATACATATGTGCACACACCTGAGTTGCGGTATAGGTTCCTTCGGGTGGTGATTTGAAGATATCCTACGCTTGATTCGGATTTACCTCTACTATCACCACAACTTTCTTATTGTTGTAATCTTTTACCTTAGATTCTACTGTAGGATTTTATCCTATCTCATTTACCATCATTTATGTATTAGAGCAAAATCAAGTTCTGGTTGCAGGATTTTCAATCCCACATCCTCTGTCATTAATTTTTGATATCAAAGCATAGTTGAGATCCCTATTGTAGGAGTTTCTCTCTTACTTCATCCATTTGGTATCAAAACTGGAACAAGTTTCAGTTGCATGGATTTTCAGTCCTGCCTCCTCTGCCGTTACTTGTGGCCTTTGAAGAGAAGTTGTGGCAAACCATAGTGATGTGATGGAAAGATTGATTTATCCTCAAAATCAGCTCAAAATCTCTCCACTTTTCTATCACTGTCCTTTTGTTGCTTGCTCTTTGTTTTGCTTTTCTTCTGGTAACTGTTTTGTTATTTGATTTTTGCTTAAAGTCATGCATATTAGTATATTTATTTTGCTATGGTCCTTTTGCTCAAGAAGTCCCTTAACAGCCCCAACAAAATTCTCATAAGATTCTAAATAAAAGTGCACTAAAAGCGCTCTCCATTTAGAACCCTATCAAAATATTGTAGCCATGTTGCTCTTGGTTTTTTTCCTCTTTTTGCCCACTGCACCTTCACCAAGTGTCATGAAATGTAGCAAGTTAGTAGTTATCATCTTTTGCAAGTTTTATTTTTAAATATTTCCTTGATTTAGCTTCTAAACAGGAGTTCTTAGAGCCCAAATTACATCTAGCTGAATTTGTCTTGGGTTAACACTTTACTGCTCAAGGTCTGTAACACCTTACTGCTTAAGGTTTTCCCTTATAAACTCATAATCTATTGAGCCAAACTTTGATTGCCTCCTATAGGATGTGTAGAGCTAAAAGTGTCGTGTTTTATCTCCCTAAATTTTAGTCATCTTCCTAATCTTTTTATCTCTTCCTTTTAAGCCTGAAATCTGAAGTAGTTTTCATAGATTTCGAGTTAGCTCCACTCCTCTTTGGTCATACAAACCTACCTATACCCCTTAAACCTTTTTGCCTAGTATTTATCATTTTTTCTTGAAGTTGCATTATAATTCAAAAAGCTCTTTACTCACAATTATTTAAAAAAAATGATAATTTATCAAAAATCAACATTCGATACACACATGCAAATATTTTCTTTGTTATAAGTTTTCGTTGTCATATTGGGTTACATTAAATGTTTTTGGTTTATTTCTTCCTATTTTTTAGTTAGTATAATTCATATTTTGCACACCACAATTGATGCATCAATCTTCATAAGCATCAGGATATCTATAAGTGAAATGAAAATCTTGTAATGATGTAAGATGCACATTCCCTTATAGGATAGTTATTCTAGATCTCAATTCTAGGATGTCATTTGGCATTCTATATTATTAGTTTAAAGATTTATCTTACTTTGATAATTTGATCCACTTTTGTGCTACTTTGTTACACACTTTGATTTGTCTAAGTAGGATTAAAAAGGGGAATTCAATTAATTGATGGGAATTTTGATTTTTTTTCTATCCATATGTAAATATTTATATTCACATACACACACATATATATATGTATACATAAAACAAATAAATAAATTTCACTTTTAAAACACTTCTTATATAAATTCTATTTTTTATAAAATTCTTTTCATATCATTTCTTATAAAATTATTTATATAAAAATAATCTTTTTATGTTCTTTTTTTTTCTTGTTTGGGACTTAGATTGGGTTATCATGATGATTGAATATGCACCTTGCATTTCAGGCCATTTTGTGGCATGAATTGCCCTTATCTTCCTTTCCCCTTTATCTCTCTTTGAAATGATTTTCTTCAGTTTTTTAAAATAATTTATCATACCATATTTTAAACTGTATATATATATATATATATATATATGTATGTATGTATCTATATTCTTGGAGATTGCTATGTGTAGTGATTTCTATGGTTAAGTAATAATCTATATAAACAAATATATAATATTATAAGTGGTCATACAACATTTACAAACTATAAATGAAATAACAACTATATCATGATTATTGCATGAATTATAATACAATCATGTGCATAAATCCATAACTCTAATCAATTAGATCTCATAACCCACCCATATAATCTATGATTTTGTTGATCAAAACCGAAAGAGTTTTACGTGCAGATCTTTTTCAAAAAGATGAAAAAACAAGTGTTTCTACGACTCTACTATGGGCCAATTTTGTTTCACTCAATCCCTTTTTCATGAGCATATATCTTTATGGTTAAGGAATGGAAAATCTTTCATTGGTTACATGAATCAAATATTTCTCATCTATTAAAATAAAAAAAGATTTCTTTAACCACAAATTTAGAAATGATTTTTTAATAAAAAAACCAATGTTTTTTTTTAAAATATAATCACTAGAAGTACAATTAATAATAAAAGTCACATAAGAGAGTTATAATTTTGTTAAACTTGTGTTAACTTGTGAATATCATTTGGGTTTGAATTTACTATAAACTTAGTATAACACTAAATTTTAATGGTAAACACACGTGATATCGATTATAGTAGTTAGTGTAACAAGTGATATCATTGTTGAGCAAATATGCAATATATAATTGCTAAATAGTAAGTAAATTTTATTTGTGGTCTTACACAATAACTATCTTTCTCCTTAACTAAGATAACGCCTTCAAATATAATCTGATGGGGGTCATCACCCATTAGACATGCTCTCCAATAGCATCCCTAGATGTCATTATGTCAAATTATAGTGGTTTCCTAAATCATGTGGCTTGTGGGCGTCCCTACCAAGATTGTCACCTGCTTTGGTAATCGGAGCTACCTTGGATTTTGTCAAGGGATGTATACATGGTTGTAAGAGAAACACAATTTTATTTCCATTTTTTTAATTTTGTCAAGCATGTAATCAATACATTATTTATTACTTCAAATCATACAATATTCTATCCTTGAGTCCCTTAATTGAAAGCCTTATTGGAGCTGTACATTGTTTAGTGACTACTTGAATGGACACTCCCCATCCCCATAGTATTGGGATTCACGTGTCAATTTTTTTCTTTGATTGTATACATTAGTTATTTGTATGCTCTTTCATTTTTTCTTTCATATTTTTTATTTTGTGCTATAGCCTTTTGTATACTCATAATTTAAATAACAAACTAAGTTATACATACTTTTTCATAGTACACATTATTTCTTGTATGCCTATTTAAAGTATATTTAACCTAGTATTTTATTAGTTATACAAATCACATAATGAAATCAATCAAATCACAAGCAACAAAAAAGTTTGTACATGACATTTCAAAAACAAGATTAATACAAAAAATAGTTAGTTTTTCTTCCTCAATTTTGTCAATTATTCCTTAGCTTTTACAAAATGCATCAGTTTCACCTAAAATAGTAGATGTCTAATTTTTTACAAAATTTTGGTTTAATAAGATATGAACAACATCATTTTTGTTATTGTGATATTTTTCTTTGTATTTTTTCTTAAAAGAAATTTTTATAGGTTGTTTTGTTAGATTGATTGGACTATCTAATCACATTATTGTATTTCTTGTATTAGTGGCTCCCATTAGAGCATCCAATTGTTATTATTGGAGTATTCAATTATGCAATTGGACTGTCTGATGACGGTTGGACAACCTTCATAGGCATGATTAGATTATTCTATTGCCTATAATTTAACAAGTGGCAATATGCACTATTTTTTTTTACTTATCTCTCTTAAAAACTAAATTTGCAAAGTGAAATTTTGAAAAATCACATTCATAGAAATTTAGGGATATTAATGAACCATATACACATGCATGCACTAACTGCGTCAAGCCTTTGACGTTATGTGAACTATAATGGTCATTAGCAATGTCTTCAAGCATGACAACGACAGTGTTTCATGGATCATGGCTAGCTAACATCCTTCACACCTTTGTTAGCGTCGGAGCTTCTAAGCATGACAATGACAGTGGCTCTTCACACTTTCAAATAACCTCATCATCTTCTTTCTTACTGCCAACGATGTTGATGATGCACCACTTTAGTGAGGATGAAAACAACCACCTATTCCATGAATGGTGCTCTCTATTTTATTTTGTACTTGTCTGGGTAAATGCTCTCTGTGGTGGCCTTGCATTGATGGCCTTCTCCTGTTCGCCTCCTCCTCTACGATTGTTCACGACGAAGATTCACCATATGATGATACTCCTTTATTGATTGTAGGACTAAATTGTAGGATAGATGAGGATAAAAAAAATGAAAAAGAAGCTATAAATAGTACATGACAAAACACAACAAATGATTATGCATTGTATGGCAAGCAAATTGTATGGTACAAAATGTTAGAGTAAAAAATTAAGGATACTAAAGATGGAGTTGTAGTCAAGATTGGGAATGAGCATGTTGACAAATAAGTTGCACCGATTGATCCAAGCAAATGGAACATAGACAAGTACCAATCGTTGTATCAAACTGGACATATTTTAGTTTCTTGTGGTTTGTCTAGTTTTCTTACCCCTTCTTAGAAAATCATTGCATCAATATTTGGTTGTTGTCATACAATATCGTTGAGCTCTCTCTCTCTCACTTTCTCTTTTTGTCTCATATTGTTGCTCCATTTTTTTAGTAGTATATATGTTCTATTTTTGATTTATTAACTAAATAAATGACCAAATTGGATTTCATCTTTAATGCCATTTCTGTGTTGTTCTCTTTCCATACATTATGAGTCAGGAAATGCAAACAAGATGGCCATTAAGTTCAATGGATATACTCTTCATGCCATACAAAACTTGAGGTTGAAATCTTTAAAAGGGAGAAATTTGATGCAGTACCAGGAGATTAAAAAAAATTTTGGTGCCTTAGAGATTGTATTGATCATGCAATTTTTGTTGTCTTACCTATTTAATGAGATCTAGTCAAGCACTGATTGAGCCTTGTGAATCTAGTTCGAATTGGATTGTTTGACATTTGCATTAGATTGTGACAATAAAACCCTCTTTTTTACTCTATTTCCAAACTTTAATTGCTCGTATTATCTAACTACTTGAATGCACTATCAAATCGTCTATTGAGCTATTCAATTTGATAATAAGAGGTGTCTTCACCTAGTGAAACAACTTTATAAGGACGTTTTAATGTTTGTTAAAAAGATATAGTTGATTATCATGAATTGTGATTTGAGTTGTAGCATTGCTTCTTTAACTCCCAACATTATTTTGCTAAGAGGATGACAATGCTATTCATTATTGCGACATATGTGACTAGGCTAAAAGGTGACCAATGTTAGCAAGCATCAGACATCTCTTGTACATAAGCTGTTACGTTATGGGTTTTTTCCTATCACGTTTTCATATAAAGATCCGGTATTTGCAAATTTTCTTTTATTCTTTCTCTTTGTAGTCGTTTTGCTCCAAAAAAGATCATTCTAGACTCTCTGTGAGGCTGAATGGGCCACCTAATTGATAGGCATATTTTTTGTATCCATGGCCCTGATCGGACCATCCAATCGTCACTGTTGTCACCGTTGTCACCATTGGGAATATATTGAAATACTGACCAATATGCTAAACAAGTCTATCTAGTCGGATGGAGTGTAGATGAGTATCATTCATTGTTTGTATCGATCTAAACATGCTAGCTATTGGTGGTTCATTTAGTGTCCCTGTCACATATCCAAGAGCATCATCTGATCATTTTTTGGTTTTATCATACAATATTGTATGTTTTCTCTTTTTATTTTCTATATTATTGTTTTCATTTTTTTTAGTATTATATTCATTTTTGAATTATTAACCAAACAAACCTCCAAATTGAATGGCATAGGAAATGCCATCAAGATTGTCACGAAGTTCCCTTCATATCTCAACAACAGAACGTGAAGTCGAGATGGCTTAAAAGGGAGAGATTTTATGAAATACTAGGAGAAAATTTGATTGCCTTAGAGATTGTATTTATCATGCAATTGTTGTTGTTTTGTAAGTTAACGAGATATGGTGAAGAATTGATCCAATCATGCAAATTCAACTCTAATTGGATTATTCGACAATTTGCATTGGTTTGTGACAATAAAATCCTTTCTCACTCTATTTCTAAGCCTTGAATTGATCAACTTATTAGGTTTTTTGAATGGACAATCCAATTACCTATTTACAATATTTTTGTCTTGATTTTTAGTACTTAATTGTTCCAGGTAGCATCTTTCTAAATTTTAATATGTTAGATTTCTTCTTATCAAGTAATTAGAAGACCTTTCAACTTGTGAATATATCTTTAGAAGGATGTTTTAACACTTGTAAAAAGATATTGTTGATTTTAATGAATTGTGATTGTAGTTGGAGCATTACTTCTTTCACTTCTTCCAACATTGTTTTACTATAGGGATGAGTTTTTTTCTATTTTTTATTATATCTGTTGTAAAGGGTGACTAATATTAGTGAGTGTTATCTGTATCTTTTATTTATGCCCTTAAGTTATGAGTTTTTCTAACCATGTTTTCCTAGTTTGAAATGTTCTTGTTTTGTATATTTGTTTTCCTTTAATAAGTTTTTCTAGATTTTTATGCTAGGTTGATTGAATCTTCTAATCACATACTTGCATTGCTCGTATTGATGGCTCCTATCGAACCATCTAATCATTACTGTTGGAACATCCGATTAATTCAATTAAACTACTTGATGATGCTAGTTCTTAGGCATGATCGGATTATTTGATTGCTTAAAATTCAGAAATGCACCAACATGTGCTATTTTTTCCTCCTTTGTCTCTACATAAAACTAAAATTGCGGAACCAAATGTTGGAAAGCTGTATGCATGGAGAGTTACGGATGTTAATAAACCATGGATGCATGCACTCCACTAAGCACTAGAGGCATTGTGCCTTTGGAAATCCCAACGGCAATTTCTTCAAGCATTACAACAATAGCATTTTGTGGGTCATAACTGAATCTCTCCTTTGCAATAGCTTATGTCTTTTTGAGCCTCAACGACGGCAAAGCTTATGAGTATGACATGGACAACTGCTTCTTTTGCATACAAATAACTTATTAGCTTCTTCCTCAACACTAGCAATGAGGATGATGTACCTGACAATAATGATAACTCACCATAGTGGTGACAATGATTCCCCATGATGATAACTTTTTTTGTGAATAACTCTCTCTCTCTCTCTTAATACTTGTTAGTGAGATTGCTCTCCATGGTTTCCTCACATCATTAGCTTGCTCTTGCTAGCCTCCTCCTTAACGATGCTCCATGACGAAGCTTCACTAGTCAACACTCCATGTTATCCTTCGCCCTAGAGGTTTCTCTCTCCTATTTTCTTTCTCTCATTGGAGCAAGTTGACAATCTTGTTCTTGGTGCTGAAATCTCATTAGTGTTACTACTATATATCGGTTTCTCCTATAATTTCTCTTCTATTATGTTCTCATTCTTGTGATTTTTCCTTCCATGTGACCTATACTTTCCCTTATTCTCTTGTTGTTTACATGAAAGAAAATACAAAATTTTTTTCTTTTAAATACTTTTGTTGCACTCCCTCCCCCTCCTTTTCTCTCTCCTTTCTAGGACTACAAAAAGGAAAAAAATCAAACAAATATAAAGCAATTAATATTCAAATGAGGAGGAATTAATAGTTATAGTTTACCACAAGTAGAGATATTATTACTAATCAAATAACTTATATAATAGATGTTAATATAAATAAAAAGGAAAGTGTTTAAATAAACTAAAACATTGAAATACCTTTATGATAATATTTTATTGAGAACATTTGGAGACATCAAAAAAGTAAAAAAAATTATTGTTTTGAACGTTTCAACATAGAAATACTAAGAAATAGAATAAAATAGTTATAAAATGGATGAATCAACTTGGTCTTTGAATATATTCTATAACAGAATTCCTAAAGTTCTAGATAGAAGGGGGATTATAGTTCTTCTATTAATTGAGGTCAGATAATCAATCTTGGAGGTTGAATAGAAAAAAATAGAGAAATTTTGTGCTACATATGGTGATTTTATTATGGAACACTAATTTTCTTTTGAGCATTCCATTTTTCTTATAATCTTAAAATAGCAAAAGAAGAGAAATGGATTACAAAATTCTTTATTAATTGATATTGGATTTATGTGTATAGAGCAAAAATTGATTCATGAGGTTTTAATTATTTAATCATTTCATAACTATATGTTTTGAGTTTGGCTAGATAATGATAATCTAATTAAAGGTTATGTGCTTTAGGTAAACTTATTTATTTTGTATATATACTATGTGAAGATAGTGTTGAAATTGAAATGAATCATTGTGATTCAACTAGGGGAAGTATGATTTATAGACTTTAAAAATAAGATTTTAATGATTAGATCATATTTTTAAACATCTCTATCGTAAGGATTTAATTAATAATTATGTCATAATGTTTAAAGAAGAAATGGGTCACATGGGAAGCTCAGCCTTCTAAGGTTATTAATGATTTTTTTTTTTATTTTTAACGTATGTTTGGCTTTTGATTTTGATAAAAAATGCCATTCAATCATGCCAATAATTTTTGGCATTGAACTTGTTTTGAATTTCCAATGAGTATTTTTCAAAAATATTAAACTTTTGAAATTGGACAATTTTCATTCTTTAATATGATTTTATTTATATTATTTCAACTTCTTTATATTTGATCTTAATGAAATCTAAATTTAATGAAACTAAAATGATATTATTGAAGAAAATTAATTTGGAAGAAAATTAATTTGAACCTTAGACCTCTTTTGATTATGTGGTCAATTTCACATGTTCTATAACTCGTTGACACTAAAAAAAAAACAATTTCAAAATATCATATTGTGGTGAATAGCAAGATGTGATTAAGTGGCCTCATTGAAAATTGGTGGAGATGAGTGTGTGCATGCTATAAAGAGAGATTAGTGAAATGGAAATGAGAAAAAAATAAACCAAAAAGGGCTCTTTTCTATGTGAGCCTTGTTATAAATAGGTTGAATGTCATGCCTTTGAACCTTGCTCTTAAGGCTTGCCCCAATTAATTTTATAATTATGTTTTGTTAGTACACTTCTTCATGATGCCCTTATACTCCTTGAAAAGTGTCCAACATTGACACAACATATTATGTTGAGGCATTAGTCCTTCCTTAAGTCTAGGTCTAAGAAAAATGCAAAGCATGGTTGTTATGTTTGAGTTGAATAATGTGTCAATGTTTTTTTTATTTTAGTGACAGTTTTGGTCAATGATGGGTTAACTTTGATGACATGGTAATGCTTAATCTAAAGTTTAAGACAAATTTCTGTCCTTTTTTTAGTCTTGATGGGTGAAAAAGGGTTGGATGCTTTGGATTGTATTGCTTGCAGGTATTGATTTATGAAAGTTTTGTGGGACATGACATCCAAAATCTGAGTTTTTTATGTCGCATTTTCAATCATATATGTGTTAATCATTGTGTATTTGCGATTCTTCTGTACAGTTAATATTGTTGCCTTTGAAATATGCTTCATTTGGCTATCAAAGCTTCCAGTCTTAGTGATGATTTATTTTATTTTATTTTTTTGCATACAGGTACATCTTATTAGGCCACTGGACAATCATTTAGCATTAGCTGATATGGACATAGTTAAAGTTATTGGGAAGGGTAGTACTGGAATTGTACAATTGGTCCGACACAAGTGGACTGGCCAGTTCTTTGCTCTCAAGGTATGAATAGTGATATGAACTGTTAAGCCATCCTGTTTACGCAGTGGTTGTACTAAGCTATTTATTCATGTTATTTTCATGTGAACGTGATGCCTTTTGTATGAGTGTCTAGCCTTTATTATGGATGAGTGTTGATTTAACTGTTTGTGTTAGAGGCAATTTTTATCATGCAAAGAAAAGAATTTTAGTTGTACTGGGCTGCATGGCGTGCTTCATTGACTTCAAATCTTTTGGATGAGTTGTCCTGTGCTTTGTTTCGTTTTATTATTTATTTTTGTGTTATTTTAAAACTATGAAATTTCTGCCAACTTGAAATTAATGTAAAAAATAGTGTTTCTTTTGTTTAGCCTAGGATATATTAAGAATTTGGATTTGAGGCATCAAAAGGTATCAGCAGGAAGCAATTAGAAAGTAAAACTTAATCCTTTTTCAAAGAGTTTGAACCAGATTTATTTGCTTGCCATGCAGTTAGCCAACATGTAATTACTTTAAGGGTAGTAGCTGAATCTCTTCTTCATATATTGAATCCAGTCTGGGAACTGATCTAGTACCATTTTGATGTGAGCATAAGTTTATGTTAATAGAAAAGCCCTTGGTTTACTATTTTCTTTGATGTTCCCGATATTGTGAATAAATCCAAAGTTGTATAAGAATATACTAAGGAGTTATTTAAGGCTAAAGCGTGAAACTACGGTCTCTAAATGCATTATTCATTCTGAAGGTTATATGTACATGAGCTAGCCATTGATCATTGGCTCAAGTATGCTACAAGTAGTAGATTGCCACTGGAAGTTTAGCAGCATCGAAAGTGATGATTTTGTCATGGTATTAAATTTGTTGTCTCAAGTATGGTTTAACTATATATTTTGGTGTAGCCTAGGCATCTTGGGTCTGATATTGCTTTGCAAATATTTATGTAATTGTTTATTATTCTACTAGTTTTAAAATTTCTTATTTTAGGCTAAGGCATACCTTTGTGGGAGTATCTTATATCCATATCTAGAATTTGTTATAATGTTTGGCATGGAAGTACCAAAAGGATTTTATGTAAAAAGCAACAAAATATTTAACTATAGAGATTAATAATAAAAAAAAGACTGATTTACATAATTTGGCAACAAATTAGGCCTATTTTCACATGAGAGGAGGATGTTCCAAAAATTAAGAAGTCACAATAATTAAATACAAAATAGAGCACAAAAAGAGCCTTTTCTCATATATTGAAATACACTCAAATCCTTACCACAAAAGAAATTTTCTAAATTTCTCTTTAATCAAATAGATTATTATAAGAAAAAATATTTAAATAAATGAGCACCAAAGATCTTGGCTTTTGCTTTAACGAGGAAGTCCACTCACATGTAGTGTCGATAATTATAAGATGAAGCTAAGAACACTATGATGGCCTTTTAAACACATGGAAGGTTACAATTCATGCTGTATTTTATTACTTTTATGACTATTATTTATATAACTTCATAAAACAAACAACTTAAATGTATATTTCATAAAAGGTATATTCAAATATCTTTAAGTTTGTTGTAAACTTGAGCTAAACAATCTAAATATGCAACTATTAAGTTTTTTTTCTCCAAATAATCAATATTTTAAATTTAAAATTTTGATATATAAATGTTTTTGGCAAAATCTTGTTGTAACATATTTTTATTAGAGCCTATGGTGTGATTAGGATCAAAAGGTTCCTGCAACTCATTCATCCATGGATCTTGTTATTTTCCACTGTAATTGACCAGAGCTTTCATGAACTTACATGATGTTTTCAAATTATTGAATAGCTTTTGTTGCGTATGATAGTTGATGGTTTTTATATTCTTTTATCAAATCACACAAGTTTTGTTCTAGTGATTGATGTATGGTTTTCACAGTTTAGTCATCTATAGTAGAGCAATTGATGTAATCTATGTGCATTGTGTGGAAAGTGTGGTGAAGCATATTGGCATCTTTATTGTTTAACATGCACTTTGTGAGTAGAAAAATTCCAAAATAGATGATGTAAATGAGGTTCTTTCTTGAGAGAGATTTTTTTCATGCTAGGGGGATTGGGTTTTTCTTGACATGGTAAACGAAGCATAATATGGAAGTTTTAATAAATGATTAATGTAGTTTTTATCTATATGCTTAACTTTTTGGGTTATTGATAAGGTTTGGGGTTTTGATTTTAGTCAATTGGTTAGAATGTTAGTCTAATAGTTAACATATGTTTTGGTTACAGAGATGGTTTTGGTTTCAAACAATATTTTATTGTATTTAATTTATTTTTGTGTAAATAATTTTATTTTTGAAAATATAAAAACAATATGAACTATATATATATATATATATATTTGAAAAAACTTATTGAAATATTAAAACTCTAAACAAAGTTATAATGTTATATTAATTAAAATATTATATCAAATAAAGAAATTTTAAAATATAACATTATAAATCTATGTAATTTTTTTATTTTTCAAATACTGTATTATTGGAATATTCATTTTAATATTATTGTTAAGTAAAATAATATAAAAATTATACAAATTCAAATAAGTAAAAAATTAAATTAAAAAAATAAAATGTTAATTTTAAAAATTAAAATTTAGAAATGCTTAAAATTCCAACATGTCTATTATAAAAATAAAATGCCTCACCACATTATTTATGTGATCATTGGATTAATTTTGCTAAATAATTATTTTAATATTTTAATATTAATTAGGTTTAAAATATCTTGATTTAAAAATTGCTTAAAATTAATACAATTGTTTATCTTATTAAAATTAAAAAAATTTACTACTACACAACTCAAGCTTTAAATTTGTTTTATTAAGAAAATATTTTTAAAGTTTAAAGGAAAATTAATAAAAACTATAACTCAAAAGTATTGTGTGGTTTTCAAACCCAAGAACTTTGGCAAATATACAAAATGCAGTGTCAAGATTTAGTTGGTGAATTGTAAAACAAATAACATAAATATTACAGGATGTTGCTAATCTAAAAATTAAAAGACGAAATTGTGCCAAAACGCGTCACTGATGTTGGCTAGTTTTATTTGAAATTGGTTGATTCAACCAAGTTTTGGTTGAAAGGTCAAAACTATTTGAAACCAAATTTTTGGCTCTGTTTATACCGGTTCGAACAAAAACCAATCCAAAACAAATTGGAACTCAAGTTTTGGATTGAAATCAAAGGCCATGATTAGTTTGTGTCCATCTTATAATATGTTTAGCCTCCATTTGGTAGGACTAGCTTAGTAGAATAGATCATCTATGTTGAAATGTGTTGCCACGTGGGTATTCAAGATGTTAAATAGGGTGACTACACTATTGTGTGAAAACAATAATAATGATTCAAAAACTTTTGAAATTATGAATACAATCTTGAAAAATGGATTTGTATAAAATAATATCAAACTTATAAATTCAGCCTTATAACTATAAAAGTAAGATTAATTAAATCCTATAACAAAAATTTGTTTGCATACACATTTTTGTATGTGTCTATATATTTAATTGAAAGCATATCTATACACAAGCATATTTTACATGTGTATGAATAGCTAGAAATTACAATATTTTTATTTTTCTTGAATATATTATATTGTTGTTATCTCTTATTTTGATTATTATTAAGAAATTATATTAACTAAAATAGGATGGAATAGACTCTTGTGTTTACATAGACATAATAAATGGGCTTAATATGAAACATTATTCTTAGACATTTTTAAAGTAGAACTAATCCAAAAAATATCTGAAATTTAATTATAATATTTTATAATTAATTTTTTAAACATTATCATAACATATTTATCTATACATTTTTAATATGTTCAATGATTATACATATTTATTTGAAAAATTAATTAAATTTGAAGTTTATCGACAAATTAATCGAGAAGTTGTGGATGTTCAGTGATACATTTTGAATTTAATTGGTTGATTTTAAACCGACAAAGAAAATTGGTTGAATATCTCTTGTAAATTTTCGAAAGAATTCAATGAACATGAAATAAGTCGACATAATTAGTCAATGAATACAATTTCCATGAGTAGTGTAAAAACACAAATTGAATGCAAATAATATAAAATACAAAAAAATGAGCACACAAAAGTAAGGAATATCATGTGAAGGTAGATTGCATGAGTCGTTTTATAATGTTTTGATTGTTTTTCAATTCATATCCTTATTGTAAGCCCTATAATTGCATATATTCAATATAAGCACTTTTATTAATTGGTCAAGCCAAAAACCTTTATAAGGAGCACAACTTTTCTAAGGTAAAGGTTAGGAATCAATTCCAATTCCTTGATACAAACCTTACCTTGTTTAGCTCAAATGTTAGAAAAATATATATATAACCTTAATTGGTTCTTACATTGACCTTTTTTTGGGACCAAGGTTATAAGTCCATATTTCTCCATATTGAAACATGCCCTAAACCTTACTATGATTAGTAAACTCATAAACAATTCTTGCAAGAAGCAAGCTCCATGCCTGGTTAAGGATAGCCAAGTGAAAGGCATGCTCAAAAGATGATGTATAATAAACCATTAACACTTTGATGGACAATTTTACCAAGCTTTAATTAAGGTACCAAGAGCACTTTTCATGCACAATTTAATCAAGTGTTGATACAAGAATCTACATCTTTAAAAATTTGTATCTTGTGAGACTCAAGAAAATATGTAGGGTTTGGAGATTTGTATGAAGTTGCCCGAGAGAGGAGTCTCTTTTTTGGTGTGTTTTGTTGCTTAAGATGTAGGGTTACATGTTGTGGGGGGATTGTTTGATCTGATCAGGTTTGACATGATATCATCCAATGATCCTTGACTAAAGACGACAAAGTCGTACGTATAAATCCTCGATAACCCTTAGAGATCTTAGATTATTCTCATAAGCAATTCATTTTATCTCAAATAAACGTTTAAAGGGATAAACCCTACAGAAAGAGCAGTTCCAAGGCTGTTGACATGCTCCCTAGGAGATTAGGCATACTTTGCAAGACTTTTGGGTAGCGAATATTTGATTCATGGTGAAAGTAGTGGCAAATTAATGTGTGAAGGCCATAGTTGAGGACTTGAATGAGTACATTTAGGCCACTGTGGATTCATTGACAAAGCATTGCAAGTAGATGATGAAGCTTACGCAACTTAGGGTGGTTGCATGCGATTGTTAAGAATGCTGCTTTGGAGAAATGATAGAGCATGATACTTACTAAAGGATTTAGAGCTCCTTCGATAAATGATGCTTAGCAAGACTAGCTACAAAGTGCTTGGGGCAATCTGCACTAGAAGAGTATTGAAGTTGGATTTGATGTTTCTTGTGCACAAGGTGATAGTTGTTGGGTAGACCTAAAAAGATCGTTGAAGAATTTCAAAGTCAATCTAAGGCTCTAGAGTTTGGGATAGTGAAATCTACCACAACATCTATGTTGACATTATTACTAGCTTGATCAATGGTGGTTCGTTTAAGAATAATGCATGTAACATGGTACCCCAAGGCTTGGTCCAAGGCTATATTAGTTAGAAGTTTGTTGTGAAGACCAGGTAAGTGCAAGAAAGGAATTGGGAGGTGAGGATTGCCAGTGGCCAAGCGAGGTGGACTATTTTGGAGGACTTGATTAGAGTTAGGTTTCTTTTTTTATTGTCTTTTTTTGCTTTGGAATTTGGATTGTTGAAAATTGTTACTAAATCGTTCCATTTTGACCATTTTATTGTCTATATTATGCTTTTCAATTGCTTGATTTGTGTTGTAAATCTGTCTTTGGTCTAAATTTCTATGAGAAAGAGTTGAATTTTGGCTAGGATTGCATAATCATAAGAAGATATATGATGTCCTGAGCGGGGGAACACAATGATGGTACAGATAGATTCTTCACACGCCAAAGTGTTTTGTATGAGATTGATTTTAATTATCAATGCCATATCATATCGAACTACTAGAATTTTGGGGAACTTGATGAATTCTTAAGGGACTTTAGACACCTTTTCTTGCTTTTTAAACTTGATGAATTTCTCTTTTCTTCACTACTTTTTCTATGACACGCCATGGGTTTGACCTCTAAGTTCAAAAGATACATCAAGTTAGAATGAGTGTTTTGGGCTCAAATGACGTATGATGATCCTTAAAAAGATATGCTTTAGTTGAAGATTTTTCTAATGATGCCCATCAGAAGTGGTTAGCCCAATAGGACTTGCAAAGGAATGTTGCCAATCTTTATTGTGTTTTTCATGCTATGACTATGCCTTTGATTTCAAAATATCTTCTGTAAGTCTTTGGAGTTCTTTGGACTTCTATCGACATAGCTAGCATTGAATGTTGTAGTTATGGTATTGCGCTTTGCCCAAGCACTAGAAAGAACTCTCTTGCATTCAGTCTAGAGTGCTTTCGATACTGCTAGCTTTGGTTTGGGTCGAGGTCATTTGGCTTCCTCACCTTATTCTCAAACTGGCCAAACAATTGGGTATTTGTAAGTTGATTTTCTATAATTTTACTATTAGCAAAACCCACTTATAATGCATTAATAAAATTGGTGAAGTAAGCAATAGAGTTAGGGGGTTATCCATAGAACCACTTAAGGGTTAGAATCTCAAGGTAAAGAAAACACGTCACAGTGCCCTACACCTTATAATTAATCATCATGGTGCCAAAACCTCATGATAATTGTTAGGATCTTCTTCTTTATGTAGGAGGGGCATGAAGTGTGGCTATGGTTTAGAGAGATAGGATTCAACTAAGGTGTTTGAGAGTGAGGAGCTAATATCTAGTCTAGTGGTGAAAAAAGGGGGTTGTCACTCATAGGGCCCATGGCAAGGTCAAGTAGAGTGCTTGGAGGTGCAACATGAAGAGGGTAGGGTTTTGCGTGGCTAGAGGAAGGTTATAAGAGGCTATAATGTTCGAACCTGATCAAAACTATCCCTTAGATTGCTTAGATTAGGTTGGCTTGTTGTTGTATACACTATACCTTTTGGCTCATAACATAACTGTTGGAGTAGTAGGTTCAGTGACATGGTTGCCTTAATGTAGAGATTTGGCTAAGATTCAAGAGATTCTAATTCGCTCATGAGTGTTCTCTAATTAGTATGCTATTCTCAGAAACAATGCTAGAAAGATGATGGTGCATGAATTTGTACCTTTTTTTGTATCGCTTGGGACAAGGGAGAGTAAGTAGGGATTTATTTTGTAGTCGTGGATGGCAGGAGATTCTTGGGGAGAAAAGGAAAAAATAAAGAACTAAGGGTGTGAAAAAAGAGGAACATAAAAAGAGTGAGTGCACATGGATAACTTTCATGTGGAAAACATCATAGGAATAGAGAAAAACTACAGGCGCATGACTGCAGCAAGATTCTAGAAGAAATATGCCTCATGAGGAGATGTAGAGAAGTTATAGGTATTATGTAGTGGAGAGAAGTATGGTGGCTGCTGTTCGCGAGGGTTTGGAGATTTGCATGAGGTCATTCAAGTATGGGAGGATACTATAGAACACTTTAAAAAAGAGTAATAAGGTTCAGATAAAATTTTCAAAGAACTTTATAAATATATAGTTATTAAGATCCAAAGAAGGGAAGTATAATTAAGCAATAAAGAGTACACTAAAAATATTTGCAAAACAATCTTGATGTACTTTAAATACTAAATAATAGGATCTAAACAGTTTTGCATGTAAGAAAATAAGGTAGTATAATCAAATGCAATGACTATTGTTGAAAAGCTAAGGGTTTTGACAAAAAATCTTGACCTGATAGCTGCATTCAACACAAATCTTTCTGAAAAAAGAAACAAAAATTTAGAAAGCAAGAATTCTGATTTGCAAATGATCTCATTACTATCTTGCAAGCTAGTGTGTGGTCGTTTGGTGGAGGCACTCATCCTAAAGAGATGGACCCTACAGTTATCATTGCAAAAGATAGTTTTGAAAATGTTTTGCTATGGCTGAAATTCTCAGGTCTACATCTTAAAGTGTTTCGTGCTAAGGAAATCCCACAAGAGGGGGGGTGAATTGTATATTTAAAATTTTATGAATTTCGAAATTAAACTTAAAAACCTTTAAGCAAGAGTAAAGAGAGTTGAACATACAAATTTTTAAGTGGTTCGACTCAAAACAGAGTCTACGTCCACCCCCAACCGGTGTTGGGAAAAATCCACTAAATGTACCGATTACAAGTGAGGTTTTTCGTACGGTTCACCTCAAACCTACTTGGGATTTTTACTACGGCTAATCCCAAACCTACTTGAATTTTTACCAGGCTCAACTCAAACCCGGGGCTTTAGCACTACTGCAGGGATGCCCTTGCCCCAAAACGAAAAGTACAACGATTGGCAAAAAACTTAAGAGAAATAGGAGAAAAGAGGAGGCACACACAATCGACAAATTAGAGGGATAGAAATTGAGAAATAATTGAAAAACCTCTAATTCCAATAGCCTTCTTGCCGCTTTGCTTTTTGAGCTTGGATGCACCGTTTTTGCTTGAGTGCTCGAATTTTGAGATCTGAAATCTTTGGAAAATTTAGCAAAGGTTAAACTGAAAAATACATCAATTTTCCCTATTTATAGAGCTCAAATTTGAGCTCTAAAAACACCCCCAACGGCTCCAAAAATTAATTAGCCGTTTGGGCAACGGATGGAAAGCAGCCACCGTTCGATCCAGGCCCAAAAACGAACAGCGCAGATTGATTTACGCATTTTACCGTTCGGGCTTAATCCAGAGCGTTGGATCCGGGCGCGTAATCGAACGGCACGGATTAAATCTCGCGATTACCGTTTACGCGATTTAATCCCGTGCGTAGGATCCGGGCGCAAAGATGAACGACACAGATTTTACCTTACGGGATGAATCTTGTGCGTTGGATCCGGGCGGGCTTGATCTGAGCCATTGGATCCCGCGAAGGCTGAAACTGGGATTTTTAGTCTCACATTACGTATGCGGAACTGTTGGAGCGCTATATAAGAAATCCACCCTGTTTAAATTGCGAGCCTCTTTGGGGTTGGCTCCCCCCTTCCTTGACCAGGACTTGATCACCTGGTTCGGGTTGACTTAGCCAAGCATTGTTCATTGACTGTTGACCGCGCTGCAGTTTGACCTAGCCGAGCTCCTCTCGGCAGGCTTTGGGCGGGCTTGGCTTAGCCAGGCACTGTTGATTTGACCGTTGACGAGCGCTAGCCGAGCTCCTCTCGGCGGGCTTTGGGCGGGCTTGGCTCGGCCTTCTCGGGTCAACCAAATTTTTACTTTTAAATTAAATTTTTAATTTCTAAAGGACCTGGACGGACTGTTTTCGCGCTGGGTCGACCCTCCCATTGCTACAGTGCATTTTCCCGAGATTTCAGCTGTTTTAGGGTATTTTTGATGAATTTTTTGGCCAAAAATTTGAATATAAGTGTATAAAGATAATTTTATATTCTTATAGTAGTATAAGTTATTTAAATAGCTATGAAAAGAAATTCATGAAAAACAATTCCAAAGCAATATTAAAAAATCAAATACCAATGTCTATATATTTTGTCAAATATGCTTGACCCAAAAATCAAAATTCAGTATTAAATAACTTTATAATATTTTTAAATGTTAATACTACTAGTGTGTCTCATAATCTCAAAGTTTGGACATATCAAATTCAAAAGAAATAAAAAGAAATTCAATTATAAAAAATCTTGTGCATGTCTTAAATTTCCTTGAAGTATGCCATGACCTCAAGGCCCTTAGAGACCATTATTTTAGACATCTAAAATACATGGCTTGATTTAATTAATTAATAACAATTTTACTTAAAATCAAGCCCAAATAAAATATACACATTTATGCTTGACTCATCAAACGTAAGGGTGTAACACATCTGCAATTTAGCTAACAAACATGTCTATCATTGCTTGCAAGTTTTATTGGAAAACTCATGATGTGGACAATCTCACTGCATCTTATTCTTGACTCACTTTCACTAAAATTTGCTCTGAGGTAGTTGCAACTTGCATCTTCCCAACTCTCATTCCTATTTAATCTTGGGGATCATGCAGACTGAAGTTGAATATGACCGAATTCCTAACCTTTGTAGGCTATGCAGTGTAATTGAACATACTAGTGCTTCCTGCCCTGTTGTGTCATCTCTGTCTATTCTTGATGAGTTCCCATCTCAGCCTAAGCTTCATACTCAAAATGATAACAGCAAGCCTTTCTTGATAGGAAGAGCCACCTTGAGAGACATGTGCGAGCCAAAATAATGAGTTCCAACAGATCTCAAGAGGTTGGAATAATCACCAATCATCATTAAAATGCCAACTGTTAGCAATATGCTCCTCCCTCTCTGATTCAATTGACGTGTCATGGCATGAAAATAATTCATGCCTTTAAACACCTTGACAATCATCACCGGACTGCTGCTTACCCCCAACTTAAGCTTAGGTTTGATGCACTTGCATCTAGACTACTAATCAAGGCAAGGCAACCCTGTTTGACTTCTTCACCTAACTTTGTTCCAAACATATTCTCTCATCATCCTATTCTCTAATGAATGTACCTTTGAGTATATTATCCTGGAATGTTCGTGGGTGGCAAGAGGATATCAAAGTTGTTGAATGTAAGGATGTCTGTCAGGCTCATAACTTTGGACATTATTGCTTTTGTAAAGATCAAGTTCTCTTCTGCTCATCTGAAGAAAGAACCCTTAATGTTCAAATTGTTCTACAATGAGGGAATTATTCAGAAGTTTGATCTCCACAAAGGTGGTTTCATTCTTGTGATTTGAAACATGAACTTCTATAATACGATGGTCATGCATTCGTCCTTTCAATTGATGCACTACAAAATTAATGATGGTTCTGATAATACACTTTTCATATTTATTGTGTGTGGCTATGATTATTCAGCCTCTAAGAAGGACTATGGAACAAAATTAGACTCATTCCATCTACTATTGACCCATGGATTATGTTAATGTTCTAAAGTGGACCAAGGAAAGGAGGGTGGGGGGCTCCCTACCTTAAGGACTCATCTGCATCGATTCAATGCACTTATTGATTTTGGACTCGGTGGCATCCTATTTTCTATGAATTTGTGTAAGTGGAATAACAATTACTCTTTGGGTAACTCATGCTCAATTCAATATTTTTCAAACTATTTCATTTTAAATCCTGTCAGGTCACTCTTTGTGCATTGTTAAGGAGTCCACACAGAGATAAAAAACCTTTCATATTCAAGAATTTCTGGCTTCATACCAGTTTCTTGAACGCCCTTCTCAAGTGCTAGAATACCCAGGCTTGGGAAGATCCTGTTTTCTGATCAGCGAATAAACTTTTTAACCTCAGGTTTACCGTGGAAAAAAATGGAATGAGTTTGACTCATATTTGATTGAGACCATTGTAGCTAAAGAGATGGATTCCTTCTAGGCCATTCTTGCTGACAGCTCTATCTAAACCATTCAACCTTGCAGAGGTGTTCTAGAAGCATAATTACTGCTTTAAAAAACCTCCAGACATCATGGTCCATACAATGTGCCAAATGTAAATGGATTATGTGGAGAGGATGATATCAAATTGTTGTAGTCAAATGAGCAACTTGAAAGGCCTGCAGTACTCTTTGGCTTGCGAAAGCAAATGTCACTTGAATTGTCATGAGGAGGTCTTATGTTTTCAACCACTTCATTAACATATATGACAAACAAGCTTCAAGCATATTTACCAAAATCTTGCCAGGACTAGGCAAGCTTCTTTACTTAACTGGTCAATCCTGTAGACAATTAAGATGTCTTTACCTTGGAATAAATCTCCTGACCTAAATTGTTGCATTGTCGAGTTCTTTATTCAGTCCTGGGACATGGTTGGATCATTAAACCTGTCCTTCACTTCTCCATTAGTAAAATACCATTTCAGCTCTCAGCCACAGTTTTAACCTTGTTTCCAAAGTCAAAGATGGTATTCTAAAAATCTGATTAAAAGTTAATTTCCTTATGCAATGCATTAGTTCTGCATGTGACGTTTAAAGCACAATCTACCTTTATTAACAGTAGAATCCTCACTGGCAATGCTTTTTAAGCCAATGGCTGCTTCAAAAATTTGATTCCAAATCATTCACTATATCCTCATGCGCCAAGATTGGTATCTTAAAGCATTTGACCCTATGAATAGAAAAAACTTATTGCTCCATCTTTAGAATAATTAAGTCTGTTTGTGCATTGAAAATGTTCATCTTTCTGTAATGGTTAATGGTATCCTGGAGTGTTTACTTTAGTTCATCTGCTGGTCTGTGTCAAGTTTTTTGCCTCTGCCACTTCTATTCAGCTCTATTATTGATGGCTTATTAACGAACTTGGACACTTCAATGATGAAACGTAGATTCAAGCCTATCCACTTCTATGAGATTCCTATTTCTAATTTGGTATTTACAGATGTCCTCGTTATTATTGGTAGGGATGATAATGGTTCTATACATGCTCTTTACAATAGTCTTCTTAGGTTTCAGTCAGACTTTGACCTCTAAGCTAACAAAGAATAACAGCAATTTTTTTTTCCTCTAGCAAGGTGGCAAATGCAACTAACCTTGTCAATTCGGGTTTATTCTATTTCGGCCTTCCCTTTTCCACACACGAAGAATATCCTAGCCAAATGAATTTTTCAAAGAATTCAATTAAGATTCAACTCTTAGACTACTCATTTTCTTTTCAATGGCATCATAATTGTCTAGTTAAAATATCAATCTTTAGCATGCTTCACTGTTGGTATTAAGGATTCTCCTTCCTCAGATCTGTTCTTAAATCAATAAATCGTTTTATAGTTGTTCATCTTTGCATGGTTCCCTAACAAGAAGTGGACCATTGTTACTTGGAGAGATATTGTCACCCTAAATCACTTGGGCCACTACACTGCCCCCTGTTATCCTCATTAATGCAGTTCACACCATCAAACCTTAGTAGTGAGTCTTACTTCCTGATTTGTCTATGATTGATTCAAGATATCTGAAGTAACACAATTATTGAAGTTACTTTGCTAGTTTTGATTCTGTAGTTTGCAAATCAATTGTCACGAAGAAATTACTTTAAATTCTAAGAAATCAACTCTCTGATACCTTTGTTGATTATAGATAATATTCCTTTCATATAGTTTAAGCATTGCCAATTGAAGTTCAGTATCTTTCTCTAGCTTGCCTATTTAATGATTGGTTGGTTAGGTTTGTTTTGTCTATGCCTTGTAGATTTTGTTCTTTTAAGAATGATCCTCATGATTACTTATTCTTCAACTAGTGTTCTGAGTGGTATTATCCTTAAGAGTGTTTCCCCCTATCAGCATGCTCTTTTGCTCACAAAACAAAGTATGTTCGACTGGTCTAAACAATGCATCAAAGTTTAAAAAATTGGTTGTCATCTCTGTAGCTATATCTGTGAATAGAGGAAGGCTTGTACATTCAGTTCGAACCCATGTCCAATTAAGAGCATTTCATACCATTTCAGATGAACTCTGAAGCTTCTTTTGGAACATTAGGTAGCTTGGCTTTTTTTGTTTGATTTGTATTATTCAAAGCATCCTTGCCCAGGTCTCTTCCCCCATGACTAGTCTTATTGGGCTGGACTGTGCCCAAGGCATCAGTTAGCCTGGGAAAACCTCTACCTCTGCTCGTAACATTTTGAAAAATACTCATGTACCAATATTTTCTTTGGACAATGTTTTTTATTCTATTGACCTCCAAACCTCACGTGTTGTATCATTTAAATAATAGAATGAAATACCTGGGGACTGCCCTGTTTTCCTTTAAAAAAGTAAAAATGGACAATTTAGAACTGCACACAAGTATCTTGCACACTTGCTAGCCAACCAAGAAATGAAGGTTGTTCTTAAAGATTTGAACGGTTGGAGCACTTGGAGAAGGATAATAGTAAGAGGAGTACTTATTCTGTTAATACCTTAAGAATTTTTTCTGCAAATGGTAATGCAAAGCTCGATAAAATGAAGCAAGAGTTTAGAAATGCTCACTTAAGCAACTTCATCAACGTTCTTTTTCATTTTTGTTGTTGAGCTAAACTATCATAAAATACCACTGAAATTTGTTTCTACAGATGGTTGACTATATTGATTAATGCTTAGATTTTTTTTTTAATATTCATACTAATGATCAATTTACAGGGTGGCATCAATTTTATTATCTGCACATATATATTTGGCTTCATTGGTTCGCATGATTTACCATTAAATGAGCTTTGTAACTTTTCGTTCTAAACAGGGAATGTAGCGATGGTGCAAGCAGATGGACCTGATCATTGGTTGGATGAGCTAGCTTTCTTCATAAATAAGAATTGATTAATGCTTTTCTGTTATGGCTGCATTGCACTGAGAAAATTTGAAATCTTAAGTTTTATGCTTGTTATGGACGTACTTATTATTCACGTTAAACATTAGTGTGAATGATTTGTTTTGTATTAGTGGTTGAAATTTTAGAATGGAATAAAATGAAGCTTTTGTTGTGAAGAACTGCATTAGGATATAACTATTTATGATCAAGTTATTTGGAAATCAATAATTGTATATAGGTCCACCTTACAACAAGATGGAAATTAATGGTGATGCACCAATAGGTTCTATGGTTTGGATGAAGTGGACTTTCATCGGTTTTGAGTTTGTTCCACAAGCCCAAATGAATGAAAGGGCTGGCTCGCAAGGTATAACTACATGTGATGTGTATCGTGGAGACGTGGATGTTTAGGTTGTGTAATGTTTATGAATGAGTGAGGATGATAATTGAGTGCATCTTAGAGAAAGCTGCAATACCTTTTGTGAATTAGAGCTCATTGTAGTTGGCCAATTAAGAAAGAAATGATTAAGTCTATTGTTGCCAAATTAGAAAGTTGTTAATACTTGCTCGTGTGGTAGGCAAGGGATTCATTTATTTGATCTCGCTTTTTAAAGGCCATTTAGTGTAATTATTTTTTGTCGATGTTTATTTTGGTGATTTATTTGTAGGTTATACAAATGAACATTCAAGAAATTGTTTGCTTGTAGGTTATAAAAATGAACATTCAAGAAACTGTATGTGAGCAGATTGCCCAAGAGTTGAAAATCAACTTGTCATCTCTAAATTCATATATCGTTGTGTGTTACCAATCATTTTATGATAATGGTGCCATATCCATAGTATTGGAATACATGGATGGCGGCTCTCTTGCTGATTTTTTAAAGAAAACTGGTACAATTCCTGAGCCATATTTGGCTGCAATATGTAGGCAGGCAAGTTTTCTGTTATAACTTTTGCTACTGTCATAGTATTGAGTTTATTGAAGTATAGTTTGTTGCAAATTATTATTCAGTTAAAAGAAAACCATTTATTCTTTGCAGGTTCTTGAAGGCCTGATGTTTCTTCATCATGAGAAGCACATTATTCACAGGGACTTGAAGCCCTCTAACATACTTATCAATCACAGAGGGGAGGTTAAGATATCTGATTTTGGTGTGAGTGCAATCCTGGCAAGTTCTTCAGGGCAAAGAGATACCTTTACTGGAACTTACAACTACATGTCTGTGAGTTCAATCTTGAAACTAATTTTTTTCAATTTAATATACTTCTTGAGATCTGCTTGTGATGCTATGTACTCTTGTTGATAAAGTACTATTCTTGTGTCTTATGATTTTTGGAATTAATTTTGTAAAAGCCTTTTCCTTTGTAGCCAGAAAGAATAAGTGAAAACAGATATAGCTATGTCAGTGATATTTGGAGCCTGGGTCTTGTTATACTTGAATGTGCAACAGGACGATTTCCTTATCCACCATTTGAGAGTTTCTTTGAGCTTCTTGATGCTGTTGTTGAAAACCCAGCACCGTCTGCTCCTCCAGACCAATTTTCTGAGGACTTCTGCTCATTTGTTTCTGCATGGTAAATATGTTTTTTTGCTAGTAAATAGTGCTGCCTTTTGAGTACTGTTCCCCAAAGCTGATTGTTACAATTGCATTTCCAATTTTTGCAGAATTTTTAATGTCGGATTTTTTTTTTTTTGGTATTATTTGATGATAGTAAAACACAATGGTTCGGTATTTTGTAATCTGCAACAATTAGTCTCTATGGAGATTATGAATTATGATATGAAAGGAGTTTGATGCTTGAGTGTTAATGGGCTTAATGGAGCCGAAGAAGATTGAGTGTCTCGTTCCTTCGAAATTTATCAGTACCTTTGTTAAATATCTTGTTAGATGACCCTTTAAGTCTCACACCAATAATATGCTCTATCAAGTATAAGGCTCCTTAATAAGTTCTAAGCACATGAGCTTTTTTCTAGTTGTCATTACTCTCTTGTTATTTTCTAGTGGAAGCTATTGAGCTTGTGATGTTTGTGATTGAAGAGGGTAGGGAGTGATTATAAGGGAGCAATTTTTATCAGACTTCTAGATACAAATGTACAAGGATAAAAATTTTGTGTTGGAAAAGAATGGAAAGATTTTATGCTACATATGTAATGTTATGATTTTAAGATATCAAGAAATCTTTTACGATAAAACATTTATTAATTGGTATAAGATGGTTAAGGGCGACAATATTTTGATACAGTAGGGTTAGGTCATGTCATTATAGTATTAAAGTGGTATCTCCTTTGCTAAAGTGTGATTTAAGGTTGAATCAAGTAGAACATGGTAGGCTTGTGACACTAAAGACTAAAGAGAGTGGAAATTGATCTTTGAGTATTGTTCTAGATGTGAAATCATCAAATAAAAAGTGACTTTTAACATGTTTCTTAGTAGAGGAATATAAATTTTAATAGTCTCATATTGAAAAACAAAATATTTAGATTATGCGTGTAAGATCATGGTCTTAAGATTTTGATGTGCTTTTTAAGAACATAAATTGTTTTAGCAAGTATGAAATTGCTAAAAGTGGCAATACCTTGACGTAGTATGGTTAGCTTGTGACATTGTATTTGATGGAAAAAGTTATGAGTAAAAGTGAACTTATGAAAAAATATTTTAAATTATTGAAAATGATATTATATAAGAGAAAAAATAAACTATGAAAGTTGTTCGAAAGATTGTTACTGTTTTTGAGTTTAAAAGGAAAAAACTCTCAAGATAACTTTTCAAACATAACCATCAAACATAGCCTTAGGTTGAAACATATTGTCAACCCAAGGCAAATTAATGTGCTTGGTCAAGATGGTCTTTGTTACCATTTAATCTCTACAATACTTTCCCAATGTTGTTGTACTTTACTCTTCTAGAGTAATCCATGATTTAAGTACAATATATGACAAATAATTCAATCCTTTATTAAATTCAAAGTTGAGTTTTTTGTTGTTGACTAAACTGTGTTTTGGTTCACAAACATCTCAGCTTTAGTAGTTTCCCATATGGAATAAATGAATATAGGAATGTAATTTAGTTAGACATACATTTCTTTTTTCATCTACTTGGTTTGATTGTAACTATAAGAAAATGATGAGTTTATAGTGATTGATTAATGGATATTTCGTTGAAACCGATTTGCCCCAGGTAACCTAAGAGGAGCAAATGAGCTAGGATTGTATTTCGTATTCTTTTTTGAAATTGGTTGAGTGCAAGGTCTGTCGTTACGACTAAATAGTGGATTGACAACTGAGATGAGACGAGAATCTCCATCAATTTGGTCTCTAGTGAAAATTATATGAACTTATAGCCAAAATGGTCAACAATACCAAATACACATCATAGTAGGTATATTATACTTGAGCATTCTATAGTGCATTTGATTAGAGTTGTATTCCAAAATGGTCGCCAAGGTTTTTTTTAATAAAACCCTATAATGCCATTCAATATTTTCAATTATTATTTTTCTACTTGATTGTACTCTCAAATAATCAAATGATAATTTATATTTATACTTGTATTTTATTTTCAATATCATATTTTGATTACAATTTATCAAACATCATTATGTTTTGATCCTAGATTCTCACCGCATCAATCTCTTTACATTTCCATCACATCACATTCCCTTCACAACTTTTGAAACAAATGGTGCCTTAATGGTTGAATTGGATGCATTCTTGGTGGCTTGTTATAATTTGTTACTTTAAAGCCTCCCAAAACCTCATCTAGATCAACCGTTCGACATAAGAAGTAAACACAAGGAGAATGAACCCTCGCACGAGCTTGCTTAGTTTACGAGCAACATGCAAACCGAGGAACTCGATGACAGCTTCCAAGATCTTTACCAATGACACTCAAAACCACACTTTATTTTCGTCTCACCTTCTCTTTTGGCCACCCTTTAGGCTTAAATGATCTTTTGTTTTTGCTTGCAGTTTGGAGAAGCAGCCCAAGGAAAGGCAGCCTGCTCGCTTACTACTGGTATACCATCTTCCTCTTGCTTTTGCTACCATTTCTGGTAATCTTGAGCTTCTGCTTCACTTCATCTTCCACAGCAACACCCTTTCCTGAGAAAGTACGATGGCTCCGACATCGATCTGGCTTCATATTTTGTAAGCACTGCTTCACCTTTAGCTACCTTTAATGAGCAGACATGACTTCTGTTATCTAAAAGCCAATTCAACACAATCACCAAAATATGTGTGTTTTGATCTTGTCTACTTAGAACCTTTTAATACAATAAGAAGAAAAGGTAAACTATCCAATGAATTTATTTTGTTAAACATTGGTAGATTATAAATCACCCTTTGAGTTCATCTAACAAAAGTTGAATCCGGAATATTATGTTCTCAAATTTGAAGTAAAACCTTGCAATTGCAAATCCATGTAGGACATTGAAATTAAATGTTAAAAGCACTTCATGTAATTTAACATTTTGGTTTACTACCATAATTGATTTAAGGACATTGAATGTTAATTATATGTTGTAATTCATGTTGTGACAAAGTGTTGTATTTGTCAATTTATTCTCCAAATGTTTCTTCGCTAAGTTTTTGTCATTGAAGGTTTGCTAAGCTTGTTGATAATATCGTTATAATTAGTGATCGATAATATCATCATTAAGTTTTAATTTGATTTAGTAAAGGTCACATTATGTGGCTTCAAAATAGTTTATCTTTGGGTTTTCCTTTCATTATCTGACTATTATCTTAGGTACATTATCACGTAATAATTCAACTCAAGTGATGTTAGAATGATAGAATTGTGGGTTCTTGAATGAGTCTATTTGTGAAATTATATCAATTTTCTTTTTTACTTAAATATTATTTAATTTTTTATAGAGATTTCTCCTATATTTTAAGGGGATAATTAAAATAAGTTACAAAATCCGGTCTTGTTTGGATGAACAAATAGGCTAAGATGGTTTTGTGGGTTTGTCATTGGATCGATTAGATTGGCTTTGGTTAGTCGGTTTGGCTCTATCATGGGTGGTTCGTGACAACAAAGGCATGGAAATGGTGATGCACGAATTGGGTTGGGTGTACTTGTAGAGGTTGATCAAAGAGAAACCATTTATGGGACAACATTAAGTTGCGAGAGAGATGGATGGAGGGGTGCGACATCGCTAGTATTATGTGGGATCAAATTGGTAGTGTGCAATAGTAAGATGTCTCATAGGATCAAGTTATTGATTGTGAGATCACGAATGACCAAATCGAAGAGCGTATAACTTTTAAGTGGTAATTAAAAGTAAAGATAAACCTAAATAGTAACTCAAGATTGTGTACTCATACACATTAAGAAACCTTGGACTTTGTTGATGATAAATTATTTTGATATAAATAAAATTTTATACAAAATACAAAATAATAAAAATATCTCTATTGATAATGATAATAATAATAATATAAAAAATATGTAAAATAAATATAAATATTATGCAAACATTAGTCATATAAGCATATTCTTATTCCAATTGTTATCTCATTAAAGTCTATTATAGAATCATTGTAATCACATATCTTATCTTGATCAAACTATTTTCTTTCATAATTGTACCAAACCTTTCGTGTCAACATAGGGCACCTAAGGTAGGCTTTGTATTTCCTTTCGCTAGATTAAAATATTTTTTGCATGTTAGCCTTGCAAGTTGACAATAAATTTAGAAATTGTTCAATAAGATAAGCTTTATTGACTTTATACGAATCATAATGAATCATAATACATCTTTAAAAGCCGACCCCACAATTAAAAAAAATCACCAAAGTTTTTGAATCTTTGAACCGTCCTTTTCTATTCCTCAAAGATTGATTTGAACTTGTCTAAGATTGATATAATAGTCTTGATTTAGTTTCGAGCATGAATCATGTTCTTTACCTATTTGTTCTATCTTGAATTATGTTGATTAATTTTAATCTCATAAAGATTAAGATAAATTATTATTATTTAAAATATAGAATTATATTTCAAAATTGTTAAGGTGACTATTCAACTAGTTTAGATTTTATGGTGGCTAAAGGATTTAGATTTGAATTGTTCAAATAGATCTTGCAATTCCCCAATTTTTTATATTGGATTATGGAGAAATTATAAAGTAATTAAAATGATACTTTGATCATGATATTAAATAAAAGATTTTAAAAGTAAGAACTCAAAGATTAATTTGTGAATTTGAAACATCTCTTATATTGTTATATCTTGTTTGTATTAATGTATTAACTATCATATGAAGAATGGTCAATTAAAGTATTAAAATGAAAATTGCATCAAAATTAATGAATTTTTTAAACATTTTTAATGGTATTTTGTTGTCTTCCAAGATTATCTTGCTAAATAATCTATAGGTTGAAAATTTTATTTTTTAAAATAATAATTTTCTAAATAAATATCTTTATTATAAATTTTTTTATTAAAATATTTGATAACATCAAACCTTATCACAAACCGTAAACCCTACTCTTCCGGTCTTTAGGGGATAGAACGTGGTTGTAACGGTACATACTACAATAAAAAAAATAACGTCATCAAAGTTTTATATGAAAAACTTAGGTCAATAATGGTGAACTAAAGTTTTATATTAAAAAAAATTTAGTTATATATCTGCCCAAAACAGAGTTTGCATGAATCCAATCTTAATAATATTTTTATTATTTTAAAAAATAAATATAATTCTCTATTTATTGAATTTTAAATGATGTTTTTTTTTTTACTTCACTTGCTTGATCCAATGGCCAACAACAGCAACACGAACAAATTCTTTAATCTTCTCTATCTTCCTCTGAATTTTCTACTTTAAAAAATTATTTTTTAAAAAAAATTAATTTTATAAAATAATTTAATTATTATAAAAGTTTCTCTTTAATATAAAATAAACCCACGTGGACAAAAATCAATGCAACACCGCCCTCGAATCGGTTAGCCATCCACCGAACCTAAGCCGGACATTCCACAAGTACATCCTCACGGTCCAAAACGAATCCAGCGGACAGAGTTCCATCATTCAAAGCGAGCATGATTAAGTTTCTGGAATCCCCGCTTATGTGCTGGAAGCTTCTAGTATCTTCGGGTTATTCCTTGGTTCGGAAGCAAGGTGATGCGACTCGCCAACCGTACAAGTCAGCCCAAGAGAAGCGTGAGCGACCATCCTCTTAATATATATATCCTATCCATCACTTTCTAAGCTTTATATATATATATATATATATATAGTATATTTATGCCAACAAATGACAAGGTTTTGAAACAATGTATTTAAATCTCAAAATTGAGAGTTTTTTTTTTAATGATCTATAAATCAAACAAACTATTTAAAAATGTAATATAATTTATTATGATAATAAAATTTTTTGAAGTCATAATTTTGCTTCAAAATTATGATAAATAAATTATGAAATTTAAAGATTTTGATGCTTATTTTGATCATAAAGTGTTAAGTAAAATCTATAGATTTGATTAAGATGATCATCTCCTACATGAAGTGATCAAGTGCAAGCTTGTGGGTTATTTTGTAAAATTGTGTTAGTTTGCTTGTCCTATTTTCCATAGGAGAAAACTCAGGTGATGTTGTAGCATCTTAAACACATGCATTAATTATGTTTAGTCCAAATATTTCAAAATGTATTTGAAAATGTTATTTCAAATGAAATATGACATTTCATTAAATGGGTGTTTTGGAACGAAGATTGTTGAAAATGCCAAATGAAATTGAAAAAATGTAAGAGTTTATTTAAAACTGTCAATCTTGATCAGTAGCTCGGTTTACAATTTGCTTGATATGTTGTGAAAGTCGTTAGATATGAAAAATATAAGAACACAAGTCCACACATATGTAGATATTTTATTTGATAAATATTATATAAACAATCCTTTAATATATATATATATTCTTAGTAAACTATCAAAGATTGAAATGAGAAAAAAAAGTTAATGATAGGCACAACTCTTAGGGTTTAATAACTCTAGGTGTCTATAAAACAGTCTAATCAAGGAATTGAATAATTTAATAAGAATAAAATGAGACCAAATTCTTTGTTAAAAAATCATTAAGCTGTCTAATGATTATCTAATAGATTATTTGATAATTTGTGAATTTGGAAAAAGTATTGTTACACCCTTGTGTTTGATGAGTCAAGCATAAATGTGTATATTTTATTTGGGCTTGATTTTAAGTAAAATTGTTAATAATTAATTAAATCAAGCCATGTATTTTAGATGTCTAAAATAATGATCTCTAAGGGCCTTGAGGTCATGGCATACTTCAAGGAATTTTGAGACATGCGCAAGATTTTTTATAATTGAATTTCTTTTTATTTTTCTTGAATTTGATATGTCCAAACTTTGAGATTATGAGGCACACTAGTAGTATTAACATTTAAAAATATGATAAAATTATTTAATACTGAATTTTGATTTTTGGGCCAAGCATATTTGACAAAATGTATAGACATGGGTATTTGATTTTTTTAATATTATTTTGGAATCGTTTTCTACGAATTTCTTTTCATAGCCACTTAATTAACTTATAATACTATAAGAATACAAAATTATTTTTATACACTTATAGTCAAATTTTTGGCTAAAAAATTCGTCAAAAATACCCTAAAACAGCCGAAGTCTCGGGAAAATGTACTGTAGCAATGGGCGGGTCGACCTGGCGCCAAAACAGCCCGTCCAGGTCTTTTAGAAATTAAAATTTAATTTAAAAAATAAAAATTTGGTTGACCCGAAAAGGCTAAACCTAACCTGGACCCAAAGCACGCCGAGAGGAGCTCGGCTAGAGCTGGTCAACAGTCAAATGAACAGTGCCTGGCTAAGCCAAGACCGCCCAAAGGAGCTCGGCTAGGTCAAACTGCAGCGCGGTCAACAGTCAATGAACAAATGCTTGGCTAAGTCAACCCGAACCAGGTGATGAAATCCCGGTCAAGGAAGGGGGGAGCCGGCCCCAAAGTGGCTCGAACGTTAAACGGCGAAAATTCGTTATAAAGAGGTGCGCTGAATTCGCTTCTGTAGTGTGGGACTAAAAAATCCCACCTTATAACTTCGGCCGGATCCAAAGGCGCAGATCAAGCCCGCCTAGATCCAACGGGCGAGAGTAAATTCTAACGGCTGTTTCGCGAGGCTAATCAGCGCCGTTCGTTCAGCGCGCAATCCAATGGCGCAGATCAAGCCCGCCCAGATCCAACGGGCGAGAGTAAATTCGAACGGCTGTTTCGCGAGGTCAATCAACGCCGTTCGTTCAGCGCGCGGGATCTAATGGCTCAGATCAAGTCCGCCGGGATCCAACGCTCTGGATTAAGCCCGAACGGTAAAATGCGTAAACAATCTGCGCCGTTCGTTTTTGGGCCCGGATCGGACGGTGGCTGCTTTCCGTCCGTTGCCCAAACGGCTAATTAATTTTTGGAGCCGTTGGGGGTGTTTTTAGAGCTCAAATCTGAGCTCTATAAATATAGAAAAATTATGTATTTTTTAGTTTTAACCTTTGCTAAATTGTTTAAAAAGATTTTCAGATCTCAAACACAAGCATCCGAGCAAAATCGGCGCATTCGAGCTCTAGAAGCAAAGCGACAAGAAAGCTAGTGGAATTAGAGGTTTTTCAATCATTTCTAAATCTCTATCCCTCTAATTCGACGATTGTGTGTGCCTCCTCTTTTTCTCCAATTTTTCTTAAGTCATTTGCCAATTTTTCGTATTTTTGTTTTGGGGCAAGGGTGTCCCGACGTTTGTGCTAAAGCCCCGGGTTTGAGTTGAGCCCGGTAAAAACTCAAATAGGTTTGGGATTAGCCATAATAAAAATCCCAAGTAGGTTCGAGGTGAACCGTAAGAAAAACCTCACTTGTAATCGGAGAATTTAGTGGATTTTTCCCAACACCGGTTGGGGGTGGACGTAGACTCGGTTTTGAGTCGAACCACTTGAAAATTTGTGTGTTCAATGTTCTTTACTTTTGCTTAAAGTCTTTTAAATTTAATTTCGGAAATTATAAGAATTTAAATACACAATTCACCCCCCCCCCCCCCCCTCTTGTGGGATTTCTTTAGCACGAATCACTTCAAGTATCCCTAGTCTTTGTTAGACATATGTTAAAACAATAAAAAAAATATCTAATAAAAAAAAAGGTAATGTAATAAAGCAAAATAAATCACATATAGTGTTATATTTTATTTTTTTTACCAATTCTATGATGGTGGCTTAACCTATATTTTGCATTAACAATTTTATATTTTTGAGATACACAACATAGAATATTAATGACAATGATAAAGTTAAAATGAACTAATAGTTAAATAGCTAATATAAGTGTGGACATAATTTTTTATTTTATAATTCTCTTAACATCACGAAACTATTGTAACTTTTAATATCAATTTTATACATTTTTTCATCTACACATAAAATGCTATTTTGATTAGACTATTTGATAGACACCTAGAGTTATAGAATGCTTTACATTTAAGAATAAACCTTTACATCCTTAACATATGTTCTCAATAGCTCCATAGGTTTACAAATTAAGCTATAGATATCCATGCATCTCCTATTTATGAATTATGATAATAAATGTAATCACATCCATTCCAAACCTAAGGGAAGTCATGAAGAATTTGTATCTTGTTTTTTAAGAAGATAACCTCAAAAATTTTGTTCAAGTTGAGCTCTTTCTTAAGCTTCTTATCTTACTTCCCTTCTCCTCACAATTACCTTGTACTTATTATTAACATTTTTCTCTTTTCTCTCTTTAATAGTTTACTAAAGATACATATATATCTATTACGAGATTATTTATATAACATTTATTAAATCAAATATCTATATATGTGTGGACTTATGTTTTGATATTTTTTATCAAACGGCTATCAAAATATATTAAGTTAATTGAAAGCTGAGCTAATTGTCAAGATATACATTTTCACATCAACTCTCACATCTTTTTTGATGTCGTTTCTTATTTTTAACAATCTTGTTTTGAAGAACCCATTAATTAAAATTTCATATTTCATTCAAAATAATGTTTCCAAATACATTCTCAAAATATTTAGACAAAACATAATTAATACATGTGTTTCGGATATTACAACATCACTTAGTTTGCTCTTGTGGAGATGGGGTGAACAAACTAACACAAGCTAATAAGATGACCCACATACTTGCATTTAAACCAAAATTCTCAAATTTGATCAACAAATATAAGTGTTCATCTTAATTAAATCTATCTTATGCTCAAAGAATTTTTATTTCATAACTTACTCATCATTAATCATTTAGATATTAGACTTTGTTGAACAATTTGTGATCGAAATAGACATCAAAGTTTTAAACTTCATAATTAGTTTATCATGATTTTGAAGCAAAATTTGATTTTAAAAATTTTTGTTAACTTTTATCACAATAGATTATATGGAATTTTTAAATAATCAATTTGAGTTATAAAATTTGAAAAAAAAAAAAAAAACTCAATTTTGAGATTTAAATACGTTGTTCCAAAACCTTGCAAAGTGTTGACTGCAATACATATATATTTATATATATTTCAAAAGCTTATAAAGTGATGGAGATAAATATATATATTAACAGGATGGTCGCTTTACGCTTCCCTTGGGCTGCTGACTCGTGTGGTCGGCGAGTTGCATCAACTCGCTTTCGAACCAAGGAATAAGCCCAAGATACTAGAAGCTTCCAACCACGTAAGCGAGGATCATAGAAACTTCATCATGCTCGCTTCAATAATGGAATTCTGTCCGCTGGATTCGTTTTGGACGGTGACGATGTACTTGTCGAATGTCCGGCTTTGGTTCGGTGTACGGCGGACGTGTCCGCGAGCTGTCTTGCATTGATTTTTATTCACGTTGGGTTTATATAGTGAGAAAATTATCATTATAATTTAAAGAGAAAATTTTATAATAATTAAATTATTTTATAAAATTAAATTTTTTTTAAAAAATATTTTTTCAGCGTAGAAAATTCAGAGGAAGAACACCATTCAAAACCACCACATGCTATTAAAGAATTTACAATTGCATCATTTGACATAAAGAATTTGTTCTTGTTGTTGTTGGCCATTGGAGGGTAAAGCAAGTGAAGTCAAAATATCATACAAAATTCAATAAATAAAGAAGATCTTTTTTTAAATAATACATCTATAAGTCTTTATGATGCTTATATTTATTTTTTAAAATAATAAAAATATTAAAAAAAAAATTACAATAAACAAATACTCCACCACCTTCCCCATCCCCAAATTCTCTGACCCAAACCGTACATCACGACACGGAATAAAGGTCGACGAAGATAGACAACGAAATTAATAAAACAACTAAATTAAAAACCTTAATTTAATTTTATTTACATAGTATCATCATCTAATTATTAATAACATCTAACGGACAATCTTAATTTTATCTAAAAATATCCCAAATTTTCATTATTTATGCCAATTTTATTTATTCTGCTATTATATATATATATATATATTATAGGGTTGGTAGGTAAAGCAGGAGAGGCCGTCACTGAAGAACAAACAAGGCACGGAGGACACAGGAGAGGACGAGGAAAACGAGAGCAGAAATCATAAGCCTTGCCTTGACCGTCGCCGCCTCGGGGTTGTTCCTCTTCCCGGCCAAGGAGTAAACCAAGAGGGCCATCCCCGCGAAGGCGCTCAAGCAGGCTAACAGGGCGGAGGAAGCTAAGAGACCGCGGCGGTTTCGATCGACAGCCACCGACGACGAGCTCGCGAGGAGAGTCACTGATGAGCCGAAGACGAAGAAGCCAAGAGTCGGGACAAAGTCCTCCAAGCGCTTCCTTCGCTCGGGCTCCTGTTCGACGTCATCGGCGTTGGCTTGCTCTTTTCCGCCGGATTCGATGTCGCCGGAGACGGGACCATTGGGCTGGGAAGGATGCGAAGCGGCCATAATTAAGATTGGACTCGCATACTCTCTTTCGAGCTGATATAAATAACAAATTTATGTAATATTAAACTTTAGCTCAATATTAATCACCTATTTTTTTAAATATAAAACTTTAATGGCGTCATCCTTCCTGCCATGTATATGTCACCATACGATGTCCACACCGCGTCCCCTGAGGTTGAGGAATTGAATATTTGATTTGTGATAAGGTCTGATTTCATCAAATATTTCAGTGAAAATATACCACAAAATTAATCATTTAAAAAAATAATTACTTTTCAAAGCATACATTATTATTTTTTTTTTTGAAAAACGACCTTCTAAAGCAACAAAATAACATTAAAAATTTATAAAAAAAATCTCATTCTAATACTTCAATTAATTGTTCATCATATTGTTACGAGTACATTAAGACAAGCAAGGCGTGAACATATCAGGTGTTTTAATTATTCAACTTCTATTGACTTGGTTATATTACAAGTTAATAATAACAATAATAATTCATCTTAGCTTCAGGAGATTAAAACTAATGCCCATATCATTCCAGGTAGATCAAACAAACAAGCAGGTAAATAACATGATTCATGCCAGAAACTAAACCAAGATTAAAAAGGTTGAAATCAATCTTCCAGGATTAGGAAAGAGCCGTTCAAAGAGCCAACAACTTGGCAATATTTTTACTTGTGGAATTGGGTTTCAATGATGTGTTAACAACTCATCAGGATCCGCATGACGTTAACAAAACTAATCTATTGAAACAATCTCTAAATCAATTGTAAAGCTGGCCGGCATAAAGACAATTTTGGTTTGACTACGAAGGACAAGGCTTTGACCGAGATGTTTGATTCCAATAATACAACAATAGAACATAGTGAAGTCACATTTGGATAGAATTCATCTCGCCTGCTTTAGATGATCTAATGAACCCGATCCAAAGCCAAATCAACTAATCTGAACCAGTTTGGCATAACTCCAGCTTTTGTACCATGAACACCACTTTCCTACAGATTTTGGTATCAAAGTCTAATTTAGATTCAAAAAAAAGATTCCAATCGTGTGTGACTTCTCTATCACTAATGTTCAATAAACCATCTTTTTGTCTATGAGGTTTAATAAACATACTTGCCGAAACATATGCCTTCAAAATGTTTGTCCTCAAAGGGTTTGTGTTTCTAATAACTAGAAGAATTTGTTTAAAATATAGGCAAAAAGGGAGATTTGACATTGATTTGAAAAATTGAATGGATCAAGAAGCCATCCGCTAGTCTTGAATGTGATGATGTACCTAAGATGGTAGTCGAATAGTGAAAGGACACCCCAAAGATACACTATTTAGAGACTACTCAATGTGGCCTTTACTAGGAAAAATTTGTATTTAGTGATGATTTGAATGATGATATTGTCGATCACTAATCATAATGATATAACTAGTAGTTTGTGATGATGACATGGTATAGGTTTGGTTGCCTTACCCGATAGATGATTATTGGTATTAATCTAAAAATCATATAATTTTAATTAAATGTTAAAAAAAGTTATTTATATATAGATATGATTATTCTTAAATCTATTGGATAATTATCGAAGAGGAATTGAATCGAGAACAAAAAAAATTGAAATATTGTCATATCTTGGTTTGTCTTATATTCATTGGTTTATTGGACAATTGATTTATTCTTACTATGTATGACTATACTATATTATGCCATCTTGAGATAATTTTATATTGATTTATATGTTAGTTTTTCTATATCATGTTACTTTATATGATTTTATCTAATGAGCTCTTAGTATTTAGATTACATGTAAAACATCCACAGTATCAAGAAATCAAAACCTTGATATCGTGGAGGAAGATCGTTCTCTTAAAATGCGAGCATGTAGTGTTCAATATGGAGTTGGATTATGTTGCTTTTTGATACTTTAGTTTTGTATGTCTTTAGTTTATATTTGATAAGATATTGGTGTTTACATATAATCTTGCAATAGATATCTTTTATTTATTCTAATGTTATATGTACCTTTTTTTTTATAATTATATAGGTTTTTAATTTTTATCTTGTCATTAAGCCTCTATCTATGGTTTTAATATCCTCACATAAATATTCATTTTATGTTGTGTATTCTTTATTATAAATTAGTGACGTATGACCTTAACACTATACTTATTTGACTCATCAAAACTTGACTACATTATGTGATATACTTATTTTACAATGTAAAACTCTAAAAAATTTATTAGTCTCCTAATATTTCAATATAATATTAATTGTATTATATGATATATATAATTATATTATATCATAACTTAGATTTGTTTACTCCATTTAATTAAAGAGTATTTAACAATACAAACCAAATGTATTGTATGATAAGTGAGATAATATTATAATTTATTTTTGTTATATTTCTATTTATTTTGTTATATAAAAATTTATGAGCATACATGAAAACTAATATATTAAATCAAATTTCACTATATATTAAAAATAAATAAAAGTCACATAATTTTAATCACTAGGGAGGTCAAATAAGTCTAATTCATAAAAAAGTCATTTTTTCTAAAATTATTATAAATAGTTTTTAAATCAAATTTTTTTCAAGGTTATAAAATTCTAATTAACAGTAAGATAACAAAATCTATTGCCCAACATTAGAGATTTCTTTTCTCAAAACTGTGGCATAAAAATTACAAAATAGAGTTTTTACATGTTACATATTCATGATTATTAAGTTTGCAAAAATCTTTTAGTATTGAAGATGAAAAAAAACTCTTTAAATTCTAATATCATAGTTTAAAAATTTTTGTAAAAAGATGCCTACTCATTTTACTAGCCCCACAACTACTTATTATCCATTAACCTATATTCCCAGCTAACTCTATGCTCTAGCTCTCACAACCTCATGTTAGCCCTTCATTACTATTCCCCTCAATCTTAGATATGAACTATAAAAAACGTATTAATCACCCATGTAATCCTAATGTTGAGTAGAAGGTTGTGAATCCATCAATTGTGCATTAACATACTATGTTTAACTTCCACAACCTTCCTCAAACATAATTCACAATACCTTTGACAACTAGACCATATGAGATGATGCCTATACCTTTATGAGCTTTCAAATTACCTCATGAGTTCTTTCATTATCTTATGTCTTATTATGTCACAAATCTAAATTACCACCAAACTCAAAAGAGATGTCGTCATAACATCATCTCCACCTCCTCCTAAACTTGTCACGAACACGCTTTATGAGCTTAAAACCCCTACTTAAGTACAACATAGCTTTAACATGCTTAATTGCATTGAAATTTTCAACCCTGACATCCTACACCATATATTTCAACCTACATTTTCACTTATTCTATCTACAAAGCTTAATACCCCCAAATCTAAATTACCACCAAACTCAGAAGAGATGTTGTCATATCATTAGCTCCACCTCCTTCTAAACTTGTCACAACCACACTTTATGAGCTTAATAACCCTACACTTAAGTACATCGTACCTATAACAGGTTTAAATGCATCAAAATTTCGAACGCTAACATCCTACACCATATACTTCAACCTACATTTTAACTTATTCTACCTACAGAGCTAGAGCTAACAAGATAGATTTACGGTTTCTATTGAATGATTGTTCATTTTTCAAGCTAATTTAACATTGCTCCAAAGTATTTGGTTTCCACAACAACACCTAACGGGATCGTCAAGTTTAACTATTGGAAGCTGTGCAAACTTGTACAATTTTGTAAGAATGAAAACTTGTAACATCCCTTTCCTTGGTCATAATGTCCAAGTGTGCAATAAGTAGATGAGATAGGATGCCATCCTTCTACACTTAATGCTGTGAACCCAACAATAAAACCGATAAATGTGATACGGGCCAATGATTTGTCATTCTCTTAAGTTTCCTTCGAAACCACCTCCAACTCCACTTTTGCATCTCAAGGACCATCTTTTCCTACATGAAAATACAACAAAGCAAATAGCAACTGCTATGTGGGGATTCTTTTCCAACCAACACCTGCATTAAGTTAACCGGTTTGCTTGACTATGAGCTTAAACTTCTCTTTTTAAAACCTATAATAATAACTAATTTTTTAAAATATCTTTATTTTCCCTCAAATTCTATTAGACCAGTTGTAATTCTAATTACAATATTGAGCAAAAACCTTCAGATTTCCAACTCTGCAAGTTTTCCATTTGGGTTAAAAGCCCCATTAATGACAAATATTTTCATGAAATTTGATAAGTTCTTAAAGCATGGATAGCCCTAAAACTATCCTTTTGAAAGCTTTCATGATTCCTTCTTGTTCTTGATGTTTTGACTTCCCCATTATTAACTTAGATTTTTTTAATACTTTTCTCTGTTTTTAGCCTCATCACCACCTTTCTTTCTTCCTTATCTTTGCAACACACCACCACCAACTCATCGATATAAGCTTTCATACATTGGTTCAACTCTAACGCTCACTAGTTGCTTCAACAGACCTAATTACATTGGTTTCAAGAGTGGAGGATTTGAAGCAATGGTTCTTGTGTATCATTGTCACTCATCAGAACTCCCAAATGGCATCAAACATCTAGCATTCCATAGAATCTTGTTTGTATACTTTCATATTTTTCTTTAGTTTTCACTGCAATAGGTAGTTGTAAATATAACTATATAGTTTTATAGTGGCACTTAAGTACATGCGTGTGCTATGATAACAAAAGTTAGCAAGTCTCTCATGTGTATGTGTGCTGTATTAAATAGAAGCTTTGGATGCCTTATTAACTTACACAACTTGGCATGATTGGAAACTCATGTCAGCCCTTTTCTGCTAACATCCAAGTGCTCAAGAAGTAGATACAGTGGCATGCCCTCTGTGTAAACGATAGTGTTTTCCACCTCTGCATCTCAAGAACTATCTTTCCCTATTTGCATTTCATCACCTTTCCATGCCATTTTCACAAAAATTCAGAAAGGTATAAACTGACATGCAAGAATTCTTACCTTAAGAGTTGTAACTAGCACCTGAAAGAAGTCATCAAGTTTACATGATTATGAGATCAAAATTTCTCTTTTTAAAACTTGTATTACTAACCAGCACCTTTCTATCTTGTTGTTAGACTACACATAGCTCTATAACATTTCTATTGTTTTTAGCTCAGTGACAATTCATAATGGGCATCTTTTGCCAAAGTATGAGCAAGAGAACAAGACATTCTTGGTGGCGTAGACAATTTAGAACATAGCTCCTACACCTTGGATGAGTGGCAGTGGTTTCAAGATTAGCGGATTTGAAGCAGTCATTTCAGGTATCCTCTTCCTTCATTGGTCCTTCCAATAGATGACATCAAACACCTTAAGTGTTGAAGAATTTTATTAGTAAATTTTTTTATTTTACTCCTAGATTTCATTATAATAAACGATTATGAATGCATCTCAGATTCACTTTTGTCTAATTTTCTAGGGCATGAGTGTGCTCTAGCATCCAAGTTTGATAAGTCCCTAATGTGTATATGGATTGTATAAAGCATTTTGGTTCGTTCTTGAAAAAGTCAACCGTATATCTCTTAGGGCTTTAGAGTTTTCCATAATCCAATATTAATAAATCCTAGGGCCAATCCATGGATTCCCACATGAGATTGATGGCATTAGTTTTTCTTCCCTAAACTACATTATATAAGGCAAGGCCAAAGCTTAGGACCTTTCAATGCTTTGTAAACTTAAACTTTTCATTAATGAAAATTCCTATCATCCTTTTTCTTATATCCAACTTCTCAACAAGTACATCATTGGGATGATGTTGGTGCCAACGTGACAAAGAAGCACCAGTGATGATGTTGGTGCCACTAATTTACCATTCTCTAAGTTTCCATCATAACCATTTTCAACTCCATCTCTACATCTCAAGAATCAGATTTTTTTTTATTTTTGTTTCATCACCTTTCCATGCCATTTTCATAAAAAATTAAAAAAGAAAATATAAATTGATACAGAGGGATTCTCTTGCCTTATGAGGAGGCCCATAAATGGATTGAATTAGGATCAAATAAACCTTGATCCAAAATACAACCTAATAGTTCTTAGATTCAACTTGAACCGAAAATATGAGTTGGATATCCAACCTAACCTAAATTGATTCATTAGACCTAATAAACATTTTTTACATGTTATAAATTTCATCCTGAAAAGTAATCAACCTTGCAAACGTAAAAAAATACTTAAAAACATAAATAAATGAGCTTCAAGTATTTGCAAATTTAGAATAACTCACACGTGCTTCAATACTCTAATAAAAACATGAGTAAAGTTATTTTGGGGTCAATACAACAATTAATTAAATCATTGAGAATATTATTTTTGGGTTGGGTTAATGTCAGATTCAATTAGGATATAGATCTAGAATCTAATCTGAGAATTTTTTTACAGAGCGTGTTGAATTGTTAAGGAAAAAGATCTAATTAACTATTTGTTTTGATCAAAAATCAAATTAGATCAAATCAAAATCCAACCAATTTATAAACCTACTTATGAGTTCCTAAATTACACCTACAAGAAGTTAACAAGTTTGTAAGATTATGTGCTCCAAACAAACTTCTTTTCTTAAAACTAATTTCTGCAACTTCTTTGTTTTTCCTCTTATAACCTAAACAGTTCCAACTCTATTAAATTTGACAAAATTACCCCAAGTTCCCTTACAACTTTGGCCTTAAATATTTTCTCATTTAAGCTCTCTGCCTAGAGGTTTTCAATCATTGATCCTAAACCAATCAGATTTCCTACTGTGTAAAAATTATTGGATTTTCATAAAATTTGAAAACTTGTTAGAATACGCATCTCTCTAAAACTTCCCTCCGGAAAGCTTTACAAGATTCCTTTTTCTTAATGCTTTGGAACCTCACTCCTCCAGCTACAATACATCTACAATAATTTTCCTTTTGAGTTTGACATGAAAATTCAAGATAAGAAAATGATTTATAATAATTTATGTTTATTACTTACCAATTTTGCACTATTTATACTTCTACCCTTAACTAACCTATGTGCTAAATAGACAAAACAACAAACCAGATTTGCAAGCTAAAAGCCACATGGACAAACAGGTGATCCAAGTTCTCTATTTTTTTTTTCTTTTGGGAAACTAAACAGGTTGACCATCCACTAACAACTCCAAAATTTCAGTAGAACTATATTTCATACTTAGGTTTCCAAAACATTGATTTTACTTAGCCAACTACAGACCCATAGTAGTCGTAACCATGGGGGAGAATTATGTGTCGGCCATTTTTTGTTAAGATCAGAAATTAGTTTCAACTTCCCCTATCTTCACTTCAAAAAATCACCATCGACTGAGAGCCAGCCATTTAGAGGTGTGTATATAAGCCAAAAGAGAAGAGTTGAATGATGGAAGGAAACTCTGCAGCAACATAAAAACATTCAGCTGATGAGAAAGATTTAGACCTGTCTGTGATTTTCTAGCTTGCAACAGATCTTAGCCTGCCATTTCTTTGCCTGCATGGGAGGAAACAGTCATAAACTGACGCTCCTAAGTAGATAAAAATGCTGTTCAAGGTCAGCTACTTTACCAGAACGAGTCCTTCTTCTCCCGAGCAAGTAACTCCTCAAATGATATATCAGAAAATTCCATGGCCTGATCCTCGGCATCTTTCAACTCTATTCTAGCACCAACTTTCACCATCTACAATCATTGTTGAAACAAACATCAGTAACTTGGGTTTAAGTTCAACATCAGAGTTCAGCTCATATAAACCTCGCAAATTACCGTCTTGTATGCAGGTGACAACTTCAACTGCTCCTGCAGTAGATTATAAACAGCTGCATCCTCTTCTAACCTCTTGTGTACAGCTTCTAACTTGTATATCTGCAGTTCACAGCATAGATTATAAAGGAAACATCAGCAAAAAGTAGCATTCTAAGGGCTCGTATGGGCATGCAAAAATCAAAAAAACATTTTATTAAACTACAAAATTTAGGTCAGATGTAATTGAAAACTGAAAGTAATTATAAAGTCAATAAATCTTAACAATATAAATATTTTGTCTTCACAAACAAAACTACGTGATTATGATTTTAAATTCATTCTGCCAAATAATTTGAATTGAAAAGAACGTATTTATGAGCCAAAGAATAGGTACATTCGGGCATCAACACAGAGAAAGGAACAAACCTGTTGGCATAGTCGGTGAAATGAAGACCTGTCAGCCTTGAATAGTAATGCCTTCTTGATCTTAAAACTTCGTTGGATGACCTCTGACCTGCTAAAGAAGTCAATATAAAAAAAAAAGCTAAAAAGGGTAGCTAACAGCTAGCTTTGAAAAAAAATACATACTTCTGCTTCAGTTCATTCCTTGCCTCAACAAGGCAGTTAACAAACTGACCAACCTGAAATAGAAAACATAATTGAAGCTGAGCTTTTTCCTTTGCAAAGTAGTACAATAAACAAAATTATAAGTACAAAGCGGTACAAAAATGATCATAGAATTCATAGCTTTTATATGTAAGAAAGCCAACAGATTTAATGAAGCTTAGAGATCAATTTTGGGCTCTTTGTATTCCCAAGTTGAGGGGAAAGAAAGTCTGCTCGGCTAGAGAAAAAATTGGAAGAGGGGGAAGGATGAAGGACAGCGAGCAACCACCTGCTTCCACCACTGAGATGTATGGAAATGCTGCCAAGTTGGAGAAGCAACTGGGAGAAAGACATATCACAACTGGGAAGGAGACCTCCTTAGGGATGGAGTTGACGAACCCAACTCCAAGAGATGGACAAAATCCAAGTGCAGTGGTTGGCAGCTTAGCAAAGTGAGAAGTTCTTCAACGGGTAGATTATTCTCACTCAATGCAAAAATTTGACAAAGGTGCTCTATCACAACAGAAGGCTCTTCAAGATCTCTCTCCCAACCTTAGGATTTTTTTTTTTAAAACTTTTTCCTTGCCTGAATTATGCCCAAGCTCTTCTAAAATATCACCAATCAATGAATGAAAGTTTTAATGCATCTTTGGTAATCTCCAAGTTTTTGGCCTCATGACCAAATGCAGAGATTCCTAAACAAAATGACAAGGGTTATAAACTAAATTAATGCAATTTGAAATGTCACAACTAATTAAGCTAACGAATGTCTCTTCATATGTTGCAATGTTCATAAATGTAACTGGGATACTAGGTGTAGTCAAGCATCAAACCTCAGGCAACAAGAAGGCCAAAACAAGCATGCATTGCTCAACTCACTATAAATTGGGTCTGGCCTCAACCAAATAAGAGCACCAAGAAGTTTGCTAGATATGAGTCACCCTTGAGAGGACATGAAAAAAAACTACATGAGATGATTATCTTACTATAGGGGGAATTCATCAAGAAGGATAGCAAACTGAGGAGCTAAATCAAGCCAAAGCTGACCTAGCATCAAAAGATGCAAATGTAAAGGTAGCCGTCGCGACTTTCCAATGATAGCACAAGTTCATTGCCCTCCAACTCAAGACAACGAAAGCTTGTAGTGGGTGAGTAACCACCATTCTAGTAAAAGATAAATTAATAAAGAAGGACATCACCAAGCTCGAAGTAATGTAGAAATACAATCTAATGCAGGGAAAGCATAACCTACAACCTCGTATGACTATCAACTGCAAGTTGGTTTAGGTTTTTCTAATCCAATCAAGATAAAGAAAGAAGGTAAGTAGAAGACCATGGCAAAGCAAGCATGAGTGACTTGCAAGCTGGACGAACCCAGCAACCATTCTATAACGTTCATTGTTCTTTTCTTTTAAACTTCTAGATCACATAGCAACAAACTTGTTTATAGAAAACCATTTGACAAAATTTTCAAAATACATCACAATTTTCTTAATTTGTTGATCGGTTGACCCTTTTCTTGTGAAAAATAATCTCACCTTAAAAAGAGGCTACAAAAAAGTTTGTTTCCTTCCAAAACATACCAGAGTCCAGCAAATATGATCGCAGTTATCGCCAAGGAAAAAATCGTCCATGAGGTTGCCAAGGAGAATCTTTGGAAATTTTTGTTAATAAGTAATAGTTAAAATGGCTAGTTATGATAAAGGATACTTTGTCCTTTACCTAAATAGGATTACCAAACCTAACCTAGCCTTAGAGAAGAGGGTGAGCATATATTATAGAATTTCCACACCTCTCAAAAACCAAATTTGCTCCTCAATTAGACTGGTTAACGGTGGATTCATTAATGAGCAACCAAGCAAGTTGCATGATGGTTCTCTAGTCAAGTCAAGAAATTGGGTTTCATCAAACATAACAACACCAAATAGGCACAACACTCAAATGGGGATGAAACAAAAGACAATGGAGGAATTTAGCCAAGACAATGTGGGCATGAACTAGAACCCACATTGAAAACAATTATAAGGGTAGAATCACTACAATGAGCTGAAGAGCCAAGCATAAAGGTAGTTTCCAAGATCGATGTTAATCGAGCATCCAAAGGTCAAATCTAGGCCATTGGCACTACTCATGAACTCCTGTAAGCTGGCCAAACAAGCTAGACGTGGATATTCATGGTTAGGCTGATGTCATGGGCAAATTCGAAAGTGATAGAGTGGTGTGGAGCTTGAGGTTTAAGCAGGGGTAGTTTCCAAGCTCAACATTTTGCAAAGGAACAAAGGCTAGTTTGCGTGCACGGCAGCAACCAGCGCGCGCTCCGTGTTGGCACCAGAAAAGTGCCGCGGGCGGGCGGATGCATCCGCGCGTCGGCAGCGGCGAGGCGGCCCTGCGCGCGGGCAGGCGCGCCGCGCTCCGACGCCACTCATGGACTCTTGTAACAACACCATGGATCACTGTGATAGAGTTCTGTGAGGGTTGAGGCTCAAAGAGTCATAGTAACCAAGATAAAGATAATCAACCAAGCTAGTGTACGGTTCCTGGAATACAATCCAAATGAGACTAATTGTCAAGATTGGTATACATGGCAAGCAAAGCTAGTCAACCACAAGAGTGCACAAGGATGGAGCATTTGTTAAGGTAACCAAAAACTTGAAAAAAAAACATATATGATTTTTTAGCAAGCAAGGGAAGAATAGAGTGACTTTACTGAATGTCAATTAGGTATAACTAGTTACAATTGCCTCTGCTTTAGGTCAAGAGGGAACTTCAACTTCAGTTCTGTAGAAGGTAGATGCATTGAGACTAGCCACATCTTCAGTGATGTTGTTTCAGTGATGTTGTTGTCCTCCCAATTAGGTTCAAGCTTCCCAACATCAATAGAGCAATGAACGATTTCTGCTTCCCAACATCAATAGAGCAATGAACAATTTTTGCTTCCTATGAAACTGTCACACTAAGCAAACTAGCATGAATGAAGATGCTTATAATGGTGTTTCACTCTCCCTTGCAAGGAAACTTATGAGAAGGATGCCAACAATCAAGTCCCCTCAAACAAATCCAAGTTAAAGTGGCAAGTCACTATGCTCCCAATTTCTGTTAAGGAGCTAGTTCCCTAAGTATCTCGCAGAGACGTTGCAACCTCAATGCATAATTCAGAATAAAGATAGACTTGTTGGTGGTCACAGTCAAGGTAGTTCAGTACTTTAAAAGCATGCTAGGGAGTTGCCAACACATTTGATCTCCATTCCTTTGCACAAGTAGTTTTTCATCTCCATATTGTTCAAAAACTTGGTATTGCCAATATTAAGCCAGAGAGATTTTATTAATTAAAGACCTTTTAAGGCTATCATAAGTTTGGAACCTATATCTAATTGGTGAAATAATTTGACGAAATCCATAAGGAAGTGTTGCTCTGAAGAACCTTTCAAGAAACGACTAAGGAAATCCATTCCTCAAAGAATGAACAACCAAAAATTATTTATTGAATTCAACAATGACATGTCTCACAACCAATGCATACAACTAGCACAGAACACACTTCAAAGTTTATGGCATCTGGCCAAATAGCAAAATAATACATAAGTGGCAAGGGTCAACCCTAGGCATGGTTGTCATATTCCCCTTTGTGAATCAAATAAAGAACTTCTAGAGCCTAGGCAAGACAAATAAAAATTAAACAAGGAGTTGTTGAAAGATCTACGAGAAAGTTGTCCATCATGAACAACGGAGGCATGGACCTATCCATGAAATCACAAAATAAGTCATCCATCAAGACCACCACATCCACAACTATTAGTTGTGACATGAACTAACATAAATGATCAACTCCTTGTAATCCAAGTCCCAATGTCATAGCCAAATATCAACTTGATATTCATGGACAATGAGGGCATAGACCTAATCCTTCAAATAACAAAACTAATGATCCATCCATGACTACATTGCCTCAGCCATTACTTGTGACATTGATATGGTCAAAATGACTAACTCCTAGCCATCTAACCCCCAACATCGTAATTAGCTGAATATCAACTCTCTCCCTAGGAATATAGTTAAGCTTAAATTGATCGACAAACCAAAGATCTTCATAAACCATTTCAAGTTATTGACACAAAACATCTCGTCCCTCAAAGTTTCCCTTGACTTGTCAAATCATAGGAAGTGAACATTCAAAATATGAACAAAGTGCACATCAAGTCCCTTGGTAAGTGCAAGGCTAAGTGCAAGCCATCAAGCATAGCCTTGCACTTAGCTTGGATGTTGGTAGCCTTCAAAGCAAAGCAAAGGGTACATGGAATGAAAAACTAAGTCAAGTTGGCCAATTCAATGCTTTCCTACAATATTGACCATAAGCTCTATTGACAAACAACTATTGCAAGGCATCTTGAATTACCTTTCTGTTAAATGTCATTAGCCTTCCTTTGTGATGAAGTTGTTCAAAGCTTATGCCTTAACCACTATCATAGCATAGTAGTTACAACACATAGAACTCCATGTTCCTAGGCCACAATTGGAGGTTGGTAGATCTACATCTGCTCATGCTACAGGAGTCTATGCTCTCAAGAGATGTTCTCAACAAAGCACTAAAAAGAGATGTTAATGCTAAAGATCTCAATCGCAAGTGCAAGCATATGTCTTATATGCATAAGGACGGTTCAAATTGATGAGATATGCCTATAAAAAACAGGATTATCTAAAACACTGTGACCTGCATGTTAATCATAAGGCCCACAACATGACAACAAGGAAGACTAGATAAACAAAAGTTTATTTAAACAAAAATTCATTGAACTAAAGAAAATTAAAAACCTTTATGACAACTTAAAGTCCCCTTTAGATATAGTCTATTATAGCAAGATCATTCCTAAAGTAACTAGGACCTCTAGATAAAGAAGAAAAGAAATAGAATTGAAGTACAAAAACTTTAAGAAAGTCATGGACACCAAACATATGGGAGTAACAAGCATTTTTGTGTAAGTGTAGTCCTGTCTAAAATCTTCTTCCTAAGGAGTGGAGGCTCTTTTATAGAAGTGCAATAATAGTCTTGACATATGTGACTCTGCATTATTGACAAGACGATACCTGATTGGCTAACTTGAGCAACAAATTTTTTACCAATGAAAAGTCTAGAGTAATAAATTCTGAATCCCTGAAGATTAAGGTTACAAATGCTAGACTGAACTTGCAGGTCTTGAAACTCAGTTGTTGAGCCTTAACTACTTAATCAGCAATATTTGGATGCCCCATAAAGTAGACTTGCAACTAAGGCTGGATTATGTGAGAAGGGTGGCCAACTTAAGATGACAAGGCCAAAGATGGAGGTCACATACCTGGTGATAAAAAGGACTTATTGGAATGATCAAGGAGGCTTCATTGGATAAAATGAGGATCAAGAAAGATCTACGCCCATTTACAAGACATAAGGCAACTTCTAATGAAGGAAGCTCATCCATTGAACAAGAGCCAAACAAGCAAGCTTGATCAACAAGTATAAGGAACTTTTGACAAAATCATCCAAACTATCAAACAATTTTTTTCTTCACAATGGCTGGTTAACTATTGGTATAGATTCGATTATGCCACGTTTCATTTTCCTGTCACACGACATGCTGCAATTAAAAGACAGAAATCATAATCTACATTTAGTAAGCTAAGATATTTAAATAAAAGGTTATAAATAGATACAATATAATGTTATCAGGAGGTTCATATGGTCAATTACACTTAATGGACTTAAGACCTGTTATCATTGCATTCATCAAAAACATGGCCAAAAGAAGAAAAAGTAAAATATGAAGAAAATGGTAAAATTGTAATGAAGGCATGGATGAGCAAGACATTTAAGTGGCCTGAGCTAACAACCAAGTTTATCTATATCGACATGATTACCATAGTAAACTTGACAAATTGATGAGCTGGTGACTAGTATGATTTATTTTACCCCTACCTAGGCAAAAACCCTTTCACATTCTCTTACAGCTCAAAGCAAGTAACATACAACCAACTAACTGGCTCTACTCATCTAAGTAATCCCTTGTTGTTGAAGCATCAAGGACCATCTCTACAAAGTTAACTCATCACACCCTCCAATTCCAGCAACACCTATTCAATGACACTCCATTGGTGATATCTTAATTGAAGATCACTCATGCTTCTAGGTGATGAAAAAAACTCACTGAGACCATCAAGTCTTAACTCTTTTTATTAAATGTGAGGCTTCAAATGGCACCATATTATCATGCCCCCATTTCACCATATTCTCGTTCCTTCTTGCACTTTCTTCTAAACCCAGAGCGCCTAACATAAACTCAATTAGTAGCTGATTCTGCTCGTCTAATAAGAAATCACTTGTTTTCACAAAAGTTATCTTGCCACATAAAGAATAATGTCTAACAAGTTATACCTCCAACTCTACCAATACTTATTCAACTACATTTCATTGGTGACATCTGAATTGAAGATCACAGATGCTTATAGGTGATAGACAAAAACACAAACTCAATGAAACCATTGTTATGACTCATACTTATAAGGTTTTAAATGCTATCATATTCTCATGCCTGTGTTTCACCACATTCTCATGCTTCTTGCATTCTATTCAATTTCAAAACATCTAACATAGACCAAGCTACTAGCTAGTTCTGCACATCTACTAAGCAATCCCTTGTGCCTAAAGTATCAAGAATCATGTCTATGAAGTTCCCTCATCATAACCTCCAACCCCAACAGTACTTATTCAACTACACTCTATTTATAACATATGAATTGAAGATCATTAATGCTTCTAGGTGACAAAAGAAAATCATTGAAACAATTTGATATAGCTCTTCATTAAAAAAGGCCTCAAATGCCGCCAAATACACGTGCATGCCCACCAACCCCACCCCCACCCCCACCCCTACCCTCTCCCTATATTTATAATATATGAATTGAAGATCATTAATGCTTCTAGGTGATAAGAGAAAATCATTAAAACCATTTGATATAGCTCTCCACTAAAAAAGACCTCAAATGCCCCCAAATACACGTGCATGCCCACCAACCCCACTAATACTTATTCAACTACACTCTATTTATAACATATGAATTGAAGATCATTAATGTTTCTAGGTGATAAAAGAAAATCATTGAAACAATTTAGTATAGCTCTCCATTAAAAAAGGCCTCAAATGCCGCCAAATACACTTGCATGCCCACCAACCCCACCCCACCGCTACCCTCTCCCTCTATTTATAACATATGAATTGAAGATTATTAATGCTTCTAGGTGATAAAAGAAAATCATTGAAACCATTTGGTCTAGCTCTCCATTAAAAAAGACCTCAAATGCCCCCAAATACACGTGCATGTCCACCAACCCCACTAGTACTTATTCAACTTCACTCTATTTATAACATATGAATTGAAGATCATTAATGCTTCTAGGTGATAAAAGAAAATCATTGAAACCATTTGGTATAGCTCTCCATTAAAAAAGACCTCAAATGCCCCGAAATACACATGTATGTCCACCAACCCCACTAGTACTTATTCAACTACACTTTATTTATAACATATGAATTGAAGATCATTAATACTTCTAGGTGATAAAAGAAAATCATTGAAACCATTTGGTATAGCTCTCCATTAAAAAAGGCCTCAAATGCCGCCAAATACACGTGCATGTCCACCAACCCAACTAGTACTTATTCAACAACACTCTATTTATAACATATGAATTGAAAATCATTAATGCTTCTAGGTGATAAAAGAAAATCATTGAAACCACTTGGTATAGCTCTCCATTAAAAAAGAACTCAAATGCCCCCAAATACACGTGCATGTCCACCAACCCCACTAGTACTTATTCAACTACACTCTATTTATAACATATGAATTGAGGATCATTAATGCTTCTTGGTGATAAAAGAAAATCATTGAAACCATTTGGTATAGCTCTCCATTAAAAAAGGCCTCAAATGCCGCCAAATACACGTGCATGTCCACCAACCCCACCCCACCCCTATCTTCCCCCTCCATTATTCATTTTCTTTTATATCCTTCCTCTAGATAGCATATTCGACCACCAATGCAATAAAGCATGAGAAGGTTGAACCCATCACACAGGTGTTATTTGAGCTTCAATAAGTGCGAGACATGACATCAAAAACTAACTCAAGTCAATTCGAATAAACAAGTTCATTTGATAAACTTAGTATCTCTTGTTATCTTACACTTATATTGTATGCAACTTATAGGAAGAAACCAAAAGCAAAAGACAAGTAAATTTTTTTACAAAATAACTTGTCACAAAGAATTAATTTTTTGTGATAAATTTGAATGACTGTCATGGAGAACATGCAAGCTAATTTTGTGCCTCTTATTGCTAATTTGTCTAAAGTTAGAAGAAAAATCCCATGAAATGAAAACCCAAGTTTGGTCTTAAACTATAAGTTATAACCTCAGTTTTACTAAAGTTTAGTTACAAGATATGCCTCAAGCTTGGTCCGAAACTTCTTGCATTTTCAAAAATATGAGAGAGAAAACTCGTTCTACATGTGGAACCAAAAAACTTAAATTAACAATTGTAAAGCCTATACAAAATACTAAAACAGATAAATCTATGCACAAAGCTTCTGCATTCCCAATGTCAAAGGAAGAGCCATAATATAGGATTCATTATCTGATACCTTAACAGTTGAGAAGAAGGTTGTTCCATAACTCAAACTAACATCATCCAAGTTACATAACCACAACTTATAATGGTACAATAAGGCTCCCATACTTCTAAAAAATAATAAATAATCAATTATCAATTTTCTTGTAAATCAAAGCAATGTAATCAAGTACGTTAAAAAGTAATGTATCATTGACTTGTATCTCAACCCGTTAATCTAGACCTAAAAAATATTTAAGTGCTACATTTAGATTACGATATCAATTTTCAATATGTAGAACAAATAAATAGGAATCTAATATAACATACCCAACCTTGGCCTACAAGTTTTTGCTTAATTAATTCTCCTTGTTCATAATCCATACTTTCAATATTGACTCCATTAGGATAAAATTTGCAAATATAGTTGAAATCAAATAAATAAAAACAGAATTCAATTTGTCCCACTTAAAGTCCAAAGACGTATCATCCATCTAAAAGTTTATATGAAGCAAAATAATAATACCACATGAAGTAGATTGAACCTTTTTTGGGCTTGTATAAACTCAGTTCAGTATTTGACACATTTGAATCCCAGCCTAATAACAACAACATAGTTGCCTTCCTGGTGCATTGCCAACCAGGCTGCCGAATCTGTAAAATTCACAAGCTCAAGCCTATATACACAACTTTTAACCTTAACCCCTTCACAACCACACCACAAGACTCCCAATCAAATTACCTCAATTTTTAAGTACCGTCTTATAAAACTCATGAATAACAAGGAAGTAGAATATGATTTTAGATTAATAGATAAGGCCATATCATCTATGGTGAACACTTAACAACTGCACTTATGTTCACGTACAGTGAATGAATACTATGATGTAAAGCAAGTAGCCAATACACTTTGACCAGGCACATCTGCCTTCAAGGAGAAGCAAACACATTTATAACATAATATAGTCAAGATGTTCACAACTGAGATCCAATGAAGCATGATAAAAAAAAGAAAGAAAAATAACTATGCCACACGGCATGAGTAAAAGGCTTGATTTGAAGGCTAAGTTTACATGGAGACATACATACAATTGACCATTCTCAAATATGACAAGAATTCATTATAAAGTTTTGCCAATTTGTAATTATTTTTTATGCCACTCCTAAGCTTTCCATCTCCTTTTGCTCCTAAGGAATTTCATAATAATTTCTAAAGCAAATAAATTATAGCATAACTTCCATAATTTTTTTTCAAAAAGTCTTTTATTTTAGTAGATTTTAATGCTTATAGATAAAATCTTCTTTACACACAAATCTATCTTCATAAAACAATGCCAAAAAATCAAGTAAACAAATAAATATTATCACCATCAGATTCTTGGATACTATCATGATTACCCTAGCCATAGTAAGCTAATTAAAATGTTGGATTTAAGGATTGATCGAGACAAGGCATTAATCAACAACACTTGATAGATAAGGATACTAACTTCCAAATTGAAATCCTTGAAAAAGGCAGAAAGCGGTTTCAAACATCAATGAAAAGGATCATTTTTTCTCGACAAGAAATCTTGCAAGTTAAATCAAATTGCCGATCATTACCAAGATAATGGACACCAAATGCACCATGATATACATCAACTAGCTACATTAGCTGAGGATTGAACTAGGTTCACTCAAACAAGTCATAAATTATTCCATTATTGGTCTATTACACTGAGCAAGTTTGTATAAATTGATTTGTTTGTGATGAGTCCAAGCAAGAATATGTTTCATCTCATACTATAAGTTGAATGTAATGCTAGAGTTTTAATACATAATTAATATGACACTTATCTATACATCATAACTTTTTGATTATTAGGTGTTTAGATAAGTGTATATTATGAGCCTAACTTAGGCCATAATTTAGTAAAACTCTTTTAACAAGAGATATCAAAGTCAATAGTTCAACGAGGATCGAGCGACTTTTTCAATTAGTGAATCCCATGGGTTTTTGACTCTATTTTCACCACGGTTGAGTAGAATTTTGGTGAACTCACATAGCACTTTTATATTTTTTGAATAACTCTAGGTGTACATAATAATATTATTCATAAAACTTTCATAGAGATGCACGAATTTCATTCCAATAACCAGTGCATGGCTCTTATGATTTCGCTATCCATGAGTTGAGTAATTGGTAGAATCCAAAGGTAGTGCAAGACGTGTGGTAGAACACTGGCATCCTTGATGTTCGACATAGCACCCAACTTGGTTTGCCAAAGCTAAAAATAGCAAGTGATGGACAATGTGTATAAAATTCTTACTTGAATGAAAGATTTGTTGAGTATAAATGAGAATGAGTATAATCTTATATTGTAAGTCGAGTTAATGATAAAGTTTTAATATACAATTTATGTATCCCATAAGCTTGAGCTTTTAGATTATTGCCTATCAACATAAAGGTATATTGATTCTAACTCTCAAGTCCCACCATTAGGTGCAACTCCCTCAACAACACAAGATTATCTTAATTTGTTAAAGCCATCAATTTGTAATCTTCCAAATTTGAATTCTAAAGTAGCAAATTAGGGTAAAATCTCTCTTTAATAGACTTGGGCGGCAGCAATAAGGTTCAGAACAACCTTAATTCCCAAATCTCCTCTTCCTCTCTCCCTGTCCCCTCCTTCCAACTACATTAATTTCCTCAACACAGCCACAAGCCTACAACTTCTATGGCATCAATAAGTGCTCCACCAACCATTGAAATCAATAACAATAGCAGCATATACTGCTTTAATGAGTTACATCACTGCCTCTCAGCAGCCAAAAAGCTTTCCAAATGCTCCAAGGAGGATGGATCCTTATGTTATTTTCAGTTACCTCTCCATCCCAGTGTCAATTGCTATAGCCAGCAAATTTCCAACTAGATAAGAGGCAGCCGCAGAATTCAAAGAGGTGTATAGGTGGCACAAAACAAATTTGAAGGCTCAGTTTACATGGAGACATACGTTCAATTGACCATACTCAAATATGACAAGAAACTAGTAGCTTCATAATTCAGATTCATTTCATTTTAAAGCCTGTTCATAATTCTTTTTTATGCTACTCTTAAGCTTTTCATCTCATTTTTCTCCTTTTAAGGAATTTTATTATAATTTCTATAAAAAATAAATTATAGCAAACATCCATAATTTTCTTCAGAAAATTTTTTATTTTAGTAGGTTTTAATACTTTAGATAAAATCTTATTTGCATACAAGTTAAATCTATACTCATAAAACAATGCCAACAAATCAAATAAGCAAATAAATATTATCATCATCAGATTCTTGGATCATATCATGATTAAACTAGCCATAACATCCTAATCAAACTATTGGATTTAAGGATCTAATTGAAACAAGACATTAGTCATGATTCAAAACAACACTAGATAGATGAGAACACAAAATTCCAAATTTTAGCCCTTAAAAAAGACAAAGAGTGGTTTCAAACATCAATGCAAAGGATCTTTTATTTATTTTTTTTTCTCGACAAAAAATCCTACAAGTGAAATCAAATTGCCTATCATTACCCAAATAATGGACACTATGATATGCATCATTTAACTATATTAGCTAAGAATTGAACTAGGTTCATTCAAACAAGCTATAAATTATTTCATTATTGACCGGTTGTATCAAGCGAGTTTTTGAGAGTATAAGTCAATTTGTTTGTGTTGAGTATAAGAAAAAATATGTTTAATCTCATACTATAAGTTGAATTTTATGCTAGAGTTTTAACACACAATTAATGTGACATTTATATATAGGCTTTAATTTTTGGATTATTAGGTATTTAGAAAAGTGTATATTGTGAGCTAAACTTAGGACCCATTTTGATATAACTTCTTTAAAAACTAGTATCAAAGTTGATAGTTAACTTGGTTCAAGAAACTTATATAATTAGTAATTATTTTTTATTTTTTTCATCATGATTGAACAGAATTTTGATAAACTCACATAGTAGCTTCATATTATTGTGTAACTTTTGGTGTGCATAATACTTAAGGTATTCATCAAACTTCCATAATGACACATAGGCTTCATTCTAATGACCAATGTGTGGCTCTTATGAGTGTAAAATGTGCGATAGAGCATATTAGCATCCTTGATGTTTAACATAACACTCAACTTGGTTTGTCATAAGATTTCAAAGTTAAAAATAACAAGTGATAGACAATGTGGATAAAATTCTTACCTGAACAAACTATTTGTTAAATATGAATGAGAATAGGTATAATCTCATATTATAAGTCGACGGTTAACTCAGTCCAAGAAACTTATGTAATTGGTAATGATTTTTTATCATCATGATTAAACAGAATTTTGGTAAACTCATATGGTAGCTTCATATTATTGAGTAACTCTCGGTATGCAAAATACTTAAAGTATTCATAAAACTTCCATAGTAATACATAAGCTTCATTCTAATGACCAATGCATGACTCTTATGAGTGCAAAATATGTGATAGAGCATGTTGAAATCCTTGATGTTCAACATAACACTCAACTCAGTTTGTCATAAGATTTCAAAGCTAAAAATAGCAAGAGATAGACAACGTGGATAAAATTCTTACTTGAAGGAAAGATTTGTTAAATATAAATGAGAATAGGTATAATCTCATATTATAAGTATAACAGTAAAGTTTTAATACACAATTTATATGACCTCTACCCATCAACTTGAGCTTTTAGATTATTGGTTGTCAACATAAACATATATTAAGTCCAACTAAAGCCCTACCAATAGGTGCAACTCCCTCAACAACTAAGGATTACCTTAATTTGTCAATGCCATCAGTTCGTAAGCTTCCAAATTTGCATCCTAAAGTAGCTAATTAGGGTAACAGCTCTCTTTAATAAACTTGTACGGCAGTAATAGTTCACAACAACCTTAAATCTCAAATCACTTTTTCTCCTCTCCCTTTCCCCTCCTTCCAACAACAATCATTTCTTCAAGATAGCCACCAGCCCACAATTCTTTTCTAGCATCAATAACAGCTCCACCAACCATTCGAATCAATAACAACAGCAGCTTATGCTACTGTAATGAGTAACATCACTGCCTTTCAGCTGCCAAAAAGCTTTCCAAATGTTCCACGGATGATGGATCCTTATGTTATTTTCAGTTACCTCTCACCGTCTCAGAGCCGGTTCCTATAGCCAGCAAGTTTCCAACTAGATAATAGCCAGCCACAGCATTCAAAGAGATGTATAGGTGACACAAAAAGAATTTAAGAGGCCAAGGAAAGAAACTGAAGGGGAAGACAACAAGAGAGCAAAGGAAAAGAGCATCAAGAACTTAAGCTTGCTAATTCTAACAATCTTTCAGCTCTAAACTCCTCCCCTCTAGGTACTACAAAATTCAACAAACACTTCAGAAAACAAACCTAAAACTTTATTCCCAACTAGAAAACCATTTTGTAAGTCTAGGTTTTGCACACACCCCAATAACACTTTTGGAATTTAACAGGAGGTGTTGGCTTTAACTTAGCTAATTCTTACACAATTTAGACATCCTTCATTGTTCTATCCTTTTTCTTCCTATTTATTGCACAAAGCTCTCTTTGGTTCAACCTCACCCAAAATCCCATCTAAAGATGGTAGATAGGATTGCCATCAGAGCATAACAACCCTTGTAAAGATCAAATAATTGCTTAAGAAAGCATTGCCAACACTTCTGAAGTCATTGAGAGTGAACATGGAACATCAAGCTTCGCATAAAATTATCGTAAAGTTGAACATGGAATCAATGCATCTTGTGTCATCAATAATACCACCTAACTCTGCTTTCAAGAGCTACTCTCCAGGAAAAATATACATTAATGCGCCTTGCATTACAACCAATACACACCCTATCCTAAATAACTCGCATATTATATATTCATTTCAATTTTCGTGCATGTATCAACCATTTAGCAATTTCTTTGTTTCTTGAAATTTGGATTCATATACGATTGGGAATTTGACTTAAACATTAAGAATTAACACTTAAAAATTAGGGATAATAAATTAGGATTGAAGATATAAGTATTTGAAATTTGAGTTACAAATTAAGGATTGGGATTTAAAACATGGAGAAACAGGTTTAGGAATTAAGGGCTAGAAATATAAAGTAAAGAAAATAATGTAAAAGACAAAAGAAGAGGCAATTGTACATGATGGATACCAAATCAAAGGCAGGAACAAGGCCCCAGTTAGGAGTCATTTGGTACATAATTACAATTCACAAAAATAAATAAATTCTGACACTCATACCTATTTGAAATCTTTTTAACAAACATCACATGTATTCTACTCTGCACTTTCTTGATTACAGATTAAACCTATAATTCAACTCATAACTCCCCCATACCACCCTTCTGTAATATCAATTTATCATGATCCTTATGATTCTGCCTTATCAGACTGTCAGAAAAACTAGTATATGCATCTATTTGGCTTATTTACTCGACATGTATTATCCCATATATACTTTATTATAAATGTTCATGATCTTTCGTTAGAGTTGTGCATATCTTTTGTCTGATTGCGTCACTCTGCAGACAACTAAAAGAACCAACTAAGATAAAACCTAAACCTAGTGGACTAAAGCATTTTCAATAAAAAGTCAGCATACATCGAATACACCAATAGGCAAAAAAAACGCATAGATTTCGAAACCGCGATTCTAGTGAAAGATTTCGAAGAAGAAGAACCTGATCTATGGTCAATCCCTTAGCTTGGTTTGACTTCACAAGGCCATCGTACTGTAGCTTGATCTTCCTCTGCGTAGCGCTAGCATACGAAGAAAAAGGGTAGGAAAACTCCGCTCCTTTCTCCCCCTCTTTCTTCGCCTCACTCTCATGGCACCCGGCATCCGCCAGACTCTGCGATCGTTTTTTCCTCCCCCTCTTCTTCTTCTTCCCATCCTCCCCCATCTCCTTCTCCACTTCCCCTATCCCATTCAGTAGATGTGACAGCGGCTTCGACGGCAGAGCCGTTTCATCGGCTGGTTCCAACAGCGAACTAGGGTCGACAGCTGCGAGCTCCGACAACCGTCGGCTCCGCCGCTTATCGTAGAGATACGCCGACAGGAAAGCGATTAAAGAAATGAAGAAGACGACGAGCAACAGTGTTACTGACGGTGAAGTCGCCATTCGAAACCACGCTTCATCTCTCGGCGAGTGCGAACCTAAAAAAAGCAATGCATACAAAAACGGAGCAGATTATCTTCTTCTATCCAAGCCTAATTGAGTACATGATTTCAAATGCAGAATTTAAATTAAAAATTCAACCATTATTAATAATTTATTTAAGAAAATATAATAGTTAATAAGAGAGAATCTGTGTTTGTATTATGACTTCCGATTTAATAAAAAAAAGTAAACTTTATTTCTATTGAATATATTTTATAATGTTTTTCTAAATAAAACTTACTTTAAAAAAATTCAACCTTATTTTTAAACACCTAAATTGTATTTAGGTAATTATTTTTTATTAACAAAAATAATTTTATTTTAGGTAATTTGAAAGTTAGAATTAAAATTTGAACAAAATGCTATAACTTACTAATCAACGGTCAAATCAATAGTTCATCATGTGAAAACGAGTCATTTATTTAATTAGTTATTGATTACTTAATAATTTTTTTTGCTCATTGAATATTAATGATAAATATTATTGTAAATATACTATTATCATTTATTATCTTTTGCTATAGAAAAAAAAATTATTGTGGACTACATAAATGATATAATACAAATTCCTTTTGAATCCAAGTTTGCCTACGGGGAGTTGATTAGTGCTTTTATATAATAATTCTATAATAGTATCAAAATGTTATAATATTATTTATTATTGTAGACTTATTTTTTTATTAGGAATGATTGTTAGTTTAAATTGTGCATTGAGGTTTTGGTGATTTATTTGGTTTGCACAATTTTAATAAACTTTTAAATTTCTTTTTAAAAAGTACAAAAAGATATCAACTTGGTATTTTAGATCATTTTTTTCTTTCTTATCATCCATTAAACTTTATAATATATATATATATATATATATTATAAAGTTTAATGGATGATAAGAAAGAAAAAAATGATCTAAAATTTAATAGTTGTATTTTTTTATTTTTTTTATGTTTGAATTATTGATTTCATAAACTCAATCACTAAATCTAATCATATCACATTATTGATGCATATTTATATTAAAAAAATTTAAAGAATAATCTTGATTACAACCAAACAAATCTATCTTATAAAATAAAATAAAAATACATTGATAATATTGAGCATAAATATGAACTCGATAACTCCCTGAGATCAAATCATCCTCCGCAAGAAAACCTTTCTGCACGGTAAAGTGCTCGTCAGCGTTTGGTGATACACGACAAGGTGACGAGGAATAAGGAGAAGCGATTCATCTCCGGCGGATCCTATCGTCAGCGAGCACTAAGGGCCCCATTTCTTCAAGAGGGATGCTCCCAGACTAAAAATGGGGTCTGTCAATAGATCCTTCGCGGAGATATTGGGTGGAGGCGCTCGTCCTCCGCCATGCAAGCCCCGGTGTGCTACGTGGTTTAACGGAGAGCCAGAAATAACAGTCTCTCCTGAAGAGGTCTCTAGGTTGGCTGAACCTTTCAAACTCGCGCTGGTGGGTAAGTTCTCCCACGGCCGCCCTACTCTAGACGTCATTCGCTCGTCGTTGGCCAAGGCGGGCTTCCGAGGAGCAGTCTCAGTTGGACTTCTGAGCGCACACCATGTATTGCTGCGGTTCATAAATGAGGAAGACTATCTCTTCTATTGGCTGCGCACGGTGTGGTACATCCAGGAGTTCCCGATGCGGCTGCTTAAGTGGTCGCCGGACTTTCGCTTTGACGCCGAACCTACAACAGTGCCAGTTTGGATTTCTTTCAACAACCTCCCTTTACACTTATTCGATAAATCTATGCTGTTCTCAATGGCGGCGGTCATCGGGACCCCGCTCAAAATTGACACGGCAACGGCGGCAGTCTCCCGGCCACATATCGCTAAGGTCTGCGTAGAGCTGGACCTTACCAAAGAACACCCCAGCAGGATCCGAATCTCGGAACAGACAGGCGTGGAGTCTGGCGGATATTGGCAGAGCGTCTCCTATGATAACAAACCATTGTATTGTCCCCTATGCTTGACTATCGGGCACGGCAGGGAGGGTTGCAGAAACCATCACCCGGCAAAAACTGTTCAATCAACGGAGAAAGGAGAAACGCCGAAAGCGCCCTCGCCGCGGTCGGTCTGCTCCACGCCGCGCGTGAGGATTCTGGAAAAAGGGGAATGCTCGCATACAAAATCTTCCCCAAGATTTGGTGGCTTGGCGGCTCAGCCATCCCCTGCTTTGACTAGGGTAGAATGCCAGCCTGTCTCATGGATGGTAGTGTCAGAGAGACAGGATATCTTGACTCCAACCAGTAAGCATGGGGTGAACTTATCCCCTAGGAAGACAATTAAGCCTAGTTTGGCAATTCGAAAATTGGAAAGCACTTTACAGGTAACACAAACCCAGCTGGACCAAAACTGTGACCCTGACCCGATCCTCACTCACTCTCCGTCCTCCCAAGAAACCTCTATTGCAGATGCAATCTCAACAAATGAATTGATCCCGCCTCAATTCACAACAGCTGTAACAGCATCGGCTTATGCATTGCCAAGTGAGTCTATACCAACAAAGCAGAATCACGGGAAGGAGCAGCTTGAGGTGACCAAGGACGTTGGAACCAAAGCAACATTGATGGACTTTCCTCCGCTGGCCCCTTTGAAACTCAAAACTCGCAGGGCAAAAAACCGAAGTCAAGCCCCAATATCCCCTCCTTGCACCAGAAGCGCGGCGGGCTCTATACCGCCTTCCACCTCTAATGATTAATATACTCTCTTGGAATATCCGCGGGGTCGCCAGCAAAGCTTCTTTGGGCCGCCTTCGACAACTCATCCGCTCCCACCACATTGATGTACTCGTACTAATAGAACCATTTCTTGACGAAGACAACATTCCTCTCCTCTGTTCCAAATTGGCAATGCAGGAAGGACTCAGCTCGTCAAATGGGAAGATTTGGATAATATGGTCCGCAAATTGCAGGGTTACACCAGTTCGCTTCTCTGATCAAGGGCTGACAGTCCAAGTCTTCATTCACGGTGCAAATCCGGTTGTTTGGCTATCGGCGGTTTACGGTAAACACAGTCGTAGCCTTCGTCGGCCTTTGTGGAATTTCCTTGCTGATTCATGTGAGCTGATAGGCGACTCCCCCTGGTGCATATGCGGTGACTTTAATGTCACCATGATGGAACAGGACCAACATGGAGCTGCTCGATTCCGCAGCAAAGACGTCGAAGACTTCCACGCAGCTGTGACGAACTCTAATCTCCATATCCCCCAAACCATTGGGGGCCCTTACACCTGGCAGGGTAAAAGGCGAGGTGTCATTGTTCTTAAACGACTGGATTATTTTCTTAATAACGCTACATGGATGGAAGCGGCGCCGAACGGCGTCGTCGAAATTCTATCGCGTTCAACTTCCGACCATGCTCCCATTCTATTTCAAGCTATGCCCACTAGCTTAGGGGGGCCAAAGTCTTTCCGTTTTCTAAACGCTTGGCTTCTCCACCCGGGTTTAGAAGAATTGGTAATTCATTCTTGGAACGCACCAATCTCCGGGGACGGCATATACAAATTCATAGGCAAACAGGCAAGGCTGAAAGCATCGCTGAAATGCTGGAACAGGAATACCTATGGAAATCTTTTCAACAATACTAAACTAGCTGAGCAGGTGGTGAGGGAGGCGGAAGCCGACTTAACTGAAGACCCAAATCTGGTAAACGCAGATCGCCTTGTTTCGGCTAACACCTCTCTTCATAACTGTCTGGCAGCCGAAGAAGACTTCTGGCGTCAGAAAGCGGGTCTCCGGTGGCTGAAGGAGGGAGATGCAAATACTAGATTCTTTCACGCCTCAGTTAGGTCGAAGAAGCAAGTGCTACACATCCAGAAGCTCAAAAGGCCAGATGGAGAATGGACGGAAGGGGAAGTGGAGCTGGAAAACCTCCTTACAAATCATTTTCAAGACATTTTCAGGGGGAAGGCGGCCTGCTTCCCCGCCATGGACAAGATTCTTAAGCATACCTCACCTACCCTCTCACTGGAACAGAATGACGCTCTCACCAGGCCGACGGACGCACAGGAACTGAGGGCAATTCTCATCTCAATACCTGACGCCAGCGCCCCAGGCCCAGACGGCTTCACTGTCAAATTTTACAAGAAGTTCTGGTCGCTCCTTGCTACAGATCTAGTCGACGTTGCTAACTCATTCCTCGAGGGCGCGGCACTTCCCAAAGCCCTGGGCTCGGCTTGGATTTGCCTCATTCCTAAGAACACGGCCGTTTCCTCGCCGGCAGATTTCAGACCGATTTCACTTTGCAACGTCGTCGGCAAGCTCCTATCCAAACTTCTTGCATCCCGGCTAGCCATCATCTTGCCTTCAATTATCTCAACCGAGCAAACAGCCTTCATCAAAGGTCGAAGCATCACTGATAACATCTTGCTAATGGAGGAAATGATTACCCGCCTTAATAGCCGCCGGAAGCACAGTAATATCATTCTTAAATTAGACTTTAAAGCCGCATTCGACAAAATTGGATGGCCATTTCTTATTGCGGTTCTTCGGAACAGGGGATTCAGCGCGACCTTCCGCTCATTGGTGCTCAACGTTCTCCAATCCACATGGCTCTCGGTGCTGGTAAATGGGCGCCCCAGGGGTTTCTTCAAACCAAGTTGCGGCGTTCGTCAGGGAGATCCTCTCTCGCCGGCTTTGTTCTGTATCGCACTGGACACTCTCAGCCGGTCCATTTCGGCGGCCTGTGCATCTGGAAGCATTGATCCATTTTCAACTCCTATCCACTGTCGTTCTATCACTCACCTGGCGTTTGCCGACGACGTGGTGATCTTTACCACTTGCAAGAAAAACTCACTCCGGCACTTATCAAAGATTCTTCACTGCTTCCTTCAAGCCTCCTCGCTTGAATTAAACTGCGGGAAAACTTCTGTAATTCACGCTCGTCATGCAACCACACGTGCTAAGAAGCGAACACTCCGTCTCCTTGGCTACCACTCGACTAGCCTCCCAGTCCGGTACCTCGGCTGCTGGCTTGACGTCGGAAAGCCACGCGAAAGGCAATTTCATCCTTTGATCGACAAAATCCGGTACCGCATTGCAGCGTGGCAGAACAAACTCCTTTCAATGGCCGGCAAACAGATACTCATTAACTCGGTTCTCACCTCCATGGCAGCATACATCTTCACCGCCCGGTCGCCTCCCTTGAAGTCAGTTTCCACCATAAATAGTCTGCTAGCCAACTTCTTCTGGGGCAATTCCTCCTGTCTCCGTCATCACTGGGCGGCATGGAATAAGATGGCGAGGCCAATTAGCCAGCAGGGTATCGGTATTATCAACCTTGGGGCGCAAATTCGATCCCAAACCGCGAAACTCTGGTGGAGGTTGCTTCACACTACTTCCCCTTGGTCCCGCTTTCTCATACAAGCATATATGATTCGCGACGATATTCGGGCAACCAGTCGTGACTCTTACTGCTGGCGCCGCTTGGTCAACTTCTTCAATAACTTGCTCTTCGTTCGCGTGGAGGAAGAAGCCGGTTCAGGAATTCCCGGTTCGCCCACCTCAACCGGTTCGTCCGGTTCAAATAGTAATGGCCACTCAAATTACCGGTTCAAAAACAGTCAAACCGATCTTGCAAGCCAACTAAACTGGATTGGTCTTTGGCTCGGAAGCTGCTCCAACAGCCGTGGATCCTTTTCATCAGCCACTGCTTATGGTATATTCTGCGCAACATCTCTTCCCCCGGTCCCCATCCGATACGACCACAACAAACTCATTTGGCACAAAAGAATTCCCTTAAGAGTTTCCATATTGATTTGGAGATTACTTAATGACGCTCTGCCATTACCTCATAAAATACAGTCCATTGGCATTTCTATGGCTCAAAAATGCCCTTTCTGCCCCCAGATCGATACATTGGAGCATATATTCTGGCATTGTTCGATCACCAAACCTACTTGGTCTTGGTTTGAACGCCGCCTCGACATCAACATAAAGAGGCCAACTATTCCTAGGATATTTAACTGGTGGTCCTAAAAATCAACAATCAGCTCCTTAGCCTTCTCAATCCCAGCAACTATCTGTTGGATGGCCTGGAAGAACTGGAATTCAGCAATACATAAAGGTTCAGCAGCTTCTCCTGAGCGCTTCTTATGGGACACACAAAAATTCCTAACCAAGCTTTATCTAATTCGCCCTACCAGTCAGCTGTTCAGTGCAGAAATTCTTTCCCTTGCTAAAATCGGACTCATGTAGTTCCAAGCTCCCTGCAGCTTGGAAAACTTTTGACTTGGTTGATAAATAAAATTTATAATTAAAAAAAAAAAAAAAAAAAAAAAAAACTCCCTGAGATCAAATAGAGACCTTTTTGCCCATTATAAGGAAATACTTGAGACGCTATATGTGACATCAAACAAAAAAATGTCATGAATAATTACTGAGTGATATCTCATAAATAAAATCATTAAAATAAGTAACATATTTTAATAAACTTGATCAAAGAGAGGGAAGAGATGAATAACTCACGTAGAAAAATATTCTCTTAAAAATAATATAGGAAAAAATTATAAACTATATATATAAAATCGTGATCTTAATATACTAAATTTTCTCTCAATAACAAAACAAACTTTGATTAAAATAAAATACCCAAAAAAGAACAACATCTTAATATAATAAAACAAAAAAATCATGAAATTATAATGCAATATAATCTAAAAATGAACAAAATAAAAAATAATAAAATTTATAATACTAAAGATAAAAAAAGTGCAAAATAATTATCAAATAATATCTTAAAGATAAAATCATTAATAAATAATTTATAATACTTAAGATACAAATAATTGTATGTTAAGTATTTGATATGCCCTATAGTTTCTAGTTTGTAAAACCTTGCATGAAGAAAAAAAAACCCAATATTTAACTTAAAAAAAGAAAAAACTTTAAGATACATAACATTTACTAATCAAATTGGTGCAATTTGCTTAATCATTGATCCACAACACATCAATAGCTTTCTCTCTGCAGAACAGAAGCTCAGCCTATTCAAGGCAGGCTTGCCCGGAGCTCGTCGGCGACATCTTTTGAGGACACGCCGGTAGAGAAGCCCAGCTTATGCATGAGCTCTTCCAAGCGAGTCACGTTGGTCAGGTAGAGGTATCCGATCTACAGGACGACGTGATCAGGAAACTGGAGAACAAGTCTTTTGGAAGACGAAATCTTACCAGTGTTTCGAGGGATGATGCGCTGTTGTAAATTGCCACGCCAACCCTTTTGGTTGTCTTTGTTTTGCAGCTGCCTATGTTCTTGCCCCAGCGAAGGACATCCCTGTAAGATGAATTTGAGTTCTGTTTTCTCAATGAAGTTTACCCAGATTCAGAGATTGCATGAACTGTTTCACCTTTCTTCTTCTGTTAAGTACTCCTCTGCAAGGAGCTTCTTCAACAACAAATCCTGAAACAGCAATAGGAAGTAAGGAAGAGACTCGTAGAATGTTAGTATCTCAATAAGAAAAGAATCAATAGAGAAAGAAAGTATTGATAGAGAATCAAACTGGGTAGTACTCAAAATCAACTTTTGAGTTGATGATTTTTCTTTATATTTTTTGAATAAGATCATAAGATCATATTATAAGATATTGAAAGAGTCAATAATGGACAAGACTTGTTTGATAAGATTGGTTAAGGCAAAAATTAAGATTTGGATATTCACTAAGAGTATCTTGTAGAAAATTTATTAAGCTTTTGTTTTCTATTTAATGATAATGAGGGTGATAGTGTATTTATTGAAGTTTGTGATTGAAGGTTTTTTATAAATAAATATACTCTCAAGTTTTTATCTATTTTTTCTTCTATAAATGATTGATTTTCTATCTCCTTCTTTTCCTACGATTTCGTTATTTAGGCCACATTTTGATCAAGTTGGACATAGTTTGTTGAAGAGGATTGTTTAAGTAAGAACAAGCTTAAGAAGTTGTTATCGTTTACTTATTATTGTATGAAAAATTATTTTGTGACTCCAAATAATGTGAATTTGGTAAAATTTTCTCAATCCTTTATATCAATCTTTATTGTTTAGAGTTATGATTTTTGGAGAATAACAATGAAAACCTTTTTATCACACCAGATCTTTGCAAATTAATACATATTAGTCGTATAGATCTTGATAAGGCTTTAGATTTCGTATTATTCTCTTAATGTATTCAAGGATTTATTGTTAGTACATGAAACAAAAATTAATAAGTCCTTTAAACCTTTCAATTGAAAGAAGAGATCAAAAATAAAAAATAGCAATGATGTTTCATAAAGATGTTGAAGTAGAGGCTGATTTCGAGATCGTGGTAAGGGTTGAAGAAGACCATATGATAATTAGATGCCCCAGTTATAATGACTAAGATATTCCAAAGCAATCTTATAAGAAAAATAATGTTATTTATCAAAAGAAGGAGAAAGATAATTTAGATTTAACTTATATGAATTAAAAAATGGTTGATTTAACTTGTAGTAATCAAATATCACCCTAAAAGGTCTCTCATAATATTAATAAATTTGTGAAGTTACATATTTACCTTGATGATGAAAAACAAATGCACATTAAAGACAGAAACATTGTAGTGAAGGATAACCCACAAATATACATAAAAAGTGATTCATGATATTTATTTTATTCATGGATTAACCCACAATTTATTAAGTGTTAGATAATTAATCTTATGTGATTATTTTATTATATTTAAGAATAAAATATGTGATTAAACATGAAAAATTACGTTAACATTTATCAAAATTAATATGACATAACAAGATGTTTTTGATAAGAATTTCTCTTATAAAGAATCATGCATTTGTAACAAAGGTTAATGAAAAATCTTTGCTTTGGTATTATCGATTAGATCACTTGCATTTTAATAGGTTTAATTTATTGAATCAAAGAAATATAATAAATGTTATGCCTTAAAATTGTAATATTGATCATGTTTATGAAGGTTGTGTTTTTGGAATGAAACAATAACAACCATTTCTAGTTTGCAAAGCTTCGAAAGCAAAACAGACTCTTGAGTTAGTTCATATCGACATTTATTGGGTAATGAATACTCCATTAAATAAAAGTAGATATTTTTTGTTGTTTATTGGTGATTTTACTAGTACAAAAAAAGAGAGCATAATATAATTTTTTAAATCAAAAGAGGAGGACAACTTTTGTCTAAAGAGTTTAATTTTTCTACAAAAAAACATGGATCAATTGTGAGATGACTTGAAAATATTGAACAAAAAAAAATTATCAAACAAATGTAAGACAAATATTGTTACTATTTTTGTTTATCTTTTTATTACTTAAATAAAAGTAATTTGCACTCAAACTAGATATAAGTTATTTATAAACTTTTTGTTGCATTACTTATTCTTTGATAATTTAAATAAATGTAAAAAATTAGATAAAAAAATAAGAAACATATTTTTCCTTAGATATAACAATGAATAGAGGATTTATAGATAATATAATCTTAATACTAAACCGATTGTTCATAAAGATACTATTTTTGATGAAAATAGTTACCAAGAGCAAATTGCACAAAAATCTTCAATCATGAGTAATGCAAAACTAAAACGTGTTTTAAAAAATAATTTATGGCATCACAAGATTCTCTTTTTGCCTAATTCATACAAGAATTGGTCATCAAGAGAAAGAAGTAATTTAAAATGGTACTAACATTCAAGATAGTGAACCCCCTCCAAAGTAAATAAAATTCTCAAAAGATATTTATGATTCTTATATTTTTGCTCTCATAGTTACAAAGCCTTCATATTATGAAGATCTTTGTGGAAAGATGAATGAAATTTATTATTAAAGAGGAGATTGAATACATTGAAAAGAATAGTACATGGATGTTTGTTGATATATTAAAAGAATAAAAATTCAATAAATATAAAGTGAGTTTAAAAATCATAATTCAAATGGAAGAATAAAGAGACAAAGCAAGACTTGTTACCAAAGGATATGCACAAAAACATAATCTAGATTTTTTTTTTAAAACTTTCTCTAGTGTTGCTCACTTTGAAATAATTGGATTATTTTTGGCCTTAGCTTCACAAATGAAATAAAAAACTTTTTAGTTTGATGTTAAATTTGTATTCTTTAATGGTTCTATGGAAGAAGATGTTTATGTACAACAACCAAAAGAGTTTGTTATTAAAAGCCAAGAAAAAAATTTACAAAATGAATAAGACATTTTATAAGCTTAAGCAAGTACCATAGGAAAAAAATGAGAGACATGATGTATATTTCCAAAAAGAGTGATTTTATAAAAATGAAAGTGAACCTACATTATATGTGACTCAGAGTACATATATACATATCATTCATTGTTACGCTGAATGAAATTATTTATCCTAAATCATTAAAAACTTTGAAGAACTTACAATGGAAAAAATGAAGAATTTAATATGACTAATATAAGATTATTGCATTATTTCTTGAGAATATAAATCAATCAAATTGAAAATAATTTTGTTATTCAATTAAAATATGATTTGAGATTACTTTAAAAATATACTATGTCAACATGTAAGTCTTTTAATGATGTAACAACAAATACAAATGAGAAACTCTTTAAATGAATTGTGTAGATCTTATGTATTTGATATATACAAAATCAGATATTATGTATTCAATTACTTTAATTTGTAGACTTATGCATAACTTTGCTATACATTATCTTAAAGTAGACAAAAGGATTCTGAGGTATATTGAAAAAACAACCAATCATAGAATTTTTTTTATTACTTTTTCTCATTTTAAATTAATAGTTTTTTTTTTTTAGTGATAGAACAAGTTCTATGAATAATAAGAAATTTACAAGTGATTGTATGTCCCATTATAGATTAGGAGTTGTTTTTTGAAGTTTAAAGAAATAAACTAATATAATTTTATCTTCATCAAGTCTAAGTATATTATTGTAAAATTTGCAACAGTCAAAAATCTGACTAAGAAGAATTTTAGAAGATTAGCTCTAACTATAACAAAATTCAACTAAAATATTTTTGTGACAATGAATCTATAATACTAATGACAAAAAATGTCATATTTCAAGAAGAGTAAAGCATAAAGAGATCTGCCATCATTTTGTATGAGAAACTATTGCTATAACAAAGATCACAATGAAATACTATTCTATAGAAGTTTAAGTTATTGATGGTTTCACAACTATCTAAAGTTGGAAAGATTTTGTTCATTGTTTGATATTGGAGATTTTATATTAAAAAGGAGTTTTAAGAATTAATACAAAATCAAATTTTAAATTAGTGAGTTTTTATTTTTTATTTTTAACAAGTTGATATTAGAAAAGATATTGAATGACTTAATATTAGATAAGATTTGTTTAGATATTGACCGGGTCAATATTAGATAAAATTTGTTAAGAGAAAAATTAGGATTTGGGTATTGTTATGAAAATATTGTGAAAAATTAATGAGGACTTCAGTCAAGATTTTTGACACCCAGAAGTCAGACAGACGTGCATTGACACTTTCAAACAATTAAGGTATATATTCATCACTTGCAGAGTCCAGACAAAACCTAAAACTGCAATTCGAGATCAAAATTCATGACAAAAATACAAAAATGGCAAAAAAATGGCTCATTGGGCCCTGTTCTGCCAACTCTGGCGCCAACCACTCGCTACTGAACCGACCAAACTCCACCTTACTGGTCAACCTAGATGGTGTTCGACCAAAACAATTCGATGAATGAGTCTTTCAGGTTTGATCCAGATTGCAGATTAGGGCAACTCGAAAACAATCCACCATGCCAGAAGACCTATTGATAGAATTCACGATATGTTGACTCGATTTTGACCCACATTCACTGACGTCACATCAACCTGTCAACCTGCTCTATGACACGCCAAATCAATTTCGATCTTCAACTCCACTGCCGCCAGTAGACCCATCAACTCGCTCAACAACACACAGACTTAAGACACTACTGATGCCATGCCAACCGACCAACCCAATCTGTGATATGCGGCATTAGATCTAACTCATGACACTACTAAAGTCGCATGTAAAAGCTAACCAGCTCTTCGACCCACCGACTTGGATCTGACCTACTCGAACTTGGCTGACAGAGAACCGAAAAAGCAGCTTTTTAGAAAGTTGACTGGCAATAGCTTTGACAGCAAAACTTTTGGACGAAAATGACAGCTTTTCAGGAAGCTATTCGGCAACAGCTTTTAATTATAATTTTTGTAATTTCCATTTTATTTTTTATTTTCTATTGTACTTATACTCTCTATAAAATGGGAGGTTTACTCGTTGGAATGGTGATCTTTGGATGAATAAAATTTTCATTTTTGCTTTGCATCTCATTGAAGCTTATGCTTGATCGTAGCAAGAACTCTGATGTACCAATTTGTTAAGACTCCAATACTGGAAGGAGAGATGCGAGACTTAAATGATGAGAAGCCATGCCAGTTTACCTACGACTCTACTAGATTGCCATCCTACCACCACTGCTTAACAATTACTTTTGTCAATTTCTTACTTTATTGTTTCCCTTCATAACGACTTTTCCCTTCCACTTTGCCGCTTAAGTTTTCTTGAGTTGTCACTTTGACCTATCGTTGCTTTTCATACTCTTTTGATTCGATTTTCGTAAGTTTTTGGATCACCTTTACAAGCAAGTTACTTCATTATTTTAGTTTTTCAATGATGTTTAATAAAATCTTTCAATACTTTTAATCTGTGTCTGTGCGACTTGTAATTTGTTCTTTTCTTTATCGCAATGTCGATTTAACAAACCCCTTTCCAAGTACCCCATTTCTGTGTTGTCAAAGAGGTTGCGAACCTAACATACGGAGCAATCTCTGACTAGCTCCCGATCCTCTCTTAGCTAAGATAACCTTGGAATGGTACTTCTCGCATGTTACATTTTTTGATTTCTCTTACTTACTTTTCTATATGTTCTTTCTTCCTAATGTGTGTATATCAATCTCTACGCCGCTCTTAATTTTTGCGACCCAGTTAGCACAAAAAATAGATTAGATTTTTATATTCTATTTAAGATTATTAAGGGCTATGGTGCATAAATTAAAGTTTGTTTATGAATAAAAATATTGTGAAGTTTATGAGTTATTTCCTTTCCTTTCTCCCATAAGTGATTGCTTCTTTCCCTTCTACTTTTTCTACACAAGGTCCCAGAGATTATTGTCGTCACTTTGTAGATACCATAGTTTAAGAGATGGTCTTGGATAAGAAGATGAGACAAGAAAGCTTGAACTTTCTTGATAAGTAGAATTTCTCTCTTGAGCAACTTTCGTGTAATTAGAAGGGATTATATTCAATCTATTCAGCCTTTATCCAAGGTCATGAATGTTCTCACTAAGGCTAACTAAGTTAAAGGAATAAGCAATGCCCCAATCAACTTGGAAACTGTCATTGAAGTAGAGCCCTGAGTAAACAACTAGTGAGGAGGCCAAAAAGCATCAAAACCGACTTGCAACATTGCTAACGTCGCGCGTAAAAGCTAACCAGCTCTACGACCCACTGACCCAGATAAGACCTGTGATGACCTGCAAGAACTTGGCAAAGAGAACCAAAAACGAAACCGAAAATACAAACTTTCAGAAAGTTGTTTAGCAATAGCTTTGACCTTAATTTCAAAAAACTATTTGGCAACATCTTTTGATCATAATTTTTGTAATTTTTATTTTATTTTTTATTGTCTTTTGTACTTAAACTCTATAAAAAGGGAGGCTTGCCCATTGGAATGGTGGTCTTCGAATGAGTAAAATCTCCACTTTTGTTTCGCATCTCGTCAAGGTTTATGCTTGATCATAGAGAACTCTGACATGCTAATTTGTTAGGGCTCCAATATTACGAGGAGAGGTGCGAGGCCCAAACGGTGAAAACCCATGCCAGCTTACCTACTACTCTACAACATTGCCATCCTACCACCACCGTTTAACAATTCCTTCACTTTGTTGATTTATTTATCGTTTCCCTTTACAATGATATTTATCTTCCACTTCGTCGCGTAAGTTTTCTTGAGTTGTCACTTTCATCTATTATTGCTTTTCCTTCTCTTTTAATTCAATTTTTGTAGGTGTTTGGATCACTTTTACAAACAAGTTACTCATTATTCCATTTTTCCCATAAGGCTTAGTAAAGTCTTTTAGTGATTTCAATCTGCATCTATGTAACTTGTACTTTGTTCTTTCTTCATCGCGACATTGGTCTATTAAACCCTTTTCCAAGTACCCCATTTTTGTGTCGTAGAAGAGGTTGTGAGCCCAGCATACGGAGCAATCTCTATGTGACTCCCAATCCTCTCTAGACTAAGATAGCCTTGGACGGGTACCTCTTGCGTGCTACCTTTTTGGTTTCTCTTGATTATTCTTTTATTTTCCTTTCTTCTTAATGTGTACAGATCAATCTCTACACTGCATTTAATGTTTGCGACCCATCTGGCACAAAAAAATCAATTAAATTTTTGTATTCTATTTAAGGGTACTGTAGTGCATCAATTGAAGTTTCTTTATGAATAAAAATATTCTAAAGTCTCTTGAGTTATTTCTTTTCCTTTCTCCCACAAGTGACTACTTCTTTCCCTTCAACTTTTCCAATAATACACAAGGTCCTAGAGATTGTTGCCTGCACATTGTAGATATCGCAGCTTAGGGGATAGTCTTGGTTAAGATGATGAGACAAGAAGGCTTCAACTTTCTTGATAAGTATAATTTCTCTCCCTTGAGCAGCTTTGGTGCAATTGGAAAGGATTATATGCAATATTTTCAGCCTTTTATCTCAGGTTATGAATGCTCTCAATAAGGTTAACTAAGTTAAAGGGGTAAGCAATGTTCCCATCAACTTGGAAACTCTCCCTTTGGAGTAGAGCCCTAAGTAAACAACTAACGAGGAGGCCAAAAAGTTAACGGCACCAGCAAGAGAACCAGGAGATCATAGTCATCAAGAAGGGGATGCCATGGACTCTTAAAGGGTATTCTTAAGCTACAAAAAGGATTGGTGGATGAGGTTCAATCCCACAAAAAGGGACATTAGCTTAATGAGGGCAATTTCTTGCTAGTTCAAATGAAGGAGAAGAACATTACTGTATTGGTAGAAATTTTCTCAAGCACAAGAAGAAAATTAAAGAGCCAATGGATGTCATCACAACTAATCACGAGAAGAAACTAATGAATGCAATAGAAAATTACGTACTAGTACTTATACAACCCAAGAAGCTAGATGGAGGTGCCATTGAGGTCATTGAAGTAAAAAAAAAAAAAAAACAAACCACTCAATCAATTTGATGACTGATGTTGCATTACTTAACCTAAGGATGCATTGACACACAATCATGAAAAACGAGATTACAAAACAAGGGGAGAGTTGCTTAAAATTGGAGCTTTGAAACCAAGAAATTCACCAAATGATTCTCCACTAGTGATGGTGCTAAAGAAAAATGAAAGATGGCGTATGTGCATTGACTATAAAGGGCTCAACAAAATCGCTATTAAGAATTGGTATCCTTTATCTTATATCAAGGACTTCCTTAATCAACTCTATCATGCAAAGGTCTTCTTGAAGCTCGATTTAAAGTTTGGATATCACCAAGAACGAATGTAGAAAAGGAGAGACTTAGAAAATAGTTTTGAAGTCTTGATAAAGGTTATATGAGGATGTGGTGATACTATTTAGTTTATGCAATACACCAACTCTCTTCACAAGATTAATGAATAATATCTTGAGGCCATACATTGAGAAATTTGTGAATATATATATCTCGATGATGTACTCATTTGTAATAAACAAGAATATCTTGAGTATGTGAGGAAAATGTACTTGAAATAAAATGAGAATCAACTTAAGCTCATTATGAGGAAATGTTAGTTTGGGAAACAAAGCCTTATGTATTTAGGCTTTAGACTTAGAAATGAAAAGTTTAATGTTATTCTGAGAAGATTAAAGCTATTTGAGATTGGTTGACGTTGAATTGCTACAAAGATTATGGAAGCATGCCAACACTTCAAGAAGTTTGTTAAAGCTCTCCCTTAGTTGCACCACCACATTTGTTAATCCAATTAAACCAAAAATTTGATTGAAAGAAAATTCATAAGGGACATTCTTCAAATTAAAAGATAACATTTGCACAACACCCATGATGGCTTTGCTCAACCTTCCACAATTATTTCCGCTATAAGATGATGCCTTAGGTTTTGCTATAAGAGCTATTCTAGTGCAAGGTGGGAAGGTTTATGGCTTACCAATCAGATTTATTGCAAGGGTGTACAGAAACTATGTAATATATGATAAGAAATTGTGAGCTTTATATAAAACGGTGAAACACCAATGACAATATCTTCTTGGAAAAGGACCTATCATGCATTCAAACCAACAATCCCTTCAATATCTCCAAACACAATCCAGATTTTAGCAAGCATGACATATGAAGTAGATGCCCTACTTACAATAGTTCAATCATGTGACAAGGTACAAGAAAGATAGCCAGAACAGATTGACAGATATACATTCTAGACCACCGCATTTTACTTTTTGTTCATCTATCATAATGTTGATCCAACTAGAGATGCATGAAACCTTCACAAGAGATTCAGATTTCAAAGAAATTATTAAAGAAATTCAAAAAGGAAAGGTGATTGTATACTCTTCAGGATTGATTATTATAAGAGGGTCAAGAGCTTTGCATGCCACAAGATGGAGATCGAGTAAGATGGATTTGAGAAGCACACATCGAAAGTAGTTTAACATTTTGGATAACAAATACCACACAAAAAAGTTTTATGCTGAAAACATTTGCCTTCTCCAAGCAGTTGTTTTCTCCCTCTATGATAATCCTAGCTTCCATTATTTTTCATGAAATCATTTCCTCTAGATTCACATATTATTCCCATCTCATTTTTGGTCTATGGTTTACTGTTTTTATTCCAGTTTCATGACCTGCATTTCAAGCCATATGGTTCAATACCCTTAAGGTAAATGCATAAGGATAGAGAATTAATGTTACTAAATACTTGTTTTTAACTTCTGAATACAAGTGCATACCTGGGATTCACAGCGCACCACCTTCATCACACGCCCATTGTACTCATTAATATTTAAAGGGGGAAATAGGAAGTGCCTCCTCGCATAAAACTGCAATGTTCAACACAATCAAAGAAAGCAGGCATCAAAGTATATTAAAACATTGTTTTCTTGAAGGGCTGCAATGCCAATGGCAAATGCTGCTTACAGATCACTGAACTTTAAGCTTGACATAAATATATGGACAGATATTGGAGAAGGAACATAACAATGTTCACGGTGCTGTAGTGAATTATAATGATACAATACTATATTTACCTTTCTATCAAATAGCTCATTTTGTATGAATATTATATGTCCAGACTAGGAGTAACTCGATAGTCTCTTGTATGAATACTATATTTACCTCACCCTACAGTTTCTAAGAGATTGCTCCATTACTCAAGCTAACAACCTTAAGCAATCAATATGTGAAGATATATAGCAAGTTAAACAAGATAACTAAATGTAGAATATGAGAAAAAAGGACAATAAGAAAGTAAAACAAAACAATGCACAGGCATCTCTAGGAAGGTTATAAAGGAAAAGTAAAATTAGGAACACACAAGCAAGTGATAGACATGCAGGCAATTTGTCAAAATTCCTACATCAGAAGCTTAGAGCATTGTTCTTGTTTCAGAAAAGAGGTCAGTGATAATTCCATGAACAATAGAAGGAAAAATTACCTCATAAATGCTGTCACCGATATATGCCAAACTTGCAGCATTATAAATGGAGCGGGGTTTCTTCACTTTAGGAGCAGGAGGCAACCATCTATCATAGCCCATATACTGATCATCAACACTTTCTGTTTGAAATAGTGAAAGATAATCAGGGTTTAAACCACATTCATTTACAAAAGTATAGTAATTATACGGCAAAAGCAAGCAAAATAAATAGTGGCATCCTTATGATGCTTATGTTATGCTTCTTAATACAAATGGGCACAACATAGAATGAGAAGTAATGATCTCAAAACAGCAATGGAGTCATAGATAATGGATACAATAAACAAGTCGACTAAATCATAAGATCTACACTCAAAAATAGACAGGGAGTCAAAGCCCTATCAAAGATTACTAACAATAGCTTTCAAATCGAATCTCTATGAATTAATGAACTGAAAAAGCAAACATGCAACTTAATTATGACTAAAGATGTACATTCGCATTGTTTAAATGATTATCATTCTACACAACTTCTTCACACCACTTAGGACAAAACAAATTAGTTTGGTTGTCTAAACGAAAAAAACTACAATGATTTTGGTCCATTAATGATCAAATCGCAACTCAAGAGTAGATTAAAGTCACCACATTCAATGTCGATGCCAATCCATGTTTTAGACAAGTACTTCAATATGAGCCACACCAAACCTAATGCTCTATAATTATACATGATCCAAGCCAAATCTAACTTCAATCATTTTTGCATCCTTCAACCAATTACACAAACTTCACAAATACAAGTTGATTGAATGTAAAAAGGAAAACGTATGCACTTTGCTTAAATTCATTCATCATATGCCTACATTGATTAATACATTAATATACACAAAAACAAAGTAAATCAGATCTAACTTCTTTAAAAGAAACAATCCATGCATAAGTCATAATCAACTTACAAGTCATAACACTTTAATTGTCACAATGCTAGATCCATGATCAACTCATATTGCTTTAATTTGAGCCAAAAATTGATTTTTTGAGAGCTTCATCCCTATGCTCACTTAGCATTCCTAACCATAATCCCAACTAGTGCATTTATAAATATTTTGTCAACTACATATTAAATATGTTTTTTCTCGAACATAAGCTTTAAGATGCTGAAAAAATTGATTAATATATATGAAACAACAAGCTTTTATTGTTACAGCATGACCCAATTCATAGAAGTACTAAGTTGCAAACAAATGCTATTAGCTTGTGATACCAAGTTAGCATTTGTGTAAGTGCTAGAAATTTAACAAAAAAAATAAGAACTAAAAAGAATTTGGTGAACCAATTTTTCTCATCGTGCCAATTTTGCATGTCTTTCGATTGGAATTATGTTGTGCTAGTTTAGCACATAAATTTCTCATATGCCTTTGAAATTAAATATCATTATGACAAACTTCAAATCCTAGAAAACTTTTAGTAGATCTATGATTGCTAGTGTTTAAGATCCCATTGCTTATTCCATATATTTAGGCTATACGTTACATGCATAACTTATTCTTGTGACATTTTTAAAGATAGAAGCCTGATTTAGTAAATTAATCACAACTTCCATAACATGGGCATCAAAGCTTGATTATTTGATTAAATTAGTGAAATGATGAAAGTGCATAAAATCCAAAATACTAGGTCAGCCAATCAACTGAATTCATGATCCTTAACAATAATCTATTTATGCAGTCCTTTATTATGCCTTCTTTAGCATTACATAGATTTATAGCAAGTTAACCCATGATAGCGTTTGAGCCCTAAATTTAATGGATCCACCTGTATTGCTTAAAACTCCACAAGAAACCACACATCTCTTATCTCCATTTTGATTCTTACTCTTCACTTTGCTCTTAATCCTCTCATAACTAAAGTTAGAAAAAATATGTCAAATTTTTAACAAACTAATATCTAGTGACTTTGCATGATTTATTCGCAAGACGTTTCACTCCAAGTCCTCAATAACAGACATTGTTTTTAAAGTCGCAACAATGGATTGAAACATGAAAATGGTAAAGAACTAAAAAAAAGAGAAAATAAGAGAACTTTTGTCTTAGGAATTTCCAACTATTGAGAATTGAGAATTAAAAATTCCTTTATTCATCTTTCTTCTTCTTTTGTATAAAAGTTTAGATATAATATTTTATTACAAAATACATATCATTCTATTTCCAACATGATACATAAAATTTTGACCAAAAATTTTGCTATCATAAAATCAACGTGCGTGAACTGCTGCACACATGTTAATGACAGTGCCACTGGCACTATTCATGCACGTGGGTACTATTCACATGCACAAACAATGCTCTGCTAAACTTGCACAGATAATGTGCACTGGATGTGCTGCGGCACGTGCGCATGTGCATAGTGGTTATACCGAATGGGATATGTGCTCAACACGTGCGAAGTTCCCATGAGGTCACACGCGTGCGCCATCACCTGCACGTGCTCCAAAGTGTATATAGCAAGCCTCCACTCATAACTACATGCATGGTTCTTGCTGAGTTGCGCAACTAAAAAATTTTCATTGCTTTGTCTCCTCTCTTGATTTTTTTCTCAATTATGAATTTTTTAATGATTTAATGAACCTATAATTGAGCTCGTGATCATGTCATTGTCTAAATATAATTAATTCAACATACTATTGCACCAAGATAATAACTTTTTACTCTCACATTCCTAGACTTTTACCTTGCCTCATCTTTTAGTTGTAACATGGATGCTAGTCTCTTTTTTAATCAATTAACAACTTTTCTAACTCGTCATTAACATGGTTACTTTTCTTATTCAATTATATTTTACACTGATTCTAATGATACACCTTATTCCACTTTTTATGAGTATTCTTATGACAACTCACAATATTCAAAAGAAAAAAACTCTATAAATTCTCTAACTTGAGTATATTAATTTAGTTATTCAATATAAGCCATTAACTCTCCTAGTTCATGCTGAGTCAAGATAGCAGCAGTACATTGGCAAGTTAAAAAGTTTGTCTATCCTGATTATAATTATTATTCATGTCTCAAATAAACATAGAAAACGAATATATATGTATATATAAAGAGAAAGAAAGAGGATAACTAAACGACTTTCAAGAATCCAAGACCCCTTCTAATGAATCCACAACCAAGATAAAGAATCATTTTCTTCTTAAGTATCTTTTATTTTTATGATCCTCTGACAATAAACCCTTATAACCTATCGAGCTATTTATAGCAACTACTTAAAGTAACAATTACACACAAAAAGTTGCTAATGTATAATTGAAATAAAAAACAAACATTATCTTTTTTTTATTTGCTAGTTAAACTTAGGTGAATTCAATCGTAGTTTCTAGGGCCACCAACTCAAGATGACTACAATTCCTTCAATTCAACCTACATCTTAGGAGAAATTGTTATTTGGGTTGGTAGGAGAAGAGCACAACATTAATGTGTTTAAGCTTATCATATATAAACTCAAGCTTCATAAGAGAAAACTAAGTTGTTATAAAACCAATGAATTGAGAATCCTTAATGAGCCAAACATACATAGTTATTAACTTGGCTATGTACTAATAAGTGCTCATATAAATGCATGAATCAATGCATTTGTTGGCATACACAAGGATATATTACCAGACAAATATATTTATTTATATATATAGATACCTCAAAGGTTTCCAACACTTTTTTTTATCTAAGACCTACTCAATTTGGTTTAAGTCAAGAATAGTACAATCAAATTCAAGTGAAAATTCAATACAATTTCCAAACAATCTTCAAGCTAGATTCATAAACCCTGGACTAGTGCAATGATAAAGGGGCATAAACCCCAAAATAGTGGTTCCTCCAATCAGATACATTCACAATCCCTAATGACAATCAATTTATGCAATTTTTTACGATACCATTGTTTGCATTGGATGGATTTAAAACAAGTTAAACCATGATAGCTTTTGTTCCCTAAACTCTATGTATCCACCTGCATTGCTTCAAACTCCACATTAAACCACACATCTTCTATCTCCATTTTGATACATACTCTTCTTCACTTTGATCTTAATCCCATTGTAGTTAAAGATAAAAGAAAAAATTTGTCAAATTACTCTTTCCTTAAATACTTGGTAACCTTGTATTGCCTAAATGCTAATTGATTCAACACATTATTGAACAAGGACACCAACCTTTTACTCTCACCATCCTTGACGTTTACTTTACAATGTCTTTTAGTTGTACCATGGAAGACGATAACTTCAATCAATTAGCAACTTTACTAATCCATCATTAACATGGTTTCTTTTCTTATTCAATTATATTTTACATTAGATCTAATAAATACACCTCATTCCACATTTTATGAGTATTTTTATGGTAATTCACAAAATTTAGAAGAAAAAAAAAACTCTATAGAATGCTGTTGGAAGGATAATTTAGTCATTCAGCATAAGCCAAAAGCTCTCCTAGATCATGCTAAGGTAAGAAAGCAATAGGACATTGAAAAGTTAAAAGGTTTACCTAGCTTGATTATGATTACTATTCATTCTTCAAATCAACACATAGAAAGAATATATATATATATATATAAAGAGAGAGAGAGAGAGAGGAGGATAACTAAACAACTTTCAAGAATTCAAGGCCCTTTCTAATGAATTCACAAACAAGGTCAATAATCATTTTTTTATCTTTTATTTTTATGATCCTCCAACAATAAACCATAATAACCCATAGAACTATTTACAAAAACTACCTTTAGTAATAGCTACATACAAAAAATTACTAATGTATAATTGAAATAAAAAAACAAGCATTATCTACTTTTTATTTGTTAAATAAACTTAGGTGAATTCAATTGTAATATTTAAGGCCATTAATATTACTTCTCACCTCGGCTTAAGATGACTTGAATTCCTTTAATCAAATCTAACGTTTGTGTATGTGTGTGTGCACCTTAGAAAGAGCTGTTATTTGGGTTGGCAGGAGAAAAACACAATATTAAGGTGTTTATGCTTATTATATATAGACCTAACCTTCACAAGAAAAAACTAATGTGGCATAAAACCAACGAATCAAGAATATTTATCAATCCAAACATAAAAATAGTAGCTAACTTGGTTCTGTACTAATAAGTACTCATATAAATCCATAAATCATTTTATTTGTAGGCGCATACAAGGATATATTACTAGACAAATATATTTATATATATATATATATATATATACCTCAAAGGTTCCCCACTCTTTTGTTTTGATCCAAGTCCTACTCAATTTGGTTTCTAAGTCAAGACTAGTATAACTCCAATTCCAAGTGAAAATTTAATCCAACTTTCAAGCAATTTTTTCAAGCTAGATTCATAAACCCAATACTATTTTGTCCAAGATAACCATAAGTTTTGCTGAACATGCATAGGGTACAATGGATAGTCACCTTCCCTAACCTCAATAACATGGATTTTGTACACTATCTTTCATCTTGTAAGATGCTTTCCACAAAAGTAGCTACTTTTGATGAAAAACTAATCATTCATAGGCAAATGTAAGGTATGCAATGCTAATGCTATATACATTACACAAATTCTTACCAAGCTAGTGTAACTTGAGGAAGAATGCAATAATATAGAATAAAATAAGTAATTATTTATTCTAACAACAAGAACGGTGACAAACTTATGTTTTAGACGTAGGAAACTTTCAGGTTTTCCCAATAAACCCATCACTACAGCGTTATCAAAAATCTCAAACAAGCTAACCTTCCATTAGAATTTGCACTTGAAACTAAAGATGTACCGACCTTAATCTCTGTATGTCACATAGTATTTAAGAAGACCAAAAGATTAATCATACCAAGAGATGACACCTGTTTGATTAACATATATATTGCAGAAAAAATAACTGTGCAATCTTGTAATAAAGAACCGGCAATGCCTTCAAACTCCGTTCATCTAGAACGACCATAAGGGAAGCAGCCGCCGCTATCTCTAAGGATCCGATCTTAGTTAAAATCTTATCAATTTGGTTAAAATACGACAGATATAGCTTGTTTTTGTACTTCCACTTCATCTTTTCTCCCACCTTTTTATCTTATTTATTTCAACCCGATGAAAAATTCTCCTCTGCGGTTACGCGTATGAAAAAGCATCGAAGTTGAATTAAGAGACGAGGTATCCATGTGCGAACTGCTGAAGTATGAGGCAGTACAGCTGTAAGCTCAGAGAGAACAGAAAAAGAAACCTCTTTGGGTGCGGTTTCCGCCGGAAGAAAGGAATTCAGAGATGGGAACCTCCCTCGTCCTTTCGACGGTGGCGGTGGCAAGCGGTGGCGAAGGAGTGCGGGAAGACAGAGAGGGGTTGGGGGCTTTTGGTATTTTGGCGGGCTTTGGGCCCGGAGTGGTGTCCCACGAGGCCCTCGGCCGCGCTGCCACGCAAAATATTATGTTTGTGGCGGCAACGGCGGACATCCTCCGTAGGACTCGTCGTTTATAAATGTTCTTCTCCTCCTTCCGAGAGGCTCAGCCTCCACAGTCGATTGTACTGAGTTATCTCGACGCCCATGTTCAGATATTGAATGTAAAAAGAGAGAAAAAGAGTGCTTTTTTAAAAAAATAATAAATAAATAAAGAAAAAGAAATAAGTGAATATCAAATTTTTTTCTTGTGACAATCCATTATTTTGTTCCCTAGTCATAAAGTATCAATCTATATGGATAAAATTAATAGAAAAGTATAAGAAAAAAAAAACAAAATTGTGAGAACATACCTAGAAAGAAAATGCATGCCTTAATTTAAAATATTGTTTTTTCTTATAAATTTTAAATTTTACTTATTTCCCTTTGTTTTACTTAAATTCCCTTTTTTAGACAATTTTAAACATTAAAATGTAATTTCCACTTAAATGATATTTCTTGATTAATTTTTTTTAATTAATTAAAGTTAATTTGACTTAATTAATTAAATCTGACTAATTTTAAATCAAAAGTTAATTTTTTCTATGCTAAACAATTAAATTCAAAATTAATTACTTTACCTTGATTAATTTTTTGTTGATTAATCTTAAATTAAAAATTAAAAATTCTTTTATAAAACAACTAGAACAATAGTCATGATGATTTAAGCACACTAATTATGAGGAATTACATCTTTAAAAAGTTATTGCAAGCTCATGGTGATTATTTATTTTTATTTTAAAAATAGTTTAAGTGGCTTAAACTTAATTAATTAAATCTAATTAATTTTAAATCTAAAGTTAAATTCTTCAATGCTAAACAATTAAATTAAAAAGTTATTATTTTACCTTGGTTAATTTTTGTTATCAATCTTAGATTAAAGATTAAATGTTTATTTCATAAAAGAAGTGCAACAATAGTGATGATGATTTAAGCACACCAATTATGAGGAAATGCATCTTTAAAAAGTTGTTACAAGTTTATAGTAATTATTATTTTTTCTTTTAAAATTAATTTAAGTTATAGACTTAATTAATTAAATCTAATTAATTATAAACATACATTTAAATTTCTATGCTAAACAATCAAATTCAAAATTAATTAATTTAGCTTGATTGATTTTTGTAATTTATCTTAAATTAAAGATTACATTTTTCTTTCATAAAATAACTACAACAATGATGATGATGAATTAATCACATGAACTAGAAGAAAAGACATCTTTAAAAAGTTATTACAAGCTCGTGGTTGTAGTAAAAATTTTCAAATAGGCAAAAATGTTTTCTAAAATTATTGCAAAATACCTATAATATGTAGAAATTGATGAATCAGCATTAAATAATATAGCATCTCAAATAATTTTAATAAGCATTTATGTGTGCATGGTAGCTTGTGAGTATAGGTAACAAGTGTGATGTATTTATGGCAAGCAATTGACATGTGATTAGGACATTGACTTTGTTGATTTGTTAGGCCGTCATATCAAATTGAAAACCTAACTTTTTAAAAATTAACTTATTTGTATATGCATATTTACATCTTTTACAAAGATATTTACTTGCACAATCTAGTAGTTTTGCAATGAAAAATAATGCAAAAATAATTTCTAAATATCTATAGAATTATATGCGACATTTATTAATTGTCAACTATAGGCATAGATCATAATGTCTATACCTCAGTGATGAGTCGAGATATTTTGCATTGCATCCATTTGATAATTAATTTTGGCCATTTGAGAAAGAAGTAAATATTTACTTTTGACATTTATATCTTAATAATTGTACCGAAAGATTAATATGAAAATATTTTAACTTTTAATTGTCAATGCATCAAATTAATTGAATTCTTATTGGTAGGATTATAACACTTTATATTATCAAATATAAAAAATCATAATATTAAGAGTTATAGAATTTATTATGAAAATTTATTAAATGAAGAAAAATCATGCTCATAATATAATATAATTAAAAAATTTACTATATTGACTCTTGAGTAACAAAATTATAGCAAATGAATCCATCTTCTTTTATTATTATAGTAGGATTGATTTTTTTCTCATAAATAAAATCTCATCATTTATTATATCTATCCTTTTCATTTCTCACTTGTAAAGATTTAACTCTTGAAACCCTAAAAGTATTATTGCTTGGTAAATGTTTGAATATTCAAGATTTATAATTTCATGATTTTTGTAACAACATAAGTCTATAGTTATTCCAATATTGCATGATCCAAAAAATATATATTTATTATCTTAATTATAAAAAACCATTAGTGATGATTAATCACACGTATTGAAGCGAACATAAAGTCGATTTTACCCATAAAAACATACATAAATGCCATATGCATCCATGTGGTAAGCGTTTCTTTACGCTTACGCTATTTACCATCCACCTACTTTAAAAGACAACGCATGTGAATGAGTTCTTCATCGACGGTGAAAACGTGAACATTCACAAGACATGTGAAATGCATGCAAAGTCAATTTTACTACCTTGGATGAAAACAAAGGACAAATCTTTATTCGTTCGATAGAAGAATCGACCCAGGAAATGAAGCCGAGCCATTGTTTGGAGCTCCTTTCAAATGAAGAATGTTGGTGATTATGTTGTAGATCTCGATGTTTTCAAAAGAAGGAACCTTTCTTCCCCTCTCGAACGGAGGTCCATGAGCTATAAAAACAGTTCTCATGGAGAAGAAGGAGTTGTCATACCCATGATCACCTCCACACTCCTTCGTCTTCGATCTCTTCTGCTCCACCTTGTAACCTTCTTCAAGCAGACCAACAATGGGAGGAATCCGGTAGTTATTGGAGTAATGAAGCCGTTTTGGCAAGTCTTCCTTTAAGAACATCTCGAGTTTTTCTCCGTTCTCCACTTTTCCAGAGCTCAGTGCTTCATTCATCTTGGAGACGACCTCAGATGGAGAGACGGAAGAGGGAGGCCTGATTGAGATGACCGGGCTGTAGTTCTGAACCCAGTCCGGTGGGATTTGTATCCACGGCGAAAGATCGTCGAGAAAGATGAGTTTTTTATCACAGTTGGCAACCATTCCGTGGTCGCCAAGGAGAATCACGGTTACGTCTTGGAAAAGTTCTCTCTTTTCCAATCCAATAATCAATCTTCCTATCATTTGATCGATTCGGATAACTGCGGAAGTGATCTCTGGGTCGTCAGGGCCGAACTGATGACCTTGGTGATCCGGTTCTTCGAAGTAGAGGGTGATGAGAGATGGAATCTGACTGCTTGGGAGATCGAAATAGCTCAAAACAGTGTCCACTCTTTGCTCAAATGGAACAGAGCCGTCGTACTTTCTGCAGAAGTTGGAAGGGCAATTCCAGGGACCTTTGAAGACTTCGGATCCCGGCCAGAAATAGGTGGCGGCAGGGAGGCCCTGTTTGACTACGGTCTCCCAGATAGGCTCGCCGAGCCACCATTTTGGATCGTGGCTTTGCATGGTGAACCGGTCGCCGGTGACTGGGTCGACGAAGTGGTTGTCGATGACGCCGTGGGAGGAAGGATAGAGGCCGGTGACGATGGAGTAGTGGTTGGGGAAGGTGACGGTGGGGAAGGCAGGGATGAGACCCGGCACGGCCTCGGTGCCGTTTGCGATGAGACGCTGGATGTTAGGCAGAGGAGCTTTGTGCTGGTAACCATAGCGGAAGCCGTCGGAGGAGATGAGAATGACGGTAGGACGAGAGAGGTGGGATAGAGCCCAAGCTCGGGGTCTCGAATTTTGCAAGGCAGTGGATATAGAAGACACTGCGGCGGAGGGTGGGGAGAAGGAGAAAAAGAGGAAGGCGAAGGCCAAAGCGGCGGCGACACAGATACAAGTGAGGATCACCATGAAGGAGAAGGCGACGAGGGTGGTTTTGGACCTCGGAGAAAGCGTAGAGGCGTCGCAGAGGAGAGCAATTGTGGAGCTCGGCGAGTCTTTCGTCGAAGGAGAGACGGATATGGAGAAGGAAACAGAACCCATCGATTCTTCGCCTTCACACCTCTTTGGTTCTTTGTTCGGTCGTCGTTGTTTTTATTCGGATTGAACCTCGCTTATGGCTGCATCAAGATCACAAAACAGAGGAGTCTCTACTTTTTCATGGAGTAGATATGTAAACAGAGGAGAACCAGGTGACAAACAGCGGAGGAGGAAGACAAAGCTTCTTGCCGGCCTGTACGCAATTGACCGCTCTTAAGACGTTTGTGTCAAGGTTACGTACATTTGTTGCTAAGGCGCTTCCCAAATCCTAAACTGAAATTTAAAAAAAATTTAATAAAAATAATCAAAAGAATAATTAACTTATATAAACCATTGCGCCACGTGGCCGATAAAAGAGAATTATGAACCTTTAATATTAAAAAAGAAAAATAATTGCATATGTCGTAAACACCACATCACGAATCTTAAAATAAAACTTAAAAAAGAGAATAATTAACTTATAGAGATAAACACTTCTCATCATGTGGCAGAGATTACTTCTGCTTGTTTATTAAGTAACGATTCTGCCAAAATAAATAAATAAATAGTAAAAATTATTTGTCAAGATTTTTAATTTTACAAAAAAGAAACTTTAGAAAATTGTTTATGCTATATTTGATATTAAAAAGGAAAAATATTTCTATAAATGCAAAACAAAAGGCAACTTTTGAAATTAAGGAGCATATTATAATCTATTAATTAAAAAATTTTCATATATTTTGAATAATTTAATGTAACCGGATGATAATTTTTTAACTTGATAATTAATTAATATATCGTTATAAGAATTTGAGATGCAAAAAAGTCTTTTTGTCTTCCCACTTCATGTTGCCGAGTTGCTTTCATTTACTAATTATGTTCATTTAGTTTGGTAAAAGAGCTTTGATATTAATACCAAAGTTGACCAAAATGGCTTCGGAAATAATAATTGAAACTTTCCATTAGATTACAATGATGTAGGATAAAATACATTTTAGGAAATAAATCAAATATATAAATATATATAATTGTTTTTTTAGGTTTATAAGTGAATAATAGAATACAAAAAATAATTGTGTTCGATTAAGAGTACTATAAATTATTGGGATTTATGATTTTTTTTTAATTTAAAAATAACTTTATATGAGACCTACCTATGATAAATGAGCAAAAGCATGGCAACGTTGTGTTGCCCCACGAGTGAAAACGAGGTTTAAAAGATGCATATGTTTTTTATTATTATTTTAAATTAATGATAAAGAATAAGAATTTTATGTAAGTGAATATCTGTAAAAAAAATTATATTTTTAAGATATTTGATATGATTTAACGATTTGTTTTAAAATGAAATGTATATATATATATATATATATATCTGTGTGTGTGTGTGTATGTATAATAGTGATATTATATAATACATGAATTCATATTGTACATAATTATTGCATAATTAAATAATCATATAATTAATTATATTTCTCATGATATAATTATATCATATGATAAAAGATATCATACATAATTTTTAATTTGTTTTACCTTATAATCTAGTCATTTATTATATGATTTAAACATGAGTATTTCATTTATTATATAATATTATAATTGTATTATATGAATATAATATCTCAAAATTAGAAATAAATAAAAAATAATATTTTAAAAATTTTAAATTATCTTATATTTAAATTAAGTAGAAAATTATGATCTCAATGTTTATCAAATATCACATAAGGAGTCACGTAAATTCTAGTATTATGCATTACCATAAAAGTGACAAATATCACATATTTTGTTCCACTTGATGCCATCGTGTCCAATTAAAAAAAAAATAAAAAATATGAATCTAAATAAAAAAAAAACCCTTTTAAAAAAAATTTCCAAACAAGACATTTGTAATTAATATTGAAAAGATAATGCCTTTTCCATTTCAAGTTAATGTAACGTGGCATTCAAGCAGAAAAACACTTGGCATCATCTCTGCCGGGTTAAATTCCCATAAATGGGATGATTTCAACGTTTGAGTGGATTTAAAATCAGCACAAGTTGTCATGAACATTATTGATAATTAATGTAGATTCAAGTACGAAAGTGACACAATTGAAAAATCTTGTACCTTATCGCATCGCAGACCAAGAAAATATATTTAAAAAATAAAATATAATAATTATATACATTTAATAAAAAAAATATTTTTTTTAAATTTGATGACAAAACTCATGTGAGACATATTATTACTATCCATAAAAATGATTCTCAAATATTATTAAATAAGTCTCAATCACAATTATTAAAACCCAAAAACATACAAACTATTCAAATAAGAATTTCAATTAAACTATTATTATTAAAATGATCTTATATTTAATAATAATCTAATAATCATGTCAACACTCAATAAAGTTTATATTTTAATTATGTAGAGATTTTTAAGAAAAAGAACAATAGTCTATTAAACTATAACTCATAGGCAAAGGTCATCACTCTTTATTTTACAAATATATTCGTAAGCATAAAGTATATTCTTTAAATATATTCTCAAGGTAGGATATTACCATTCAACAATATTAGTTAGGTTTCATGTTGAATCTTTCAACTATCATCCTAAAAGACACCAAAAAGAAAATAATTTTTTCATCTTTATCACATGCATTTAAATATCATATTTTATAATTTAAAAAATATTAATAAATATTCAACCATCGTAACAACCAAAATTCAATTTCTATTTACATTAATCATATTTTAATAGTAGATTTTTTTATTTTATATTATTCAAAAAAGTTAATGTATAATTTATCATTTTACATCAATTTTATTTTTAATGTTATGATCCTATTACAATTTATGAAACTATTTTATTTTTAAATCATGTTAAAAAATATGGTATTCAAAGTTATGAAAAATCATTATTTATTAGTATTGATATTGATAATCAAAAAAGAAAAACCTAACAAGATCATAATGATAGAAAAAATCACTCAATAAAAATGAGATAAAAAAATTTAAAATTTAATACAATGAGGGTTTGTTGTTATGATTCTGTGTAAGAGATCATCGATAAAGTCATCTAATAGAATTTATTATTGAAATAGTCTCCATAAGAGTGACTAATATAAGATTATAAATCTTTGATTATACTATCACATAAGTAAATTATTCATAGTTGTTAAACGATAATGAAATAAAACTAACTTTATTATTAAATGACCCAATTAACACAATCATATAAATTTACTCCTTATAATATTATTAACAAATAAAAAAGTTTTAAGATGATTTATATAATGTAATTTTGATTGAATTTCCAACAAATGAAACATCATTATAATCCCATTCAAAGTTGCTTATGATATTTTCATCAACTATTAGATTTGCTATATTAATATCTTTAAACAATCTATGAAAAGAATTAAAATTCCTTGAACAATATTAAACTCCATACATAAGCTTATGTATTATAGTTATACTACACAAATAAGTTTTTTAAAAAATATTTATTTAATATTTTTAATTAATATCATAAAACCTTCAGGTGCATTATAAACCATTCATTTAAAAAGATTTTTAATATAACAATGGAAAAAATAGATTATTTTTTAAATAAAATTAAAAGCCCGCCAGCCACGGCGTTTTGCATTTTACTTAATCGGGGCGCCTTTTCTCACATTTCCCGCCAGTCTACCACAGCGATGAGCCGTTCGTTGGAGCTGACCCACTTGCTTACGAAGATCGCTGGCGAAGTTCTGCGGCATAATGGACCCGTCGTCGTCGAAGACGGAGACAGGCTATCCATGACAATCACCTCCATTGCGCAATCACTCAACCCAGACGATCACTCTTCGTCGGACGTTAGGGTTTTGAACGCGGCGCTCTCACTGATGTGCTTCAAGGAACCTGAGGTGCTCTCATCATCTTCTTCGTCTCTGTTCTTTAACTTCCCTATTTTCATACTAACTCTTTCAGGTATCCTGTACAAATTCATAGGTCTGCAGTGCTCGGATCGTGCGCTTAGTGGAAACCGTAATTTCAATTCTCGATTCGCTAGTTTCTTGCCAAGTAGTTCGTTTGAAAAGAGAAGGTCCAGAATACTTGCAAGTTGGGAGTTCGATCTCATTTAGAGATTGCAGGGAGCTTATTAATTTGAGCGCTGATGTGCTTGGCTTCCTGCAGAAAGACAGTGGTAATGTGTCTGTTGTTGACTTCCAAGTCTGCTCCCCTTTGTGAGGTCAACTAAAATTCCAGATAAAATATCATTTCTTGGTTCTCTGTATTTTTTCAAGCAATTGCCTTAGTGCAAAATCTAACACTGTATTAAATTTTATGGCAAAAGTGTATGCTGATTCTTGTCTACTGATGCCATTTTTCTTATCCTGTAGCTTCATTGCATGAATGGAGAATTGACTCCTTTATAATTGCCTAGCTCTTAATATTTTTATTGTTCTGAACTATTTGTATAAAAAATAGTCGTCTACAAATATCTAGTATTCTATTTGCCTTCATTTCCAAAACGTGCTATTAAACTCGTTTCAATACATATGCCAAAAAGCTCTTCAGCCCTCAATAGATACTACTTGCAGATCTGATATTTTGATGTTATGCACTCTTCTATGCCATCTAAAGTCTGAGCAAGATTGTGGAGCGTGGGTCCCATGAGTGTGTCCATGCTTATAAGTCTGTGAGAGAAGTTGGGATCTGTAGGGTCTGCCAGGAATAAAAGGGAAGCTAGAGCATGACAACTTTGATTTTGGTTAGGAGGCGAGTGGCTTCATTGAGTTGTAGTGTTTCTCTCAGCAGTGGGACACGAAACAAGGGTAAAGAATCTTAGAAAAAGAACTAAAGGATGAGTGAAAATACACGAGTTTTATATGCCTAGAATTGTAAGCAAGAATGCTTATCCCCATGCTCTTTTGGTGGAGGTCTTTTCATAATGGGAATGCATCGATTGTCTTTTATTTGGTATCCTGAATGACTGTTTTGGTGGCATATGATTGGTTGCTTTGAGTGGCAAAATTCAATTGGTAATGAATAATTTGAAAAGAAGAATTATAAATAAATCAACATCAGAGGTGATTATTGCTTAGTAAGAGCTACATGTGGTTCAGGTTGTAAATTATGGGCATTATTATTAAATTTTATGCGATAGATCTTTAATGTTTGATCTTGACAAAATAAGTTGGTATTACATGCTTTGTTAGTGGGATATAGATGCCTCATTAAGGGATCCACAACCAAGATTGGACATTGAGGCTAAAAAGATGATAAGACGAGGATGGTTTTGTTTAGGATAGCCGTGATTATTTGATTTGAGCAATGAGGTTGGCCTAGTTAGAACTATGAGTGCCTAGCCTTTGGTGGTAGACTTGGTGATGGAGATGCTTTGTTTTGGTGATCAAGGTGGAGTTGGTTGGTATGATGAGTGCTAGTAAGAACCTACATCCATCAGTGAAACACAAGACACCCTCTGAGCAAAAAGGTTCATTTATTGATAAGGAGCTAATTGAGTTTCCAAACAAAAATGAATTTAAATTTGTTGTAGATGGTTGATTGTTAATGCAGCTTTGATCTTGCTAAGTCTCATTTTATTGCCATGTGCATATTGGGATTATAGAGAAGCTATCATGGCTTTCGAATATAGTATAATTCTAATTTTTATCATTTTCTCTTGCTAATATTTCATGATTTAACAATTAAATTTGGTCTTACTAATGTTTCTTTAAATTTCTTTCACCAAAACTACAAGAGCCACATACACTAGGTATAGCAATCCAAAGTTTCCTATATGAATTTTTTTGGTTATATCTATCAATTAACGAATTCTCAATTTAAGAATTATAACCTTTACTCCCTTTTGGGAAGGATTATTGTGTTGTATCTAGTGGCAAAAAGAATTTCATTTTTTATACTTTGTAAAAAAATTATTTTTTTTAAAGTTTTGAAATTTCTCTTTTAGTATCATTTGTATTTTTGATTCATTTTTTTGTTGTAAAATATGACACTATGTAATGCTTCCATATTTATAACAATGAATTTATCACTTACAGGACTCTTTCATGCTCTGCTACGTGCTATCCTCAGAGTAGTAATATCTTCTTCAGATTTTAGATTACCCTTTGCTTTTCCTTCTGTGCATGGTAGAGAAATTGAAATAAAAAGAACTAGCACGATTGATGAAATTTCTAGGATAACGTCTTTTTTGTCTAATGAGATTTGTACAGGCACTCACGAAACCCAATTGAGGTTTGTCTTCCTTATGTTTAAATATTTACATTGCATTTAAGTAATGCATGTACATACTTGCTATTTTTAGGATGATGTGTTTTTTGTCCAATAAGAAATATGTACCCATTTATGAAACCTCATTGAAGCAAATTAAGTATGTTTGTATCACATTTGATTAACATATCTGTATATTTATTAAAATTGTTCAAGAATAAGATCTAAACCTTGTTTTCTTTTGCTACCATATTTACTATGGCATCAAAATTAGTTTTGAACTATGATAGAGGGTTCCTCATAAAACACTTAATTGTTCTATGCAAACCTCATGTTTTATATTTTGTTATTTTTTTGCACTAATACATTTTAGAACAATATTTCTTAATCAAATAAATTTGATTAGATCATAACTTTATTCTAAGAAATTAAAGTTGCATGAAAGACTCATTGTTATGAAGTATTTATGTGTTTTAGTGTGGTGCAAGTATTTATAAGTGCATTGGTGTATGACATGTTTTTGCATATGCATAAACTTTTTATTTTGTTAGTATGCTTTATATGCATATTTGTTTTGTTAAGGAAGCATAATTGGATTTTCATTTGCATGTTTATTTGTATGTGTATGTATGTATTTTATTTGTTTGTGCATATTAATATAACAATAGCCACATATGTGATTGATTGAAGAAGGGCTTTTGTAGTACCATATTGGTAATTAGATTAAAATTGTTAGGATAATATTTTAAACGTATTTTGTAGGGTTAAAAAATGATGAATTTCTACTAATGGAAGTTAAATAAAACGTTATCTTTTTCTTTATTGGTCTAAATTTGAGTTTATGATTATTTCTTTTATTGTAAGATACATTTTTGCTTATTCAACATTGATTCATGAGAATTTGAAAACTTGAGTTAGAAATGTTGTATAATTCTTTATCAAATCCAAATGAAGTCAAACAATGGAATGTTACATTCTAGTATTTAGGTAATTAGTTTGCATGTGATTAACATATTATTATTATAGTTTTGTTCCTTTTACTATTGCTTATAAGAGCTTAAAATGATTCATATACTGATCGATGAGATGACATATTTTTACCAAAATTGATTATCAAAATTTTGAAATTGTGATTGTTCTTTTGAAGTATATTGTATCATTTGGCATATCAAATGTATGTTTAAAACTTAACTGCTACTCTTAGTATTAAAAAAAGTAATAATTGCTAACATGCTAAAACCTTCATGGGATAACATATATGATAGCATTGGCTAAATGCAACCATAATGTAGGAGCATGAGCATTAAGTGCAAAATTGTGGTCATATACCAAGTTGTAACACTATATTCATCTATAAGCAAACCTATTTTTTGTTATTAAATAATCAACACCTTTATTTCATTTTTGTATATCATAATCCTTTTACATTGCATATTAAATTACTAGAATAAGACTAAGTTATTTGTTGTATTTGCCAACTCTTGATTTATTAGCTCCTTTGGTGGTCTCCTTGACCATGATGAGGGCAACTTTTTTGATTTTTGTAGGTTATTCTTATGGTATCTCAACCCATCAATTTTAAAAAATGACATTTCAGAAATCTTGAGGGAAACTATGCAGAGGCCATTCCTATGTTTGAAAACAGAATTTAATATTCGGTTGAGTTGGCGAAGAATAGTAATGTCTTTGGCTACTTCACCGACAATGTTTGTGCAGGCAAGGATGCTTCTGCATAACTGGTTTCTTATGACGTAAGTTTGATTTTTCTTCCACTTTAGTGTTTATATTCTTTATGAAATAAAACAGTTGGTTTTATTTTTAATTGTAATTTTGTCCAACATTTTTTGACAATTACTTTAAATTTAAAGAGCTTCACTTAATAAATCGAATCATATTTGTGGTAAATACTTACTGATGACCTTGTCTCCTTATTTGCTCGACATACATGGCATTTAGAAATTCATTAAACCAAGCTGATTTCTGGAATCACCAAAAGGGTAATTTCAAGTCCTATTAATTTCTCCAAGATATGTTTAAACATAGTATCATTAAATAAATTAAAATATCTTAATGCATGTTGCTTGTTATAACAAAATAACAAATATTCAAATATTATGATTGTTACTTTGAATAAATACTATTTTAATTTTGAAATTTAAATTAAACAATTGAGGCAAGATTTTTACACTTTAGCTAAACCATAACATCTTATATATTTGTTTATTATTAAAGATTCCTCTCATTCCTTGTCGCAATCCACCCTTGTCCTTGATCTAGCACAGTGCTGGAACATAGGTCCCCTTGTCCTCACATAGTTCCTATGCAGCTTGCTGTCACACTTTGTCTCTGATGGCATCCCAAGCCCCTTACTTCGCACTTATTACCTTGTTTTTGTAGATTTCTATCCTCCTATTGCCATCCTTCTTAATTTTTTTCTTAGAAATAGTTATAACTCATTTTCTTAGTTTCCTCTATTGGCCTAGAACTACTTGGATTACCAACAACAAAATGATCATTGATAATGCTACATTACTTTTTTTTCCTTGGAAGAATGGATATAGAGCCCTTGTAGGCGGTAATATACCTGCACACTGTCAAGAACATTGAATAAGAATCAACTCTTCTGAACTGAAAGAATGGATATAGAGCCCTCCAATTGCCATCCTTTCTTTTTTTTTCTCAAAGATGTTCATACCTCCTTTTCTCTCATCCCCCCTTCCCCTTTAACCTAGAACTACTTGGGGGACCAAGAACAAAATTATCATTCATAATGCTACATTGTTTTTTTGCATGGAAGAATGGAAAAGAAGCCCTAGTATGTTGTACTTTTTTGCTTGGAAAAATGGATATAAAGCCGTTGAATGTTGTAATATACCGGCATGCTTTCAAAAGAATTCAAAAAGAATCAAACACTCGTATGTTGGAAGTGAAGTTTTGTTACTGAATTACAGTTACAGCTGCCTCGATGCACTTTGGTGGTGATTCATACGATTAAGCATATGCCAGAAAAAACCTATCAAATGGTAGAATCTGCAGCTGCGCTTCTATTTTGATGGCAGAAAAACCTGCCAATACTAAAAATCTGCAGCTACACTTCTATTTTGTGTGTCCAACATCCACCCTTTTTGATGCGACACACAACCCCTCTGCGAGAAATGAAAAACTGATTCGCCATCCACTTTCATATGGTAGTTTTTATTTTCCAATGTCCATTCCTTAAATTAAATCATCATGAATAATGTGCATTTCTCTTGCCTTTTTTTCCATTGAATTCTGTCATTCTGACATATCTTATGAGATTTAGTTATTGTCTCAGTTTTGAAGTTCTTTTTTCTTTTTTCTGTGTAAAGCACTAAGAAGCTCTTGTGATTGTGGGGGCCAATTTAGATATCACTTTCATGTGTCTGTGAAACTCATTCAAGGTCATCATCGAGTCTACAGCACTCCAAACAGCGGGTTTTAAAATACCACCAATGATGCATGTGTTTCTTGTGCAAGTGTTTTCCATGATGGGCTTTTACAAATGCTATGACAATCTGTATAAGCCCACGTCAGGCCAGCACACCATGTCAAAGTAAAACAATTTTTTAGTGGAATGGAAAATCCGAGCACCTTCATATGATGCTTAAGAAACCAGTATGTTTAGACCTGGACAACCAAGTTTGTTGACTTATTAACTATGGTGGCAGCATAATAACGTTTTAGGTTTTTGGGTATTATGTGTGACAATATAATAGTTTGGTGTCTATTATTTTGTTAACCTATTATAAATGATAAATTTGAAATACCCAAAATAGATTAATCATAACATATGCCATTTTTTTATGTTAAGTGGGCTATTAAAGTTTCTTTATAGAAATTCATATTTTTCTAGGGCTTAATATGAAAATTCCTTTTATTTTCAGTGATTATATTGTTTAGACATTATTATAAGCGCATTTAACTTCGATTAAGAGCATTTATTGAGTTGGGCTCATGGCTTAAATGAACGCTCAAAACCCCTAATTGTCACATTGCATGCACGTTTTATAATTTGTTGCACAGTAGTTTTCTAGATGAGATAACCAATCTCTTTCAACTGTTAACCCTGAAATCTCATACCTATCAAGGAAGCATATTGGCCTGGAAAATAAGAAATTAAAAAGGTGATGGTAAGCACCATCCTAATAAAACAAACGGCATTTGCTAATGTTACATTGTCTAAGGCATTCGGTGCTGCTTTCTTTGGATTAGGTAGTATTGTATTATAACTGCAAATAGTAGAAGTTTAGATGATCTTTCCAAAAATATTTTGATCAATGAGTATGCTTTATTCCTAATATACATACTTTTTTTTGCTGATTATTTTGAACAGGGGTTTGACTTTTGTTCTGGAACTTCAAATTGCAATTGTTTCAGTAGTATTAGAGATGGGTTCTTGTCCAACGCGCTGGGGTGTGTCGATGGACCTGGGACTAAAGTATCCATTTTTCCGTGCCTATGTTAACAATTGTGATGAGCAACTGGCTGTGCTGATTAGATACGTTTCGTGTGGTAATTTTCTGAATGTGGTTCGTTATATTAAAATAGCTATTTCTCATGCAGAAGTTTCATTGCTCCCAACAATGCAGTGTCATTATTCAGTAATGCTAGACTTGATTGACATGAATTCTACCTGGTACATACATAAAACATTTCTTGGCTGAGATCCTATTATTACATTTATTTTTTCATAACACCATTTTAAGCTAATATATTACAGGGCGTTGCTGTTGAACTTTCCAACCTGGTTTTATTTTGCAAGTTTGCTACTCTTCTACAATAAGGACAACAAATTTTCTTATTTTTCAGTAGTACTCTCCAATGAGATTAACATCAATTCAGTCAATGACAAAGATTTGAACGACACTGCTATTCTTTATCTTTCATGGGTCCTTAGTCCAATTGACAAGGGGCATCGTGATCTACTTGCTGGACATTTCCATAATGTAGTTATGTCTTGGAGCTTAGTGAACAGTACAACTAATAATTGTGAACAGCCTATAGGTTCCCTTAATAAAGGTTCACTTGACTGGAGCAAAATGGTTGAAGGACATGAGAAACGTGATGATAAGGCTGATTTATATGCATACAAAGATAGTTTTCCTTCTCTATCATTCTGGCTGAGAGAATATGATAGCCTTCTTCTTGATGTAAGGAATGCTTCTACTGACAGAAATGGTGCCGGAAATTGCTCTAGGACATCGAATCAATTATTTATAAAGGTTCCTCTTGGTTTGTTGATTTTGTGTCCGGAAATGTTAAGTATCGAGGAGTGTGAGTTGCTACTCTATTATGCTACGACAGGAGAAATCTTTCTGGCTAGAGAAATGCAAACAGAGTCCAGTCACTATAATCGTGATGCAAGAAATTGGGCTCTCAATGGAACTTGCCTAGTGTTTTCACTTTTTAGTATTATTGAGGAAATGTCAGCTGTGCTATTTGACTGTGAAGAAACGAGGCTTGATTATATGTGCCATCTGAAAGGAAAGGTTTCCAAATACTTGATTAGTTGTGTCAAAATGCTTTGTCATCTATCTCTCCAGCAGCTAGATGAAATTGGAGGCAGGGTAAGTATGGTAGACCTTTTGGGGAGATTGATTCAGTGGAAGCAACAAGGACTAGAAAACTCTATTGGTGATGAATTTGATTCTGTTATCAAGGGATTTGTAAAGAAGTTTTCGATCCCAAAGGAGGAAATGCAAGGCAGATAAGGTTCCGAGATATCAGATTTTAAGCCTGTATGGAATCTCATTTAACGGTATGTAGTACTTAGTTTGATATTGAGCTAAAATTCATTATGGTTTCTTGCATTGTTGGCAGAAAAAAAAATCTTACGTTCTTGCCGTACTTCAATGTTCTGCAGAATGTGCTGTAGTTTAATTCATCTGGAGGAGTAATTACATTTCACATCCAAAAGGCGTGAGGCAAGTCTGCTCTGTTTAGCTGTCACGAGTTATTTATGATTTTAGGATTTTATCTATTTTCTGGCTGAATTAAGCTTTTTTCTCCATGATGCGTTTCTAAATTTTTAACAGCTAACCATATATCCTACAGTCATATATTGCCCTTTTTGTTTGCTAGGGTTGTTAATGTGCCAATTAGATTTTTTTAGGTGGATCTTGCTTCAATTGTAGATAACATAAAGGACCATTTGTTCGTTTAGCTTAAAGTGGTCGTATAGTGTCCTGAATTTATAGGGTTTAAAATTCATTTTGGTCATAATTAGGAATTCAAAATTGTGGATTATATTTTCATTCTAAAACTGAGAAAGAGTTTATATAGTGGCCGAAAATCATGGGGTTTAAATTTTATTTAAGTCATAATTACAAATTCAAAATTGTGGATTTTATTTTTATTATAAAAATATGAAAGAATGGATCGTCACTCTTTTGACCTTGAATGTGTTTGTCATTGTCACTAGATGGTTACTTGATTTTGTTGTCTTTTGTTAGATATGTGATATTTAGGATTTGGATTTCATAGATTATGTTACCCAACAATTGACATTGGATCACATCATTATTGATACGCTATTGATTTATCTTATGTTGCAATCGACAATAGAATTTTGTCACCCATTGTCGTACCACATTATGTTGTCCATCACCATTATTTTACTGTCGAACTATGTTTGTCACTGAATTGGCTCCGTCATTGTCCAATGGTTATTGAGGTCTTCCACATGCCTTTGCCAATTGGTTGACCTCTAGATTTTGGTGCTTGAATATTAGATTAACAGATTGTCATCACTTTTGGTCGACATTAGATTCTTTTAACTATTGTCATTTTAGACAAACAGTTAATTGCTTTGTTCGATACCTATATTTGTCTTATGGCCAAATCCCATTGTCTATCGCTGTTTGTCAAATTTTATTACTTATTGTCCTCAAGTTGTCGTCGGATTTCTTCATTTGCCCCCATTAATAGGTTATCAAATTCCCCCATTGTGATCATAGGTCGACTACAAGTTTCTCTTGATGCCAATTATCCATTGGAATTTGTTGAGGATACTAGGAATAGCCGACAATCGAGGTGTAATACTTGTACTAGTTTTGTACACTCTAGGAGTAGAATATGATTACCATCTAATCATTTGGATGATTTGCAATGGTTTACACAACTATAGTTTCAATCACAATAGTTCAACCTTTATTTTTTCATTCTCATTTGTTTATTTATCATGAACATTAGTTCTTCATAAGCTTTTACATTATACTATAATTGAATGTTATCTTCCCTAGATGTGGGACCTTTATGTGGATCATGTATGATAATTTTACATATTGATTATATTATTTTTAGATAATCAAGCTTTTAATCAAGTGGCACTTTTTGTGCACGTTAAAAGCATGAATACCTAACCAATGGATGTTTCTTAGAATTATATATATATATATATATATGTATGTATGTATGTATATATATACTTTTGCATAGTTATTGTGCTTGTTAATTAATCTTTATAAGATACACAATTTTTTTTGGTGTCAAAAGTTGTAACTTAAAATAAATTGAATTGATGCATTTGCTTATTGTCTTGTATCTATTTTGTCATCAGAGTATGATTAGAGTAGGGTTGTATTGTATAAACTTATTATACTTACATCATTATTAGTATGAGGTTAGATTGTTATTGGATAAAACTATCTATTATGTGTACTTGACAACAAGCAGTTTCTTAGAGATGTGAACTCTATCTTCTATATTGTATGGTGTCATGTGAACTTTAAGATAATAGTTTTGAGTTAAGTTGTTCGTTATAAATATTTAGTTTAAACATTATGATTATTTTTTTGAATCCCAACCTTAACAATTTATGATTTTTACTTTCAAAAGATTATATTTAATTTAGAGCCCTCGCGTATTTAGTTTTTAGGCATATTGATTTTGCTTGTCTTTTTATCCAAAATTTTGAGATGGTTGATAACATTGTCACTTGGTATGATCTAGCATAAAAGTTGAAAAGGAAATATATTATGAAATCTTATCTCTAACAACTCCAAGATCAATAGCAAAACTTTAGTCAAGGTGGTAAGAGTGTAAGACAAGTACAATATGAGGGGTGACTTTAACAAAAGTGATGTAGCAAATTTTCTAAATTTTAAGTCTATTTTACGAGAGGATTTCTAGCACGAATTATTTATTTGGAAGGTTAGCACTATAGTTGATGCATATTGCATAATTTGCTATTATGAAGCTTTTAAACTTACAATATTTAGGAGGCTTGATCTTGTTTATCTTAAACTTCTAAGCATGATTATTCTTATTATTATTATGTTTTCTAGTTTGTTGAAGTTTTAATCTAAGCACCTTCTTGTTCCTACACCTATTTATAACCCAATCAAACCAAACCCACATAGAAGTTGTAAGATGTTAAAGTTTGTTATGAACCTAGTCATATCTTGACTCAATGTTTAGAAAGTATTGTGTTTCTAAAAAAAAGGAGTAGAGCGAAATGAGTAAGGTATTGAAAATAACACTAGAAGTTATATATCAAATTATGACAAACTTGAAGAAGATTATATTGAACTAATGTTATGAGTTAGATACATCTTAGTACGATCGCAAGTGGTTGAAGATTAGAAATAATTGATATATCCACTAGAATGGTTGTTTTTAAAATTTTCATTAATAATAGTTTTATTATTAATGTAATATCTGTGAATATTTTAACAAGATTTAGATTCACCATTTCTAATATTTTAAATCCACAACGTTTTCTTAGTTTATAATGCATCCTCAATTGTTTGTAAGCAATGCATGATACTATTTAATTTTTGTAGCTATTTTGAGAAAATATGGTGAGTTTTTGCTCCAAGTGAGAAATATAATTCTAAGTAGGGTATGGCTATATGATAGAGATGTTTCCTTATTTGATGGAACCAACACTTATATTTTTGTTTGCTAAGAAAAATTATTCTTTGTTTCCATCTTCTTTGAGAATAAAAAATAAAAATAAACTTATTATTAATCCTCCAATTAAGAGAAAATAAATTGTATGTAGTTTAGGAGATTGTGTTTTTTAGTATTGTTATTAGAAAAGAGATTAGAGTTGTGTAAGTATTATTATTTTAAGAAATTAATGATCTTTTTGATGATTATAAGTACATGTTTCATGTTAATTTATTTCAGATATCTCTTATGAGAGATAAGTAACATTTCATAAATATTTTTTTTATGGTTATATTTTGTCAAAATTGTTGTATTATAGTATGAGTTTTGTAAAATATGTTAGTTAAAAAAGTGAAAGTTTATTATTTAAAGAGCTTATTAGAGAGAATTTAAGTTTGTGAATAATGTCAATATTATTAACTCTAAAAAAGAGGGCATTTAGATGATATTTAGAAATTGTAGGGTGGTAAATAAAATTGTTATTAAATATTGTTTTCATATTCCTTAAGTGGATGATAAAGATTGTTTGAGTTGTTTCACATCTATTTAGAGTATATATATATATATATATATATATATATATATATATATATATATATATATATATATATATATATATATATATATATATATATATATATTTGAAGTAGAATTAGAGTAGATATATAGAGTACATAGGGTTTACATATATTATATATAACCCAACTTTTTGTATGTGAACATGACAGGGGATAAGCCTAGTTAGCTGGATTATAATAAATAGAGTTGTTATACAATTCATCGTAGGTTGATGTAAAGTACTTCAACTTCAGCATACTGCATGTCTTAGAAGTTGAAATTTGATGCATAGAAAAGATTTGGATTAATGAAAAATTGTATTGAAATGTAAAATGAGATTAGTAAACTTATGATATTATTAAAGTAATAAATTTATGATGAGTTATACTTGATTTTTCTTTTATAAAAAAATTAAAAAAAAAAGAATGTAAGTTAAGTTAATGTAATTAAACTTTGATCTCTTAGTAATCACTAAATATTGATAAGTTAATTTAAATCAATTGTTATGTAAATGTTATTTAATTAGGTATTTAGGTTTGACATTATTTATTTATATATGTATTTTGATAATAATTATGAAATATAATTAATATGATTATGTATAATGTATTTTATAAGCTACAACTAATATAACATATGAACAAATAAAAATGATGGATTAAAAGAGATCAATGAGCAAAAGTTATAATAGGTTATATGAGTTTTATGTGCACAATACTTATATTGTAATGATATGATATGAGATATAATGTATAATTAGATAGTATGATATGAAAAAATTAAAAGAATAAATTATTAATTTTGTTAAGATATTTATGAACTTTTATTATATATATTGAGCTATTGACACATGATACTAAGCTTAATATGTATTAGTTATATATCATATTATGAACATATATTAAGGCTTCTTTTATTATTATCTCTAGTATTCTATATAGAATTGATATATTTATGGGTTGAGGTTTATATACTATGTTATAATTAATTGGATAGTTATGATATATCTATTGGTTAATATTTATATGTGATGTGATAAGATGTTAGAGACGATGTAAGATGTGATACAAATTATGATTATTAAAGGTTATAATATTTATATAATTATATAATATTTATTTGTAAAATTGTATAATATAAAATATATCATTTATTGTTTATATATGATAGGCCTTCTTATGAGTATTATAAATATTTTGTATTATTTTTATTTTTATTATTATTATTATTTTTTTAAATTTTGTTATATATAAAATTCACTTTTTGAAATTTGTAAAGTTTATGTTCTTACATTATTTGTTATGTCATATATGCATAAGAAAAGATAAGCATAGTAAAGTTTGAGTTAAATGGTTTCATATATAATGATATTTGTGAGAAATGTTATATATATATATATATATATATTATCATTATATTTGGTATGATTGTATTGAGATTTTGTTTTAGTAAATGTGTATGTTATATTTTAGTTTTATCTTATAAAAAATAATTTTAAATTTAAAAATATTATTTATTTTTCTTAATTATTGGTTTTGTATCATCTCTTTTGTATTGAAACTTTTTTTACATTTAATTTAATGTTAGTGCATATGTTATCAGATAAAAAAATCTTAAATGACATGACAAATATATTTTTGTTTTGTTTTTATTTTATCATATTTCACATCATATCTTATAACTTTGATTTCGACGATATGAGTTAAATTTATTATGTATTGATCTCACATTATATTTATAAATATGTCACATTTGGATTTTTTTAATTTGATATTATTTATTTCAAATAATATGATGATATATTAAAATAATACAACATAGTTATGTTGTCAACATCAATAATGTTGTCTTATTATTAGAGGAATAATCATATTTTCTTAATGAATAGAAACTTAAACATCAAGAAAATGATTTTATAAATCATAATAGTAAATATTTTTTTTGTATGATTAGATGTTTTTACATTTTTTATATTTTTAAAATATCCAATACTTTATTTTAATACTAAATCTTATCTTAAATTTAAAAAATCTTTATTTAGTATTAATTGTTTTTTTATTATTTTTTAATATTTATTTTAAGGATTCAATAAATAATCCTTAGAAAACGTTGATTGGATTGTTAGATGAATTGATCAAAGTCTTGGATCAATTTTATTGGACATTTGATCTTTTTTATGATATTTGTCCTTGAACTTGGACCATCTTTTTCTTGATTTAACCTATTTAATGAGCTGCAAAAATAAGTTGCAAATAATAATAATAGTTGACAATGTTTGTTGTAACTTTCCAAAAATAAGGTTTAAGACAAATAAAATCCAAAAGTGGGAAAAAAAACGATTATTAAGAAAATTCGAAGTTTTCCCTTCCCATTTCTGTCTCCTCCCCTTACCACTTGAAGTTGCTCTCCAAATCCCATTTTGCTATGTAATGATATGCATAAAGTTATATATGTTATCTATTTTTTTATAATAATTTATTTTATTATTATTTATCAAAACTTTGGTGCAATTTTTAATAAACTTGTTTTGTAATGAAATTAATAATGTTGGAAATGTTTTGAGAAATATTTTTTAAAGACATAACATATTAAAAAATTAAGACGGTGTTGATATGACATATTTTTTTGATGTATTTAATAAATAGCTTAGTATGTATTTAAAAAAAAGCATTTGGCATTAAAATTATAATGATTAACAACATAGCTTTTATATATATTTTTTTTCAAATTTTTTATTTTTGAAATTTCATAAGGAAATTTTTAATCATTTTGATTTCTATTTCTAAAGTTAATTATTCTATTTATTTGATTTATTGTTAAACTTTAATGATTGAAATATACTTTGTAATTATTTTATTTTCTACTTAAATTTGTTGTTAACTTGTCAAATTTTGAGTTATGATGGTCTTATATATTTTGTGATATGATTGAATGATTTGTAAGAGATTTAAAATTCATTATTTTAAAAATATTATATATATTACTTAATTGTGGTGTAAATGATTGATGATCATTAATTTTTTTTTGTGTTGTAAATAATTTAAAAATGTATTATAACGTGTGAGTTAGGTTTACTTGTTCTTCCAAAATTAGTCATACTTTACATAAGACTCATTTTTGGTTGCATTTGATCACCAATTTCAAATTTTATCATCTTAATTACCATAAAGAGTTTGAGAGTAAAAAATTGTTTAACTTTATGATGAGAAAAATTTAGAAAGCCTAATTAGATAAGGAAAAATATTTTTTTATATGAATTAAGATTTGACATTAAGAATAAGATACAATCATTTTAAACTATTTGAGATAAGAAATTATTGTTTTTTTTTTCAACTAAGGTGGGTAGTTGAATATAACAATTACCTAATGATTCAGACAATTAAATGTATACTAATATGTTTAAATATGAAAAAAAAAAAATAAGGGTAAAACCTATGCAAAAAACAAGAATTTGTTTGATAAGGCTTAGATGATATATGTTTTATTCAAGACGAGACTTGATTATTCTCATTGAGGAATATTGTCAAGATTTAAGGCAAAGAAAAGATTGGTTTGGCTAAGTAGGCAAGGAGAATGGGCATCTTAATTTGGTCATAGGAAACACTTCAAAACAAGTGTTCGATAAGAAAAATTGGATGGGTTTTATCAAATAGATGTTGGCATAGTTGTAAAGAATATGTAGCTTTAATATATTTGATGTGATAAAGTATTGAACATACATTTGATTAATTCACAATATAAAGAAGCACAAGTGGTCAACAACAAGTCCATAGATAGACTTAGGAGACTTACCAAGTGACATGTTGATATTAATTAATAAATAAATGATTCTATGATTAACAAATAATTATACGAGATTGAAAGATTAAAAATATAGCATAACATTAGAAGATCAAGAGGAATAACGTATCACTTGCTTCTCATCTTTCATGCCATATATAAATCATTTTAAAATTGTGTAATGTAATCCAATTACTTTTTAATTTGCAATTGTTGTTTGGTTGTGTTGAACATAAAATTATATATCTCAACAAACTATATTTTTAATTCAAACTTGAAAAATAAGATTTTACAATAGGCCACTTTATCAAATTTAACTCATTAAATATTTTTGTAAAATTTTATTTTATGAATGATAAAATTAAAAAAAATAAAATAATCAATGAGTTGTACTTTCATTTTAATATTTTTACTTCTATTAGAGCATGTATATATCTTAAAAACTTGGATTGATTATGTCATTTATTTGATGGATTTATATACATTACTAATCTATTTTTATTTAAATATATTAATATTATATTTATTTAAAAATTAAGTAATATTAATAATATATATTTTTGAATATAATATCAAAATTATTGATTAAATTTAAAAAAACAATTATTTATGTAATAATAATAAACTTATAAGTAATTGTTCAGGTAATTTTACATGTATTTGAGATTATTTGAGATAAGAGTTCAATTGAAGCATATTTAATTGACAGTTGAGCATAGTTTTTCTCGTCTTTTTTTCCCCTAAAAAAAATTATAATTAAAGATCGTGGCTCGATACGGTGGAAGATAGCGAAGCATGGATCCAAATCCGATTAGATCCCACCAAATCCCCCGATTTCGCTCCGCATCGTTCGTCGCGAGGCAGGCCAATAATACGTGAAGCGTCCACCAATGATGTGTCCACACGTGGATTCTTTTTTTATTAATCTGTCACGTGCTTCTTGTGTCGAGAAACACTGAATTCACGTGTTTTACGACATGTGTTTAACAAATTAGATTAGATTGTTTAGTACTTCGTTGTTAGATAAAATTAATTAAAAAAAATTGAGAGAATAGGAAGATGCACGAGAAAAATAGGTGTTAATAAAATAAAACCTAAATTTTAAAAAAAAATATATATATAATAAATAATTAGCATTAAATTGTAGCATGAATGCTCTCTTTCTCACTCTTAATTGGGCAAAAGTTTTACAAATGATGTATGAGTTTGGTATTTATAGATTATTAAATTTGATGAAAAAATAATTAAAATTATTTAGTTGTGTTTAGTTATTGATAGGCTTGAAGATTCTAATGTGATGTTTGATCTTCTAAAGGATGGGTTTGAAAGCTATGGTTTGATTATGTAGACATTAATTATGTTTTTAGAGTATGAAAAAGACTAAGATATATTATGTTTAATGTTGTTCTTTATCAATGTTTGTTCAATCACAATTTATATTATCATATATCTTCATATCATAATATGTTTAATCCCAAACTTTGTTTGGAAATACCCAATTATATTATATATCATGCACAATTACACGCCTCTCTCTTGTTATGTCGAATCACATGCTTTTTTTTTTTTTTTTTTAATTTTTATTTTTTATGTCGAATCACATGCCAAATTATAAGACGTCATAATATCTAATAAAGCTTCAGCTCAGATCATAAGATCAAAAAGAGAACTTATTCTTTAGCACTTTACTTTTTTATGTCATGCATATGATCCTTTAGTTCATGTGCTCATTTCTCTTTATTCTTTTGCTTTATATATTTAATATTTTTTATTTCTATATTTATAATAATAATAAATGTTAATCATTTTGTAATAAAAAAGTAACTCCATATAATTCTTTTGTATTTAACAAGCTAAAGCATGAAATATTTACTATAAATACAAACTTATATTTAATTTCAACAACCATAATTTATTATAAAATCTCCTCTTTTATTAAGTTTAATCAAAATGACTCAATTTAATCAAGTATATATTTTCTCAAATATTTATTTATTTAAAATTACGAATTTCTTCCTATAAATAATGTTTCTTTATTTTTTTCATTGTTTTAGAAAAATTCTAAGCTAAAATTATTGTTTGATTTAGTATTGGTTTATTTGATTCTTTGGATAAAAATATTCAACAAAAAAAGGAAGAAAATAAATGTAATTCTTTTGATTTATTGTCTTTTGTTATTCTTCTCCCTCCTTTATAAATATTTATCTTTTTTCTTCCTTTTTTTGTTTGTTTTAATTTCTCATACTTTTTTGTCTATCGTTATTATCTTTGCTATTAATCCCTTTAAGTTAAGTCTAATCTCACTACAATCATATAATACTTAAGGGAAATTTATTATTACTTTTTTAACTTTAAATCTACTTTATAATTTGATGATAATTAAATTTATATTAATTTTACATATCGTTTTCATAAAGTAAATTATTATACACAACTAATTATATTATAAATATTTTGAATGTACAACTTTTTGGAACTCATAGATAAGTGATAAATTTTAAAATAAAGTTTTATATTTTTCAATTTTTATATGGATTCTTAAAATGATGTTTTTTAAATTTTGTGAATATGTATAATTTTATCAATAGAAATATCATAATTTCAATCATATAAATGTAAGTTGGTATAAATATGGCATAATTATAATTTTTAATCATAATACTTGGCCTCCCTAAATTATTAAACATCTAATTCATAAAGTGGCATAATTTGTGAACCCACTCATGTTGATAGTTTCATCAAAAGATATTTTTTGAGGATAACTTTGCTTTTCAATGACATATAATGAGACTATCCTTTTAATCATGAGAGGATCACATCTTCCTTATCTCACTCGTTCTCTTGCAATTTATTATATCATAAAGACTAAACGAGACCTATGAGTCATTCTCACGATCCACATATGGTGTTTAAGTTTTTACTAATTAGTGATGATTAGGAAGTGAGATTTTGTCCTCTTAGGTAATAACTCAATTACTTCTTATTGATCTTGATAACTCAAAAAACAAAATGGGACATTCTAAAACTATTTGCTTGCTTGATAACACTATGATCTTCTATAACATGGTCGATATATAAGCAACTTTTTGTTTATTTTTTTATAATTATGTCCCATTACATAAGTAATAATATAACAAAAACTAGTATATTAAGATTGGGATATTTTTTATCTATGCACAAAAATATATACGTGCATAGTACATAAATTTATTATCTAAATATTAAAACCAATTAAATTAAAATTAGAAACCTTAAATTTTTCTAATTATTTTTGTTTTATATTTGAATTTTTTTACTAGGCCCATTTGTTTAGATGAAATTTTCAATTAAACACTTATTAAAATTAATCTAAAACCTAAAGAAATAAATTTATTATTTAAAAATTAATTTTTAAGTACAATGAACTAAATAATAAACTTTAATTTTTTATAATAAATTTATTAACATATTTTCCCCATTTCCCATGGAGAGAAACTATGGCAAATATAAAATGAGTTGGAAGAGACGTTTGGTATTCAATAAAATGGATTAAAGGACAATACTCGAAAACATAAGCTAAATGGAGATTCGTGCATGGCAATACATTAAAAAAGAAAAGAAAAAAAAAAGCTTAAGCACTAACTTAGCTGACATAATGCATCATTAACGTATGAAAACAAGTTAATTAGAGGAGTAATCTCACCAAATGATAAGTTTGCCTAATCCTAATCCTCTTCTTTAGTCATTAGACGGAGATTCCCCTTTGGTCGTTTACAAAACCTTCCAATACAAATAGGCCTCCATCTACCTCTTCAAGCTTCATAACTTCGTTGGAAACAGAGAGGCGCCGATGGGGAGTAAGAAGCCGAGGGTGTTGATAGTGGGAGCCGGAATGGCTGGACTGGCCGCTGCTCGACGCCTCCACGACTGTGCCGGTGACCTCCTGGACCTGGTTGTCTTGGAGGCCGGCGAAAGAATCGGAGGTCGCATCCTCACCTCGGAGTACGCCGGCGCACAGGTTGAGATTGGTGCCACCTGGATTCACGGCATTGATGGAAATCCCATGTATGACCTTGTCAAGAAAGCTGGAGCGCTGAGATCCCGTGATGAGTTGGGCAGCAAGTCTACCCTCCCTTCGTGGGAACGCATGGACGGCTTCCCTACCGATCCCCTCACCCTCGCCGAAGGCGGCCTTACCGTTGATCCTATACTCCTACGCCGAATCTCCGCCCTCTTCTCTCATCTCAAACAGCTCATCGCCTCCGGCGAGATTGAGTCCGATGTCCCCAGCGTCGGTGCCTTCCTCCGCCGTGAATTCCAAAACTGCCAAGACGATTTCGCCGGCGAATGGATCGAGGAGGCCGCGTTCGCGATGCACGAGTGCGGCGAGCGGACATACACGGCGGTGGACGATCTGGATTCTCTGGATCTCGCAGCGGAGAAGGAGTATTTGGAGTTCCCCGGGGAGCACATCACCGTGCCCCGGGGGTACTCCCGGGTTCCCGAGTTCCTGGTGGAAGCGCTTCCGCCAGGAACGGTGCGGCTCCGGCGCAGGGTCTCGCTAATCGAGTGGCGCGAACAACCGGTCAGGCTCCACTTGGAGGACGGCATGGTCGAGCTCGCCGAACACGTGATCGTTACGTGCTCCCTCGGCGTCCTTAAGGCGGGGATTCATTCAGAAGCCGGTCTGTGCTTCTCCCCGGCGTTGCCGGACGCGAAGCGGGAAGCGATCGAACGGCTAGGGTTTGGCCTTGTGACGAAGCTCTTTATGGAGCTCGAAGACGGGAACGCGGAGGAGTCGTCTCCGTTTCCTTTTTTGCGGATGGCGTTCGACCCCGGGAGACACGTGTCATCCATCCCGTGGTGGATTCGACGAACGGACTCGATCTGCCCCATCCACGACGGATCGCGCGTTCTGCTCGCGTGGTTCGTCGGCCAGGAAGCCGCCGAAGTGGAGGCGTTGGACAACGACGAGATCGTCGCTGGCGTCAACGCCACCCTCGCCGGCTTCCTCCCCGGGTCGGGATATCGGATTGCGCGGGTGAGAAAGACCGGGTGGGGTAGAGATCACCGTTTCCTGGGATCGTACAGCTACGTACCCGTCCGATCGAGCGGAAACGATCAGGATGCGCTCTCCGAGCCGCTGCCCTCGTTGCATGTCCTTTTCGCTGGGGAGGCCACACACCGAACACGATATGCCACCACTCATGGAGCTTATCTGAGCGGGGTCCGTGAGGCCGACCGTTTGCTCCAGTATTACAACCTCCACACGTGTGGATACTAATCCCAGCTAGTCAGAAGGATATGGTTAAATCAAGTAATGCCAAGTTAAAGAACTAATGATGGAAATCGAGAAACTTCGTTTACCAACAGAAAGGTGGTATTGCCGGAGTGGGTTGTTGGGGAGGTGAGGAAGAAGAGGCCCGCGTAAAGGGTTCCCTGCCCATGAGCTGGCCTTCGCTTGTCTCGTGTATTTTTGTGCCCATCGTTTATTTGTGCGTCATTTGGATTCTTTCATGATTGAGTCTGCGATTTGTTACTTTGTCTTCTTCCTCTGCGATGGACTCTGATGTGAAATTATTTTCTAAAAAACAAAAGGATTAATAGTCTTATTTAATATTTTTCAAGAGATTGCTTTCCTTGGACTCGATCGTACGTCTAGGCTTAATATCAAAAATATTTTAAATGATTTAATCGTGGGATAAAAAAAATATTTATTGCGGTTGTTGATTGAATGAGTAAAATATTAAAATAAACTCAAGTTCTGACAAAAGCTTTCAGTCTTCTTGTGCAGAAAATGTGGCAGAAACGGCTTGGAAGAGAATGGAGATGAGCACAGCCTGACGTGGGAATGCACCACCAAGTAATCAACCATGTTTTCAAGTTCAAAAGTAACTACTGCTTCAGTAACTCTTTGTTCAAAGATGATCCTTTCTTTTAGATTTTGACTTGTTTCTATACTTATTTTTGTATGTTACTTAGATTATTTTAAATGTTGATAATATTGAATGTAGGGTTATGAAAATTAAAATAAATCAAATTTTTAGTATTTATTTTCATTTCAGGTGTTGTGTATATCATAGACTTCACATTTTTACCCTTGTGCTCCTATTGACCAGGATCTATTCTCTTTGACGTCGTAAGCTTCTCGTCAAACTACTTGTAAAATATGTAATTGATTTGGTCATAAAACATTCATTTGTTCTAAGAGTCATAATTTAATATATACTATACTTTATTATAAGATGACTTTTCTTCAATTGCTCTAGTTTAAATTCTAGATATGAATTGATGTTTTTATATCGTAATTTTTTTTATCAATGCATATCAATGGTCTTATATAACATAGCCATCCAATATTGATTAAATAATTAAAAAAGTTCAATTCATTACGTTTTGGTTATAAACAGAGGAAAAAAGAGGGTGGATTGAATGAGTATGTAATATAGTCTATAATTTTATGAGCAAAATAATAACAAATTCTCCTCTAGTGAAAGTTCACATGTGAGAATGCAGATAGATCTCCTAGGTGTTGCATAAAACAAATCAATGTTTCTTAAATAGTGCATGACACTCTTTTTGAGTGATACTCAACACTCAATGTGAGACACTTTGATAAAGCTTGAGGCATTGTCCTACATGAGAGCCACTCTTTAAGATGGATTAATTTGGCCCTCCTTAAGAGATATGTGACCCTCAAAGATGGACCATTTTGATTGTGGTCAAAGCTTTCATCACTTTACATCTTGATTAAGCTTGATTCCCTCCTTGAATGCAATTAGCACTAGATAAATGGATGAATCTTTAGGATTGAGTTTTAAATTAACCTTTATTGGATCTTGGAATGTGCTTGACACCATCCTTGTGTGTCTCATGTGTTCAAGCCACATCTATTCAATTCTAAACTAATAACATAAATAAGAGTAAACATATGAGGACATTAAAACTCTAGGTTATGACCTCATTGTAAGAAAAAAAATAAAACAATACTAACCCAATACCAATACCTAACATGTAATATGATAATATAAAAACTTTACAATATAAAGTCCAAACTAAAATATCACAAGTATAAAATCCAAAGATAAGAATAATAATCATACAGACTTTACATATATAACCTACTTCAAACCACACCCATTCATTTAATGAGCGTGACCCTTATCCACGTCTTTAGAGTTCTCATCTTTTAATGTATTACATGTAATACTTGTGGTGTAAACACTAGTAAGACTCTAAGAACTTAATGGATAAAATAAATAAAATAATATAATTAAAAGAAGAATATATAATATGAAATAATGTATCAATGATGTTATGATAATTTAATGTAGCATAATTATGTACTGAGCAAGGAAAACATATGTGATATAAAAATACATGCATGTAAAGCAAACCAAGTGAAATTTACTTTAACAAGACGAGTAATCATCTACAATGAACCATTATCCAATGTGATTCATTTAGATTTCTTTTTAATAATCATGCCATGTAGTGCAAAATAAAAAATAATGGATAATATATTCTAATTTATAATAAATTCATGATTAATTTAATTTTTTTTAAACTATAGTTACATAGTTTTCTAACTTGTATCCAAGACAGAAATGCTTTGACCACTTATTTTTTTCTTAAGATTTTCTTATAAGGTGATACACAATAATCATTTTATGAAATCATCTAAGACATTTATTAGATATTCTAAATTTCTTTAATTCCTAGTGACCCTTAATTAATCCTTAAATCGTTGTTATAAGTCGTACTTGTATGATATCCTAGTGATTCAAAAAGCAAAGTTTACTCATCATTATACAATTCTACAAATGATTGCATAATACGAACATCATGATTGTCTAGTATGATCCCTTTTCTTCCCTTAGTCAACTTATACGATTCATAATATTATCTATTGTTCTTTATTAATCATATATTATAATCACTCATATTTTACTATATGATTATTTTCTTAACCTTATAACTTAATCATAACATATTATACTGATATGATATAACTCTTTATCAAGCAATCAACTTTTCTAAACTTTCTTAAGTTACTTAACAAATCCTACACTATAATTCATGTGATCAATATGATCCATTAAGGATTCTCACTAGTTAACTAGATTGTTCTATACGATTGAGTCTATCCTACAAGTATGATCATTTTATATGAACCTCTGTATGATTACTTAAAGCATTATTTTGATTCCCTAGTTAACCAACTCAACCATCATCGTACTATATGATTATCACAATTGTATATGTATGATCTCCTATACAAGTTATAGCATAGTTTTTATTAAACAACTATGATCTATATGCACTCTATACAAGTATGATACATCTATTGCCCTTCTACAATGCAACCAACAGCTTCTTAATTGTAGTTGCATATACAATCACTTAATTAGATTGGTTTAATCTCCTTATCTAAGCCTTTTAACATTGATCGTACAAGTACAATTTGTACCATCATTCTTATGTGATCTTAAATCGATAGCTTTCTCTTCATTTTTCACTTCACATTTTTCTTCCAAACCTTTTCTTAACCACTCAAAATACACTATACACCATTCAAATACCAATTTTAACTCAACGACCACCTCACCAAACCCTTTATTAGCTTAAACTAAATTGACTTTAACTATAAAATTAACTTAACTCTTTTTCTTTTCCTTGATTAGTTATTTCTCCTTATTCCTTTTGCTTCTCTCTTATTGCAACCACTTTTCTCTTCCCTTAGTTGATTCTAAACTTCCTTTTGAGCAAATAGCATCCTCTCAACCTGAGCTCTCTCTAAATTGATTTTCCCAACTTCCTTTCTTTCACTCATTCTTTCTTATTTATACTCCTCCCAACTTTCCTTACTATCATTATTTAATACATCCAAGAACTTAATTTATACCCATCCTTAGAGCAGCCTTAAATTTAAAAATTATATTTATATCCTCAAAAATAAAATAATTTATATTTTTATTATTTTCATTAAAAATTTATAAGTAATTATCTAGACCTCTCAAAATTACAAATTCAATCTTATTAGATTTTTTTGAGATGTTCTCTCAAATGGTATAATCTAATAAAACTTTTAAATACATTTAAAACAATGATATGATCTCTACAATTTAATATTATTTTAATCTATAAATATTAAATTTAAGTAATTCAACTTCTTTCTCTTAAAATACCAAGAATCACAACAATTTCAACTTAAATCCATTGTTGAAAACATCTTAGGTTTAGTAAAATTTTAAGCTATTACAAATGACACACGATAAAGAATTGCTTAAAGTGTACTCAAGGCTTATGTGACATCCCTAACCCTTTTTCAGGTTTAGAGTCTTGCCATTTCTTTCTTTTTCTTATCTTTCTATTTTAAAGACCACTTTTTTCAAAAAAAAAAGTTCAAAACCATTGGCATGATCATATTTTAAAAACTATAACAAAGTAATATAAAATCTTTACATTTTTTTTAAATCATAATAAAAAAAATAAAGCTATTACTTATCTTTTAAGTCATAATGTTCATTTGTCACAATTGAAACACCAAAACTAATAGAATTATAGTATAAAGAAATAGCACTGGCTATCATAATAGCTTACACAACATGATAAAAAGTAACAACTACTAGGTAAAAATGTCCATGAGCTATCACTATCAATGCTTCCTTACAACTCTATGTTGTGTCTCATCGTGGCTTGAAATGTTAGGTCATAAAATTGATTGGGCCAATTATCTCTAGCTTAATGTGAAAATATTACACATGTATATAAAACCAGCAATGTTTGGATCATATCATATGCTGAGTCAATCTCGTACATAACCATATAAATAGCATGTAATTTGCATATGAAACAAAATGCCTTTTTATTCTTTTGATTAACCTACTATTTATGTAAGAACTCATGTAAATTCATTTTGCAATTTTTCATTTATATTTTTCTTAATTCACTTTTCTTTCAATTGATTTAGAGCAAAGTTTTTTTTGTAAATAAATTAGGACTATTTTCTCAAAACAAGTCATTTATGGTGAAATAATCATGATGTTCTCTTGACTTATCTCTAGAAAATGTCATTTGTAATGATAATGATCAATAATTTCATTACATTTTTAAATCATATTTTTCCTTTTTATCAACTTTTGTTTTTACTTCTTTTCTTCTTTTCTTTTCTTTTTTGATCTAAATTTGGAAAAAAATCATAATTTCTTTATTACTTTCACCCCTTTTCTTTAGTGATCTTTATCACAATATTTTCAATTTATAATTGTTTTATAGCATGTTGTACACAACATTATTATTAAACAATAGCCACATCATGTCGAGTCAAACTTTAATAATCACAAGCAATACAAGCATGCTTTGCAATCATCCATGAATTTGATAGATTTTAATTCCAATTATTTTGTTGTAGTTACTAAATGTTATATAATAATACATCAAATACATACATAGAAATTCAAGAGTTCTTACCTTAATTTCAGTTTTTGTGATTTGTGTTTAGATTGGATTCGAAATGCATACTTTTTCATGATTATTTTCTTGTAAGTATTATACAATGCTATAGTACTCTTCCTTATTTCGTGACAATAATTCCTATTTTCTCTCCTTCTTTTTGTAAACTCATTGCTCAAGGCATTTTTCTCAATTTTTAAAAGGTTCCCACACATTTAGAAGCTTTGCTTGATAAAGTTTCTCATTCTCTTCTCCCTCTTTTTGATGCACCATTGCCTTTTTTCCTTTAATTGACATACCTCTTCGATTAGATGCCTCCATGCATTTTCACAACTTGGAATCCAAAAGTTTCCGTTCACTTTGAATCACTATCAAGTTGGTTCTTCCATCTCATGCATTTTAGGTTAAAAAAATTAGTGATTTTAGGGTTAATTTATATCATAATTAATTACTTAAGAAATTCCAACATTCCATGCATTTTTTGATTGATTTGAGCTTGAAATTGCATTAGCAAATAACTTATGATTTTTCATAACAAGATCTACTTGCTAGCCTAATTTCATATTTTCTTGATAATATTTATTTTTTTAATAATTTTTCTAAGCTTAAAATACTTATAATAATTATTTAAATCATTTTTCTTAAATTTTCTTCCACTTTTGATTTCATGATTATCATACTTTTTTTTGTGCTGTGAAAATTTTATTGAACTTATTCTTTTAGCCTTTATGTTGTGACAATGTTTCATAAGTTTTCAAATCTTTTTAATTTTTTTACCAATATTTTAGACTTTACTTAGCTCATAAATAATTTCTTATTAATCTTTGATCTTCTATTATATCACTTAAAAATTTTAGAATTCTGCCACTTCGTGTGATTAAAGTCCAAATAATTTGAATGCTTATTTTTGAACTCATCTTTTTCATTGAAGAATTCATACATCTTTTAGTAGTTATGATTTTAGAGATTTATAATGTAATATTTAAAAAATCTAAAATATTCTATAAAAATCCATTTAATTCTAAATGAAATGAAAATATTATTTCATAATTGGGACGTTGCACCTTACTTTATTGTTTTGTAGGATTTAACTCCTATTACAAATGTTATGTGGTTCTAAGGTTCTTCATGTTAAATGGAGCTTAAAGTGTGGTTTGGTCCCAATCATGACCATCATGTGGCACTTCAGATGTTATTGTAGTTTTCTATAGTAGAAATAATAGAACTCAAGTTAAGTGAGAACAAATCTTGGAGAAGTCATTATAAAAAATGTCATTATCCACTTTTACAAAAATATAATCATTATTAATGATAAAAATGACCATGAAAAGATGCAAAATTAGATTATAACTAATAACATGGCCATAAAACTTTCCAAAAATAGTAATTTCAAAATCACTTATGGGTTTCTTTTCTTTTAGAGTTTTTAAAGTACCACAAACTTTCTTCCATACTAAAACATCCTCAAATGGTGCAGCTTAAAGAATCTTAACATTTCTTCAAAATTTGTACCTTTTTCTTATTAATGTGTTTTTAGTCTACTTTGAGCAAGCTCAACATATGATACATCAACCATAATTAATTATATGTTAGTTGCAATGCACAATAAGTAGTTAAAATGATAGATCATTTGAATTTCATTTAAAAAAGTAGCTCCGCTCAAATGCTACTCTCCTAAACTTGCACATATCATATGAGAGTCCTCATGTATGGTATGTTGGCCTAACGTATGATATGTCATATTATGGGTGCATAAATCTGTAATTCTCATATCAATGTCTACTCACTACCAGATGTTTTATATATCATCCCTTGGTCCCAATGTAGTACATAAGACTTGACATATGATACATTATCATTTGCATATAGTACATAAGTCACTTAAGGCAATAGTTGTTTGAAATCTACATCAATTTTGACCCAAAATGAAACCAATTTTAAGTATTCCCAAAGTAACTTTCAAGAACAAGGAAGGAAAATCATATACAAAACCATACCTTTGACAACTATTTTACTTGTCCATTACTTCTTACAACTCTTTACCTCTTCCTTGAGATTTTCTCAACTAGTTCTCTCTATCTCCTACAATCTCCAACTCTTTTAAGAGTCTTCTCAATTAAGTAGTACTTACTTAGGTAGGGATTAGATAATTCATAATTATTTTAATAATATAATCATATAATAATTTAAAAATCTAATTTTAGCTTTATTCTTCAAAACTTCTTGAAAAATCAAAATAATTTTTAAATGTTATAAGTTACATCTACTAAATTCCTCATTGGTGTCTCTTCCCAAAAGTGTGATCAAACCCAAATTATAAGTTATTTGCACCTCGACACATAAGTTGAAATGTGTCAAAAATTATGTAGTTCTCAAAATAGCTCTATACCTAATAAATACAAATACTACACATCCAAATATATGTATTCATTATATTTATGAATTTGAGCTATTATAAATAAGGTATTCCCAAAACTTTTTACACCTTTGACCTTCGAAGAAAAAAAGGAATGGAGAAAGTAACAAAATAACTTTATTATAAAGAAAAGAAAGAAAGAAAAAAAACTCCTCCCATCAATGTGGCATGCAGTGTAAAAAATTGACAAAGGTTTGACTTGAGTTATTCAATCACATAAAAGTGTTATTTGACACACTAACAATTGAATAAAATTATTACCACAACTTTCAAGGGCCAATCATTGTGCACATTGGGAGTTAAATAGAAAATAAAACTTGGCATGAATTTAAAATTATAATAAGAGAAAGCTTTTTAAATTGATGAAAAGGAAAATATTAGTGGAGTGTCAAGAGAGACAAGTCAATCACGATGACCATCATCTTTAGTTTATCTTCATCGATTATTAGAACTAGTCAAAAAGTTAGTCATGAGGATACCAGTTACATTCAAGATTTCTACCCATATAATTTAATCAAGCATGCTTCATCACATTTAGATGATCGAGTGAATTATTTTTCATGTGTAGGTTTAATTTTTAACCCAAAATTATATTTCAAGTTCAGATTTTTCTTTTAGACAATTGTTTAGGCTCTGAGCACCCTCCAACAACCCATTGAGCATTTTGTTAATTGGCCTACCTTGTATGCATGGAGCCCATCGTGGATGTATGCATCATTGACTCACAACATCTACCAAGCCTTTATCAACCAACACTAAGAAAGTGAGAAATTCTAGCAAAAGCTATTTGGGAATAGCTTATGGCAATAGATTTTGGGCTTTTTAAGGTTAATTTGAGATTTCAATGTTTAGTTTAAGTAGAACTCGAAACCTATTATAGTTTTCCTAATTTTCAAGCTAATTTAATGTCTTTTTGTATTACCAATATGTCTTTTAGATTCTAATGTGTTCAAGTGCTTTTAAACATGTGCCATTATAAGTTCTTTGTAACATGGGAGGCTTAACTTTATGTATTTTGGTTTAATTAATAAATGAAATATCCATTAGTTTTCTTGCATCTTTTTGAGATCTTAAGTTTGGTTACAATAAAAACTTAAACATGTTAACTTCTTGGGGCTCTGATAATGAGAGTAGTGCTGAGAGGCCCATCTAGAGAGATGTTGTGCCAGACTATTAACAACTCAGTCACAAAATCCTCACACCACCACAAACATAACTCGATGCTTCCTTGTTCTTACATCATTGATAGTGGTTATGCTCTGGTTCTTCATTGTTGTCATCTTTACTAGATAACTCACATCCATAAACCTTGATTCCTTAGTATTTTTAGACCATTTCTTTTGCATAAAATTATCTCATTACTTTAGTATTTTTTGTGATGATTTGGTAAGATTGTTCTGTGATTTTAATTTTTGCTCATGTGAACTTTATGTTACCATTTACTTTTTTTGAGATTGGTCGCATTGAACATTTTATGAGTACCTAATTTCTATGTTGTTGAAAGGATGTGGGCCTAGCTTATGGAGTAAACTTTATGTTGCTTAGTCTTCTTTTTGTTAATATTATCATGGATGAGTTCTTTTAAATTTTGTCACTTTTGGATTTCAGGTGTTTATCGTCCATGTTTTTTTATTACTATTGTGTGAAGGATAATCCTTCTTCTTGCTTCTTATCATAGTTTGTCAATTATTTTGCATTAGAAGGAAGGTTAGTATAACTTGACATTAATGAAAAACATAAAAGTGTAACCAAAAATCATGAGAGGCTTGATAGTTGTAAGGACACAAAAGCACAAAGTAATACCTAGCTAGATGGGATAAGAATGCAAGATTACGAATTTTTGTTTAGACTAGTGAAGGGCTCAATAACTCTAGGGCAAGTTCTAATAAGGGAGGGCCAATGATGAATAGGGCAAGAATGCTAGACTAGAAAGCAAAGCTCATGAAGGGAAGGTGCTTAGTGGCAACTAAGAATGGGCATAAAGACTTAGGTAAGAAGTTGCTTTAGGAAACCTGGTGTAGAATGATAAGAAATTTGATAACCGTTTAGAGAGAACGGGAAAAGGAAGGTTAAGAAGAGCTAAGAAAAAAAATGCAAAACTAAGAATTATAGACGAGAGGATAAAAAACTCCTAGCGAATAACTTAAAGAAAATTGTTAGTTTTAAGTCCCCAATCATCAATCATGAAGAATAACCTAGTGCCTTTGTAAGACTTAATAGCTTGTTTAGGGTCCAATGAGGAAACCCATTATAGATGATTATTATTTTTATCAGTGCGATAAAGAGTTCCTAAAATATTATGGAATAATTTTTTATTAGATTTTGAATTACTATAGTCATCATTTTACCATATTGATTAAGAATAAAACAAAGGATGACAACTAGGGCCTTAGAGTTTTTGTTAATCTTAGCTCTATCAGCTTAATATTAGGGAAATGGTACCTGTGTTTGTGAAGGAAGACCTAGTTGAGGTGGTTGGGGTAAAGGTAAATTCCTTAGCACTAAAGTGGGATAAGACTTCTAGTTGAACATCGTGTGATAAAATAGTGTTTAAAAGCAATGGTATTATTGGGAAGTCCCTTACAATTTGTAACTATACAATCATTCATGTTGGTCAGATGTTTGTCTCATTCTTAGTAGAACTTTATGAAGCAAGGTTACATTTGTGATATTTCTTGTTTGAGTTGTTACATTCTTTGTTTGTCTAATAACAATAAGTCAAGGATGGCTGCTCACAGCGATCAGGTGGGAGACTTAGTAGAGGCAAGGAGGACTAGAGGGGTAAAAGTTTATGTCATCTTTGGATTATTTAGTCGGGTAGCCTTGGCTGGTGTATTTTAATTTATGTCACTATGAAGGCATTACCATTAAAAGTAGTTAAAGCAAAATGAATGTTTTTGAATTCACTAAAAATGTGATCCCTTTGATTGAGGACTTTTCTAATATTTTTGTCATATATTCAAACACAGAAAATTGATGGTAAAAAATTTTAGGGTGCAACTATTCGAAACTCTTATCAAGTGCACCAAAAATGTTGAAAGCGAGAGTGACTACATAGAAAGAAAAAGGAAAACAATAGGCACAACACATTACATTTTTGTGTAAAAATATCAATGTTTGAAGAACCATAATCTTGTTGGTAATGTTGAATGATAAGCAATTAAACATCATCATTATAATATGATGCCTTTCCTTATAGAATGTTTAAGTTGACACGAAGCTAAGAAAAAGAAAGAATAAATGAAAAAACTCAAGAAATCTTGGCTCATGTTTATAGTTCAAAAAAATCCACAAAACTCTTTTATATAAAAAACACTTAATATGCTTTGTTTCATTTCTCAAATCACATAACAAGTAAAATTCATGAGATATACACTCAAGTGTATTTTATTGCTTCATGATAAAATTGTAGTGAAGCACTCTCAAAATTCACTATCTTCACTAAATTGTGCATTATCCATCGAATCCCATTAGTCACTACCCCTTGAATCCTATCTTGTAGTCATTGTCAGCTTCTTATGGTTAATTAACCTCTTGTAGCTCTCTTTTGTAAGGTGATTAATCATCACCACCACCATCCTACACCTTAGCAACGATCCAATCATTTGGTTTAAACCATTAGAAATAACATCTCTTGACAATTGTAGGCACTAGTGAATAATTAGTGATGGTTGGTAATGGTTGATGAGTGGCAACAAAGCAATAGCTGACAACAGACAATTGATCAAAGTGGGTGATAGGAAATAGGTGGCATACAACTTGTCTTCCATCTTTGCTTTTGAATTAATCAAATAATATCTTGATAAAATATTATTATAAGTGACTTCTTCCATCATTAAGTAAACAATTTTCTTAAAAATGACTTTGTAACTTTCAAATACAAAACAAATGGATAATGAAGAGAAAAGGCATAATCTACATACAATTTAGTACTTGGGAGAAATATATTGATTCAAATCCACATAGCTTTTCTTCATCCCTTTGGAAAGCACAATCAATCTAGCATTTAAGAAATAGAATATCAAAATGTCCAAAGTCTTATCACTAGCTCATATGTGGGTTATATGTAGTTGATCATAATATTAAAAAATTCTAGTAGTTGACAAATCCTTTAATTCTTCTAGAAAGTTTAATGTCCAAGTCAAAAAGATATTATAAAAAACTCTATTTGAAGTTGCCTCGAAAGTAAGCTATAGAAAGAGGTTAAGAATGGTCATAAAATAGCTCAAAGACTAGATCAATTTGTTATACATTAGTTGGGTAAAAAAGAAAACTTTTCTAGTTGAAATTGAATAATGTTTTTGAGAAGAAATATTTTGAAATGTCATGTCACCCATTTGACTATTATAGAGGATATAATTGAAATCAAAGATATTCAAAACCACATCTTCTATAGTCTCTTAACTCATCATTAATTTTATGTAAACTATGGGAAGTTGTTGCACTATTTTATCATCAAATGACACATTGACATTTGGACATTTCTTTTGTACTTCATGGTGTAAATGGGTGCTACACTTTATTTTTGGTACATGAGCATTATGCCATACATAGTAAAATTAAATTTTGATTTTTAAATAACATTGAGATGTATAAAAAGTTCTTATAGACCATAGTTAAAGCATTGGAGTAAGCAATGGAAAAAGGCAAATCTCCATCTCTCCCTTCGCCTCCCATCGCACCAATGCTTTGCTATGTTCATCATTTTATCTGTTCTACTTAAACTAAAGTGTTTATCGAAAAATATTCTTTGGAACATATTAATTATTTTCAATATGACTCCTGTAAGATTTACAAATTCCAAATAGTTCACCATTGAATCTAGCTCTATTAAGGATCTAGAAATTAAATATCAAAAAAAAAAAAAGGATCTAGAAATCAAGGGATAAATTTCTTAATTGTTATTTATGATTTTTCTTATGCTAATTTCAAGATAGGATTATGTTATTATTCTTGTTTACTTAAACACAAATTTTTCTAATTTTTCATATTAATTAAGTAATTTGTGATTTTAAGTAATAAACAAATTAAATTTGGCTAAGAAATATGCTTTGCATAACAAAACTAAATATTTATTTTACATAGGTAAAAATGATAACGAAGAAAATATTGAATAAAAAATGAGTAGTACATGTCTCTTCTTGGCAATTTTTGTAATGTTGGAAATGTTGGTTGAGATAAGTTCAACTACTATGCTTTCATTGTAATTAGATATTATTTGGAGGTGAGGTGATTAATTAAAGTCTTGAAATAGTAAAATTAAATAATATTATCATAATTTAATAAAAATTTACATCAAATTTCTTGGCAAACACAAAGCTAATAAGATAATAAAAATGTAGATATTTTGGAAAAAAATCTTGCTAAGATGATTAATAGTTTCACTAAAATCAAATATTAATAATGTCAAAAAGGGAGGAATCAAATTCATATAAGTTATTAATAACTTGGAAAATAAAATTTGTTCAATTAAGAAAAGATGTGCAAGAAAAAGAGTAGATGTGAGGATGTTAGCTAAGATAACAAGCATGCATTTTAGTAGAGGATGTCATAGGCAAGTTTATAAACTAATTTAAAATAAGATTTATTTTATTTGGTAGTTTTGATCTAAGATTTTGGTACTAAGTTCTATTTTGGTTTCTTTGATTGTTTTCTTTAACCATAAAATGAGAAAAATGTATGTTTGCAAATATTGTTGAGATTTAGTAGGCAAAACTAAATGAAAAAGGATCAATGTTTTTCAGAAAAGATTGGCAAACTTTGGTGATAATTTTCTTTATAATAGAATTTAATTGCTTTGAACTAATGTTCTATAATTAATTTCAAATACTTTATTTTGTGATAATCAAAATTATTTAATTATAATATTGACGATATTATAATTATAATTTGATGATAAAAAACATTTCATTTGATTTATATGTTAAGTTGTTGTCCTAGAACATTCTTAAAATTGAAGGAGTTCAGTAATAATTTAATCAATAATTTTTTTCTTACAAAATTTATAGACAAAAATAAATTTTTTTGGTGGTAAGTACAAAACAATATTGGATGATGTGAATAAATAGTCAAAGTGTTATGAGAAGTAGAAACTATGAAGGTGGTAAGTAAACATGTGCTGTTACCCATCTTGTCATTATCAATATTACTCTTGAGATAAAAAAATAACTTAAAGTGATGGTCTAACGATGCCCTTATGATAGAAATTATCGAATAACTAGTGGATTTTTGCATCAAAGGATGAATAATCCCATGTAAAAATAAAGGAAAAGATTGTTGATTATATATGTAAGATTGTTAACTTTGGATGTTGAGAACTATTTTTAGATTAAATTAACTTCAGTCACTATGGGATAGATGAAAGAAACAATAAATTGACATAATATATTTGAGTTGTGATGTTAGATTTAGAGTGATGATTCCTATAGTTAGTTGTAGATCAAAGACAAATTAAGTGAGCGGGTGAATGATTATTATGTATTGTCACTTTATTAGGAAAGGAGTAAATCTTAATATGAGTCTAACTAAAGTGGTAAAATACAAATGATCTCACCTCTAAAAAGAATGAAAATATTTTTATTTATACATGTAAGATAAATTTTTAAGATATTAAAAAACATTTTAAGAAAAAAATAAATTTTTGTTTGTGTAGGATGGACAAAGAGGTATCATACATGACATAATATGGCTAGATGATGGCATAATAACATAAAAATGATGCCCTCCATATTATAATTTCATTTAAGGATGAGAATAGGGAGTGTTATTTTAATGAACAGAATCATTATACAAGAAGTAATCATTTGCAAAATTCAAGATGAAGATATATAAGGATGGATTATCTTATTTTTAGAAATAAAAAAATGAGCATATATCATATATCTAAGATTATGGTTTTAAGATTCTCAAGAGTCTGTAAAAATAAAACCCACTTTGATCAATATATAAGAAACCCAAAATGGACAATAGCTTTACACAATATAATGAATATATGACACCTAATACCATTGTTAGGTGAATAAAGAGATAAGTTTCTTGAGGTAGTAGCAACATAGTGAGAAGTGCACCTTTGTAGATATTAAAAGCAGAGCTCAATGAGCTCATGGTTTCCTTTGACTTGGTAACACTTATTGGAGTTGTAACTAGTTGAAGGCAAAGTGACATGCACCTTCTTGCCATCTGACACTAAGCATGCTAGATTTGGCTAAATGAAAATATTGGAGATGAAGTATGAGATCACCATGTGTTTTGAGCCATGATGAAAAGTTTCATTTATGTTGGATTGAGAATGTGATAAGAATTTGGATTAAGTCAATATTGGTGGTTAAGCAAGTCACTTGTAGGTTTTAGAGCATTTTGTTATTACAAGTTGTTGGATGATAGTAGCATAGATGTTTTGTTTATCGAGATTTTATTCTTGTACTTGTGCTACAAATTTGGGTATTTTCTCTGTAAGTTTGTTGAATAAGATTGATAAGCTTCAAACATGTATGATGTTGATATGACTTTTGATGTTATCAGTAAGCCCATACGTAATTTTCTTAGTGAAATCATCATCATCATCTATTATACTCCAACATTAGAGAGTTCACTAGTACTACACATTATTGATCATAAAAATACCATAACACTTTAATTGTCTTCTTTAATTCTCTTTTGATTTCTTTCATTTCATGCCAAGTATTTTTGTTATCAATTTTTGAAATGGTCATCTATGCCTCACATAAGGTGCTATTCATGTAGTGAATGGATTAAATGTAGGAGAGAGGGAGATAAAATGAGAGAGAAAAAGAGATAACAATATCATATTGAGTTGATTTTGTTAAACTTGAGTTGTGTAGGTATAACATACTAGATGATTAATAGAGTTTTAAGTAGGGAATATAAAAATTATAAATATCATTAGAGAAAATAATCATGCTAAAAGGAAAACTAGTACATCGAACAGAAGGGAGATAGAGAGAGTGCTATGAATAAAGAAGAGGAGACCAATGAAAGGAAAGAGAAAGAGAGGAGAGAATAAGAGCATTGAAGAGAGAAAAAAACATGAAGAGAGAGAAAGAGAAGGGGAGAGAGAAAGTGTATAATCGAGTGAGTTAAAAGAGGGCAAAACTATGAGATTCGAGAAATGTATCAAGAAATAAAAAAAAGAGAGAGATAAGCATTCTAATAAATTTTAGAAAAAAGATAGAGAGAGAAAAAGGGAATATTGTGAGAATTTTTTATATAAAGAAAAATTAAAGAGCCAAGTAGAGAAGATAGAGAAAAAATGAAATAAAAAATTATGATATTTTCATATAAGAGAGAAAGTAGTTGTTTGGATAAAGGGGAAAAATTTTGTTAAATCCAAGAGTAACTCAATAAACAAGGAAGGAATCAAGTTTGCAAATCATTTTTAGTGTGACCATTACATGGAAATTAAGGTTGGCATTGTTGAGTAAAGTAGGTTTTTTTATTTAATTTTAATAGTCATCGACCTTTTTTTAAATGTGAAGATTTTAAAATAAATGGTTTTTGAAAAAAATAAAAAGAGTACACTTGTGATAATTGATGTATTGCAAATGTTTTAAAATTTAAAAAAATGTTATATTTAAATGTGAAATTTAATTTATGTTTTGTTATTAGATTAGCATAAAATTTTGGAGTTGTGATTATTTTTTAGAATAATTATTTTCTTTTGTATATCATGTCAAGCATACAAACTTAATTGTTAAAAGCTAGGATAAAGTGTAAAAAAAAATAACTATTTAAATGTATCAAATGGAGTTATATACAACTAGGGACAAAAAGAGAAAAAGAATAAGGTTATTGAAATGAATAAGACATATTTAATTGTTGAAAAAAATTTGTTCATTGTGTTGTTTAGAATTGGGTGTATGTTATATTGGAGAATGGTTTAATGGTGTAGCTTAATTGTTCAAACCAATGGGTGGGTGTTTCTTGTATTGTGGAACAGCCCATCGGTATAATCCAATATTGAAAATAAATTGTTGAGTGTTTCTCATATGGGGAATGGTCTAAAGTTGTAGCCCCAAAGGATTTAAAAATAATGAAATTACAAATAGAACAAGGAAAAATAAAAAAATAAAGGGGTAAAAGATTAAGTGATCATAAAGATAAATTATAAAAAGGGTCAAAGTAACGGTATAAGAAAAAATAAAAAAGATTTAAGCATGAAAGGTGTGAAATTTGTGATATTTTAATTTAATTATATTAAGATATTGTTCACTTGGATTTTCTTATTCTGACTCAAGTGAATTTTTTACTCAAAAGACACCTTATTATCTTTAGATAATTTATCTCATATAAAAAAAATTAAAAATAAAAAAAAATATTTTTCAAACCAATAAAGAAAAGAAAAGATTTTTCAAATGAATAAAGGATAAAAAAAAGGAAAACAAAATTCAACTATCTCGTTTTTGTACAAAAAATGTGAGGTGCCAAAGGTCATAAGACATTTTGACTAATTTTATTTAATTTGTGGTTATATAGGAGAGATTATATTTGATGTTCTCAACATAAGTGTAGTGTCAAACATAGATCATACTCATAAGTACCCCTTTTTTTATATGCATACTTAAATCTTTTTTTCTTTGCTTGTTGTTTTCAATATAATAATGCGTTACAATAAAATTTTATTCTTTGTATCATTGGAGTATAATGCATAATGAGCATAATACAAAGGTAATAATGCAATCATTCTTTAGGGAAAATACTACTTTAAAATTAGTAGTTTCATATAATTCTCACAAAATATTACAATACTCCTTAATTTACAATATTTGTGCATTTACAAAGTGTTACATAATGTTCCTTATATCACATGCCTCATCTTAGTCCATTATTTCCTTTTTGTCCCTTAATATACATCTATCGAACTTGAAATGTGTTATACAATGTGGCTAAGCTGCTGTCATTGACTCAATAAGCAATAACTTGCAACAAATATCACATGCTAATCATCACAACAATTAGTTCATGCTGCATACAAGGTCTTGATAATATTTAATTATCAATAGTATATTGCATATGAAAAGATTCATAAAAATATATATTCATTTGAGAAGATCGGGTTATCTTTCACTTTCATTAATGTCATGATGTCACTTATGTACCTATATCCTTTTAATCAAGTTCACATTCTGGATGTTAAGCTCCTACTTCTATCATCATAGAAAATTTCTATTTAGTGTTTTCATTTGGATAATTACTTGGTTACTTTAGATATTTAATTTATTTATCTTTTATTCTTTTCATTCGTATTTTGTAATTATTACATTGATATAAATTAATAATGCATTTAATTTCATAAATGACTCACTAAACAATTTTCTTTCATAAGCATTACTTTATCCTTGTTTTCCTGGCTTAGTAGCAACCTTATTCATTTTCAAAACATTTTTTAGATTCACAAGATGTCTTTTTCATACGTTGTTTTCTTGCATCAATTTCACATGTAATCAATACATTAATTGCACAAGGTACATAATAATGTTCTCATAGTCATCACATGCTTAGTACATAGCGTACTACCTCATTCTTATGCAAAAATAATGATGTTAGATGCAATGATCATGTTTACATCAATTAACAAACCATACATCCCTAAATTTAACATGAAGATAATGTTCTCATAGTCATCACATATAAACATACATACTTAATTTGTTCATTCAACTTAAATATTGTTTCATAGTGGTTTGCTTTATATTTTGTTCTCTATTTATCTTATTTTTTAAAATCATACACAAGGAATATATTATATTTTCTTCACTTATTCAATGCATTTCATGCTTCAACATGAATGCTAGTTTTTACTATACCCTCTTTGGTGTTTAAAGAACTTTAATTCATTATTTGAATCATATCGATCTCTTTAGAATAAACTATATCACTCTCATCTTACTTTTCGTCAACCCATTTGATCATATATGGTGTCCCCTTTTTTGGGTCACTTAGTTTATGAAACCTTTTTTTATATAGAAAACCATATGTTTGAAATATTGTTTTTTGTTATAGAACTTGTTTGATTAAAAAACTATAACCAAAGTAATTCCTTTATAAAAAAAATCAACCCAAATGACTTTCTTGGAAAGCATATATCACATCAATTTTTATAAAATAAAATCCTTATGATTTCATTCTTTTTGCAATAGAATTAAGAAAATATATTAATTATTTCATAAAACATAATTCTATAAGTTAAATTATTTGACAACAAAAAAATCATACATAATTTAAACCAAATATATTTTTGATGTAGTAGCTATAATACAATCTAATAACTTGATCTTAATATAAGATCTATAGTGCAAAAATAAAAAAAAAATTAAAACATTATATTATAGTTTCACACATTGCACTTATAAAGTCTTGTATAATGCATTCATATTATCTAAAATCTTCAATGAAAAAATTAGCTAAGCCATTTGATATTGGTTTGAAAAATGATATTATATAATTTCAATGTAAAATTTCATAAAGTTAGAGCCATGTCACATGCTGAGTTTATAAATATCTATATAATATAAACAAAAAATATGCATTGTAATATATAAAAATAAACATATGATCTAATCTTGCAATGTTAAATATTTAGGAAAATTTAATTTTTATTTCCAATTTATTTTGATTTGGTCACATAACCTTTTCAATCATAAAATCCACGTTTATAATTAACCATTGGTTTTCATCATTTGTATTGGGTTAAACCCGTGTAGTTCTATCAATTTGGATAGATCACTTATGAGCTTTATTATTGGCTCTATCCAATTTAAGATTTCATTCTATGAGTTTACTTACTAAATCAATTCTCTCAACTCAGAGTACATTACTTATGTGTTTTATTTGAGGCTTTAAGAAATTTAAGATGACACTATATAAGTTTACTTAACCTTTGTTCATTCACCTTTAAATGATTTATCTCAAACCCTTTCTAGAATATGTTTTAGATCTATTCTTATTTTGTTCTTTGTGCATACACAATTTTTTAATTTATAAATATCTATATAATACATAAAATTTTAAGAAATTATATAAATTTGTTTTATTCTTTTATTTTATTATTTTATAATTTTTTCTCTTTTAGTTGATTCCAAGATAAGGGCTTTTAGCATTTTAAGTTTATTAAATATCCACCTTTAGAGCTTGTAATTCCAAATAATGGTCTCACTTTTGGAAACATTTTTCCTAAATGAGGTACTTTTTATGATAGCTTATTTGACATCATCTACGAAACATATCATTTCAAATAATGAGTTAATTTATTTTGGACAACTACTATGTACATATTTGTTTACTATGGTGGCTAACCATTTCAACCAATTTTTGTTCTTACTTCTTTTATTTATTTTTTACTAATTTAATATAATAAGCAATTGATTTTAATAAAAGCATTCTTTTTTCTCCATTAGCCATTAAATGGTGTTGTAGCATTAACATGGTCATGCTTAATAGAAATTAAGTAATCCTTTATTAATACAATATCATGCTAAAATCATGAATAAACAAGCCAATGGCAATATAAAAAAGCATCCCAAACATCTTTGAATTTTTTAAATAAAATTATAACCCTTGAAGGGTCATTTATATCAATTAGTAGTACATCAATCATATGCATATAAAATACAACCATTTTTATTTTTGTTTTATAATGGTCTTGCCTTAACATTTATACTAGTTTACAAAATTGTTCTTTTCTCAAACTCAAATTATTTCTTGATAGAATTGTAGAAAGAATGTCTCTTAATTTCTTTTTCTAATCTTTCTCTTTATCCATTTCCTTCTTTTTTCTTTCTTCTTTTGATCATGATTTACCACTTGTATTTTTTAAATTTTTCACAAATCACCCTCTTTCTCCTCTTCCCTTTTTCCTCTTTCCCAACTTGGCTCAGATGCTTCCCTTAGATAATTTCTCTATAGTTTTTAAAAGTCTTGCAACATCCAACATAATCCTTTTTTTTTATCAAGCATCAATAAATTGTTCTCCCTCCCATCTCTTTACATTCATCAATTAATGCCTCTATTCGTTGAAAGCACCTCTTCCTTTTCTTCTAACAACCCCACCCTTTCTCTTCTAGCATTTTTTGCCAATTGCATTTACAACTTAGTTTGATTTTTCCTACTATTAGGTTTTTAGTTTTTAGGATTTTAGAAATTAAAAAAAGTCAAATAATTCTTTAAACTTAGGTATTATGCTTAATTTATAAAAACTTTCCATCAAATTGGTGCTAAAAAATGTGCTAGTTAATCCACACGATTCTCTTCCATGTGTACTATTTGTTGGCCAATTTTCACATTTTTTACTTTTAGTATTTTTAATAATTTTTTAAACTGAGAAGTACTAATCAAAATAATTTTATTATTTTTCTTAAATCAATTTTGTGTATTGATTCTATGATGGTCACATATCTTTTTTATGTTGAAAAAATTTTATTAACTTAGTCTTTATAATATTTGTGTCATGTAAAATTTCATTATTTTTTAAGTTTACTTAATATTTTAATGACTATTGAAAGTTCTCTAAACTTATAAATTAATGAGATATCAATTCTAAAAAAACCATCATTTTGTTTTGTCACTTATAAAATTTTGATTTTTATCAACTTAGTGTTGTTAGATTGAAAATATTTTTTGTTTTTTATTTCTCAACTCTTCTCTCTTTAAAGAAGTCATCTATTCTTTTATTAATGCATCTTTTTTTAGGAAAAATAATTTTCAAACATCTCTAAAATTCTAAAAAATTAAAAATAATTCTAAGATCAATTTCTACAAATTCTCCTTCCTTAGAACATTCTATCAATCTTAAGATCATAGTTTTTATTGATATAAGTACTCAATAATTCGAAATTTTTAATAGTTATTTATATAATTACCCTCACTTTTTAGATATCACATCATTATATCATTTGTTGTCCTCTCCAAATTATTTAGTCCTCAGTAGATGTTCATCAGACCATTTGAAAGGTGCCTACAAATACTCAAGGCTATTTTTTAAAAAATTATCTTACTGTATGTTTCCTTCATTGGACCATTTGATCTTTTATCAGATTGTCTAATTACTTTATCAAGTTTTTGATAGAGACAAATTATTTATTGCTCACTTAAATCTATAGTTTCCTTACAAGCAACGTTAAGTTTTTTAGAAAACTTTTATAAAAGCTTTGAGTTGCTTCATAAGCTTAATAAAACTTTCATGCAAGCCTATTCATGATTATAACTTAGATCTCATTAGATCCATTCAAAAATAAGAAATAGTTCATAATGAAGTTTGTCTTAATTTTTTTCATAAAGGTATCCACAATGCCCTTTGCACATTGCTTCTTCCTAACACAAATTTTCTTCCAACTACCCTAATCATGCACTCTTAGATATTGTTCTGTTTTGCCTCAGTTAATTATATACTAAGGGAAAAGAAAATATAAATAATGGTTTTAGTAAGCTTTATAGTACGTCTTATTCCATAGAGTTTTCATATGAAATAACTTCCAAAATTTGTCAAATCAATTTTAAAATGAGTTACTAATCATGATCTACATTCTCATTAAACTCGAACATGGAGTCTCTCAAGAAGAATTGCTATAGGCATACCTAGGTGTGTCTCGCAACACGTTGGTTGAGTACAACAAAATAGTGTAGACACACCCTTGTGAGATCTAGACCCAACGAAAAAATGTTGGGAAAAAAGGAGTCACGTGCTAACACATGTGTAAATATATGTCCCCTCGTGGGCACAAGTGTTGGCCATCAGGCATTGCACACACAGTAGGTGCTAGCACCCTTTATCAGGCAGCAAACACAAGTGCAAGTGTAGGGCGCATGCACTTGCAATCAAAGCACTTGTTATTTCAAGTTGAATTTAGTAAAATTGAGGGAATTTTTTGAGAAAGTTCTAGAAAAATTTATTAGAATCAAAATTTTTTAAAATTCAAAAATTCGTTGAAAAAAATCTTCTCAAGAAAATAATTATTTGTGGCAAAAGATGCTCTTCTTCTTCTCGTTCTTTTTTTTTGCTCATTGCTATTTCTTGCTTTCGCTTCTACTGCAACAACTCTAAAAGAGGTATATTGACGAGGACTAGAGGCAAGAACATCATCATAGATAGATCATATTATTTTGATATTAGAGCACTTCGATTCTATGCTAATGATAGGATGTAAAAAGAGAAGAGTTGAGAAGTAAGCCTCAAAAGGAAATCAAGAGGAAGTTTTAGTTGAGATGACTGTGTTGATTACTTCAACATCACTCTTGCAAACACATGTAGTATTATTAACACAATAAATGTATGTGTTAGTAAAAATAATATTAAAAATTCCAACCCCTTTTTACGATAGATCCAAAAGATAATCTATCAGAAAAGATACTCTCAATTGAAGGTATTATGAATTAAGTCCATTCCAAAAATAGTTAGAGATAAAGATGAAAATGACATCAATCTCATGTTTTTGACACATAAGAATCGATAACATTCTGTCAAGTAGTACCAATTTATAATGGGCTGATAAAAGTCTCATTCTCCTAAAGAAAACGATTAAATTAGATTTATGAAAAAAATTAGTTCAACAAAGAAGATTCAATGGGACTTGAATCTAAAAAAAAGAGACCTAACTAAAGCCTCCATAATTTTCAAAGAGCTTATATATTTTTAAGTCTTAATGACAAGTTTCAATGTATGTTGGATAGGGGTGCACACAAGAGTAGTACTATTTGAATGAAAATGGTTAGGAAACATGCCAAAGATGCCATTTTTGGGTTTTAGAACCTTTGTCATTATGATTTTTTGGATGAGAATGATAGTAAAGTTTTCTATATTTGACTTTTACTCTCACACATGGACTTTAATTTAGGGTGTTTTATCTTGAAGTTCAATGAATGAGATTAATGAGTTTCTAGCATGAATGTTGTTGGCGAGATCTTTGAGAAAGCATTATCATTAGTTTGTGCTCCATGAATGGCAAGATCACTAACTATGCTCATAATTGATCATAAAATTCAAGGGTACTGTAATTTCCTTCAATTTTCTTTTGATTTGTTTCATTTGATGCCAAGTATGTTTGGTGTTAACTTGTTCAAGGTTCATCTATAGCTCACATGAGGTCATATCTAGGAAATAAATGGATTTAATATAAGAGGGGAGAGGAAGGGAGAGAGAGCAAATATAAACATGAATTGTGTAGATTATAAGTCGTTTTGACTAGTATTGTTTAAGCTATGATGACAATAAGATAGAGGAAATATCTAATGTCCTGGTCATAAAAATGATGTACAATTTGAATTAATAAATTTTAATAAGACTTGGAATAGATATGTTGAAAATAATTAGAAGTTGAAAGAAACAATATAGATGTTTTGTATGATTAACAACATATGGGATGTAAGATTGTTGGACAACCATGTATTGATCAGGCAATATAAAGGAGAGTTAGTGTTGAGAACAATGTCGAAGTCCTTAGACTTGGTATTTTGAAAGGGAGGATTGCAATGATGTGGAGAAGCTTTGAGAGGAAAAAAATTAAGCAATCAATGTTTTTGAGCTTCTTAATTTAACGATACTGGGAATTTCTCATGCGAGATGACGTTCAAATAAGGTTTTTTTTTTCGATCCCATGATATAATTCAACACAAATATTTTTTTATACAAATGTATATTAAGTTAGATTTGCAATCTTAAATATAGTTTGCACAAATAATAAATTTATTCAACATTAATAACTTTTATAACTTAATATAGATAAAAAAAAGAAAAAAAATAACAATATATATGAGTGAGAAAGAAAGAGTCAAATAATTGAAAATTTATTCTTAATTAGCAATTTTGGTGACATCAACTCCTAAGTTGAAGTGGAACACGTGTACTATAAGTCGATTGCATCATCATTTGTTAATCAAACGTTGAAGCAGTGGTCTTCCAGTCTTCTTCCAATTGCGCCATAACACTCTCATCAAGCTGTTTTGATTCATCCATCGAGCTGCAAAACAGGATAACATGCTTAACAAAAAGATGACTTGGATAAAAAATGATTTAGTTATTTTAAATAATATTAAAAAAAATTAATGCATTTTTTAATTAAAAATCAAAGCTTAATTTAAAGATAGTTTCAGAACATATCGAACCAGCAGCGGGAAGGAACAGCCGGCGAAATGGCGGCGTTCCAGGAGTCGATATCGTTTAAAAAAGGCTCCTTTCCTTCCTCGGCGTTGCAACGAATCGGTAATTGCCGCAACGAGCTAAAATTTTGAAGCGGCATTTGAATTGATTCGTTTCCCTCTTGCATTGGTATAGCCCTGTTCTGGTAAGAATCGACGGGGTAATTGTAGACGAAGCCCGATGCGGTGGGAATCGGGTCATTGGAAATCGGCGTCGACATGGGGGTCAAGAAAAGGTTAGGGTTAGGGTTAGGGTTGGAAGCTTGCGCGGCACGACAGTCGGCTAGCTGTCGTTGGACGACATCCAGCTGAGCGAGGGTTCGTCGGATCTGGGCCTCGAGCTCGAGGATGATGCCGTAACAACCGCCGACAGGATCGCAGGCGCGGGCGTTGGATTGGAAGATGATGGATCGCATGGCCTCGGCGCGGAGGATGGGGTCGTGGAGTTTGCTGATCGTCTTGAGCATCTTGGAGAGGCCGAAGAGTCGGTGGGCGTTAAGGAAGTGGCGTTTCTGGTCGGCGGGGAAGTAAGGGGCGAGGGCACAGTTCGGGGAGCACTTCCGCCGCTGGTATTTGCATGCGGCGCAGGCGGGGAAGGGTGGGGAGGTGAAGAGGTCGGAGGCCGAGTTTTGGGCGGCGGGAGAGGGAGAGTTCGAGCGGGTGTCGGGGTTGGTGCAATCGGAGGGGGAGCCCATTTTTAGGAACCTATTTCTCTGTTTTCACGGCGACGGGAGGGACATCGGCCTCTCATTCCACGGCGACGAGGAGAAGGAGGCAAGGGATTGGGGCCGTTTTAGATAGAGAGAGAGAGACGGAGATGGTCGTCGTCTTAAAAGAGTGGAATGCGGGTGTTCTGTTATTTATATTTGAACTTTTAAGCGCGTGTTTTGGCGAGTAGTTTTTCTTCGTCTTTATTCTCTTCAAAATTTTAAATTTCATATTTACCCTTTTTGTGGAGGTCGTTGAAATTTCGATTTTGCAATTATTTAAAATTTAAATTGGACTGAATATTCTGCATAAGAATATCCTGGTTATAAATATGAATAACAAATTATAGTTCATTTATTTTAAAATTTTGAAGTTACATGATCATTAAAACTAAGGATATCATGAAAGATAATATTTTAAGTTTTTAAATCAATTTGTAGATTTTCCTTAAAAAATTATTTAGAGGAGGTTTACAGGACATAAATGTATTTATTTTTAATATAGCTAAATATAATTTTGTGCCATTTTGTTTAAATTTTTTTATAAGTGAAAAATATTTTTGAAAACATTTTGAAAGGAATTAATACTTTTATCTATTTTATGAAATGTCAAAAAAAAATATCCTTTACAGACAATCGCATGCAACACATATGTCAAATGAATTAAATTTCATAAAAATACTTAAAATTATATTGAAATGTTAAAAAAAATTAAATATTGAAAATACTTCTTATTAAAAAATAACTGGCACAAGAGATGATATTATTAGTTCAAAGACTTATGTAATGACATGCTTATTCTATCATTAGTTTTTAACCTTTGTTACTCTTAGGGCATCTTATTATTCTTGATATTTTATAAGTTCGTCCTTGTTATATTTTAGTCATAATGTTCTTCCAATTTTCACTTTTTTTATTAATGAATGATTCATATTTTTTTTCTCTTTTCTATCTTCATATATCAAACGATCTCCTCTTTTATCATTTGTCACTTTCACTTTTAAACTTGTATTTATTTCACGAAGTTTTTTTTCATAAAAATAAATTATAGAGGGGTTATGTTTGACCTAAAGAGCATGGGCGTTAAAAGATAACCAAAAACTCTCACATCTTGTCAATTTCATTTTTTTAGTAAGGAGCTCTAGAGGTGAATAACAACCTATCTTATTTTGCTAATTAATTGCTTATTAATGTTATACCTTTCATCTAAATATCCCCACATTTGCATGCTTATAGAGATCATTAATCTCTAAGTTCATATGGTAGCATTTGAACTCATCCAATGAGCTTAATGCTGGCCATGCGATGTTCACATTTCCTCAATCATTTTATTTCTTTAATCTAATAAAAAAACCTTTTTGAGTTTTGTATGATTGGAAAGCTCGGTAGGGTAGATTAGAAATTTTTTAAGATTAAGTATAGATAACGAGTATTATTCAATATTAACCATTTCTAGATTTAAAGCTAAATTTTTCAATAAGTCACATACTATACTCAAATATTTATTCAAGGGGAAGTGGTAGTTCATGCTAATGAGAGGGGAAAAAAACATATGTATGAAGAAAAGGAGGGTCGATATAAATCATTGAGAAATGTCTTAAAAAAAATTTCAACATAATTTTGTAATAAATGAGCCTTACTTTGAAGTGGTTCATTGATGTAGAATGTGAGTAATCAGGTCAACTCGAAATTTAAATGTGAAAGAAAAATAGACTAGTAGTACTCTTCATTCCAGCAGGAGCGAAATTGGCAAACAAACAGAAGTAGTGATGTAGTAAGGTAGTGTAGGTGAGGACTTTTGTAAATGAAACTTGCATGTAGTTAGAGGGGGTGTAGAAGCTACAAAGCAAAAAAATGAAACAATTTGTAATGCAAATAGAATGAGATGGAATGAGATGATTAATGGTGTTAAAAGGAATAAATAATATGATAAAGAGGTTTAAATAAAGAGAAAATAAAATTGAAAGGATAAAAAAAATAAAAATTCACTTAACCAAAATAAACCTAAAAGAATGCCACTAGACTAACTTAAATACTCAAACTATTGAATAACATATTTTTCTTTACTTACAACTCATTAATCATTCATCTATTCATAAGAGATTCTTTAATTAAGATATTATAAATTACTATTTAATAAAAAATATATTTTCTAGACCTATTTTTTAAAAAATTTTATGTGTAAATAATTCTTCATTATAAAAACATATTTTCTATCTATTTCTTAAAAACTTTAATTCCTACATAATTCATTAATACAAAAGCTTACTTTCTAAATATTTCTTAAATACTTTCATCTCATATCTTTTGATATTTTAGACACTTAAATTAAAGTAGCACCAAGCATGCACTCATAATGGTGTAAAGATTAACCATGATTATTCAAGACTAACATTTGAAAGTTCTTTAAATTTAAAAAGAGTTGTACATATTTTAAATTTTAGAGAATTTTAATTTGATTGATTCAAGCTTAAGACCTTATTATAAGCCTATGTTATTATTGTGCTATAATATCCTACCTTTGTGTTGCATCATTTCTACTTAATTGAATAAAATCCTACTTCATAAATCTAATTCAAGGTAATTATCTATAAATTATGAAGCTATTTTTTTCAATTTTTCACGTGTCATTTAGGTATCTTTAAATGGTGTTTGATTTTCTAATGAATAAGAAACCTACATGACATAATAATTCTAAAGAAATGCTCATAAAAATAACCCTATCAACCTAAAAACATTTTAACATTGATGATATTGGTAACTAATAATCATATCCACCTACATGAAGGTCAGAGAACACTAAGCTATGTTTGTGAGATACCTTATAAGACAAAAGGTCCTCAATATTAAAAAATAGACTAATAAGCATATTTAATGAAAAAATTATGAACATAAGAATTTTCATTGATTTTCTTAGGAAGTTTGAAATGCCCACAAATTCGTTGTCTTTTGTAAAGAATAACACTCTAAATGATTGCAAAATATGACAAATTATCCTTAATTGAATTCCATTAAAGATCTATTTTGATTAAAAACTTTCACATGCTTTTGCATGGCTTTAATGTATTTCTTAATTTTTTATGATTGGCATAAAAATCATGTACAAAAGTAAAGTTGAATTAAAACATGTGTGTAGAGGCATGTTAAGCAAGTCAACGATATATTTTAGATTATAATCACACACAATTTCAAATGATGTTTGGTTAGTTGTTTTAAATATAATATTATTATATGCAAAATTTAATATAGGTAAGTATAAGTTCCAAGTTCTTAGATTCTTTCCTACAAGATTTTTAAGAGTAATATATGTTTAACAACTTTTGTTTGACCATTTTATTTGGGGATGAAATGATGAAGAAAACTTAAGTTGTATTACAAAAAAATTTATAGTGTTTTCTTGAAATGGAGATTAGAGAGACAAATATAACATTACTATTAGAGATAATAGTTAAGGGCAAGTTGTGTAAGAAAAATATTTCTTAAAAGCAAAGTCTTGCAATATATGGGGGCATCATTAGATTTAGAATAGGATATGAAGTGTGATATTTTTGAAAAATGATTGGCGAATACAAAGATGTTATCATGATATTGTGATGTTCTTGGTAAACCTAAGAAGTCTATAGAGTTCTTCTTAATGTTAGTAAAGAATTGGCGAAGTTATATATTGTCTTTCTTTTGTTTAGTTGTTTTGACTTGCCTTTATTTGTAGCATCAAGAAACTACTCGATCAATGTCTTATTTGATGGATGGCCAATAGAATCTAGATTCAATTAACTGGATAGTTTTGTCTCATCTCATGTGTTTTATGATTCTCTCAAAATATAATTATATAATTAATAGACCTTTAAGAAATGTGTTAGAATGGATAGTTGTTTTCTTTTAAATAAATATTTACTAACAATGGTGTAATCATTACAAATGATAAAATGCTTGTCATATAGCTTATTATAAATATTATTAAAATCCTTATAAACAATATAATCATTCTTAATCCTATCAAATCTAAGACTTTATGATTCTTAAGAAGTGACTACTAATGTTATTCTACCAAATACAAAAATAGGTTTGCTATCTTAGTCTAGTTTATATTTGAAAACAAAAGAATAACCTTACAGGTACTCATCCACTTTGTATGTCAATGATTTAACTACTTTTGTTTATCATATATTTTAAAGTATGAAGATCTGTGTTCAAAATAAATATGTTATATAGTATATAATATCTTTGATGATTTAATGATTATACGATTGCATAAAATTCTCTATTATAAGTAGAGCATTGTTATCTAGTAGTATTTAGTTTTTTATTAAAATAAAAAATTAGATGATTATATTACACAAGTATACCATTAATTCCAATTCTAGAATCAGCATATGAGATTTAAAAGACTATAAAAATCAAATAAATTTATTATAAAGGTTGATGTCATGAGTAGTTTTAATTGATTAATTTTTTTTTACATTAATACTCCATAAAAATTTATCATTCTTCAAAGCATTAGTAATTAGGGCTATCATTCTTCTAAAAGTTTTATGAATCTTTTATAAAATATTGCAATGCCAAAAAAACTTTTAATTTTAGTGATGCTCTTTGAAGTAGCTCTTAATAAGTTGAATCAATATAGATTATTTTGTTAAATTTAAATTTCTTTAAAATTAAACATAAAAATTGAAATAAAACAAACAAAAAATGAAAATAAATATTACTAGATTCTAAGAGTTTAGATAATATTAGATAATGCTCATTAAGATAAATCTAATTGTAATATTTTCATTATTATTGGACGAAATTTGGTCTTTTGATATCTCTATCAAATTTTTATGCTTAAAGTTATAAGAACGGCTATATTTTGGCCAATTGGATGGAGGAGCTTGAGTTGTATTCTTGGTTTGGGATTAAAAAAACGACTAGAATGTTTGTGGTATAGAAATAAAGTTAAGGAAGAAAAAAGATGTATGGTTAATAAGAAGAAGGAGAGGAGAAAAATAATTGCCTAAAAGATGCATCACTGTTGACAAGTATTGGAGCTTAGGGTATCATGAATGTCGCACTTTCGTGCACAAAAAAGTTAGAGATTCAATGTATCACAAATCCCTCATGCATGTAGTTGTTTTGGTGTTTTGCTAATTTTTTTGTTATTGAGGAAGAAAGCATGGAGGAAATTATATACATACTTCAATTTCTTAGGCACAAAAGTAGTCAAATGGTTTGATCTTAAGATTGAAAATTTTGATAAACCTTTGAATCAATAATTCTATAACAATCTAACATTTTGACCATGATTGATTCATCAAATTATATTGAAAGATAATACTATTTGCTATTTAATTTATAATAATATAAGAATTTCAAATTTAAAAAATGATAAAAAATAAAAAATAAAAAAAGAACCGTTGACAGAGGGCTAAATCATTGTTTTGAATATTTGTGAAATTTAATAAAAATACAAAAAATAAAATATTGAGAAAAATATATATCAATAATAGTTTGCAAATTTGATATAATTTGTGAAAAAGTGTAACGAGGATTTTGCCTAACAAAATCAAGATAGAGAAATTCCTAAATAATATAAATTAGTTTTATTATTTCATAGACGTTTAAATTATATAACAAAATTTTTGTTGCTTTCCTTACATAAATATTGGGACATTGGTCAAATATAATATTTTATTTACTTTATTATATTGATAATATTTATTTTGAATAAAGAAAAATAACAAATAAGTTTAAAGTAAAAATAATTACATCAAAAATCAGAAAATCTAAAGATACTGAGTAGTAGTTAATAATATAAGTTCAATATTAATAGCAATTGAACTATCTGATTGTGATTAACTTGGTCGTATTAAATAGACAATTTGTTATTGTTAATCATACAATCTAGCATGTGATCATATGATTTAAATTACAAAATCTAAAAATTTCAACTAAAAAAAGTACATGAAAATGAAAAAAAAGAATCATAGAGTGATAAATCGTTATTTTGAATATTTGTGATATTTAATAAAAATACAAATAATAAAATTTTGAGAAAATTATTTGTTAGTAATAGTTTCAAATTATTTTTTAATTTGTGAAAAAGTGTAGTGGATGTTTTACCTAAACAAATTGAGATAAACAAATACCTTAATAATATAAATTTATTTTAATATTTTATTGTTATTTAAATTATATAACAAAGTTTGTATTGCTTTGCTTATGTAAATATTGTGACATTCATGAAATGCAATATTTTTATTCATTTTATGATATTGATAGTAATTATCCTGAATAAAGAAAAGTATGAAATAAAGTTTAAGTAAAATAATCGTAAAAAAAATTAAAAAATCTGATGTTATTGAGTAGTACCTAACAATATGAGAAGAATATCAAACAATTAAATTATCTAATTATGATTAATTAAATTGATCATATTGAACAATTCTCAATTAAATTAACTAATTATGATTAATTAATCTGAACATATTGAACAAATAATTTGTTCTTATTAATCATATAATTTAAGATGTGATGATATTATTTAATTTACAAAAATCTACAAATTTTAACTAAAAAAGTATAACAAAAAATAAAAAAAAAGAATCTTTGATAGAGGCCTAAATTATTGTTCTGAATATTTGTGATATTTAATAGAAATATAAAAAATAAAATTTTGAGAAAATTACATATGAGTAATAGTTTGAAAGTTTTATGTAATTTGTGAGAAAGTGCGATGGGGATTTGACCTAACAAAATTGATATAAAAAAGACTTTAATCATATAAATTTGTTTTAAACAACATTTTGAGAAAATTATGATGAAAAATTTTAAGAAAATTTCAAGCAATTTGTGAAAAGTTTGGTGAGGATTTAACCCAACAAAAGCCTAAATAGTATATATTTGTTTTATTATTATATTATTATTTAAATTATATAAAAAGTTTCTCTCACTTATCTTAATATTGTGATATTGGTGAGATATAATACTTTATGTTATAGATGCTTAATTAGTAAAACACATAACAACACTCATACTATTATACAAATTGCTTGAAATTAAACATATTATTTTTATCTTTTGTTCATCATAATTATCATACTCTATAATACATTAATGTTTTATAGCATTGTGATGTAATTTATATGTGAATATAAATTTCAAAGATAAAATGATTTTAAAAAGATAGTTTCAAAATATAAAAAATTAAATGAAATAAGAAATCATGATATACAAATAAAATTAAAGTGAAACATGTAAAAAATAAAAAAAAACATTCAAATAAAAATTAGATAAAGTGAAAGAAAAAAAAAGAAAGTTTCCTCCATCTCTCAAGACAACAAAGAACAATGTGAGTCGCAAAGCTAACAACATCATCCACAGGGATGCAAATGACAATCCTCTTGATTTACTTTGGTCTTAATCATAATTAGCTCATAATATTTCAATCCAAATTAAATTAGACTCATAATTGACTCCTTTCACTTCAATTAAGTCATAACTTAAATTAAAACAAATCTCATGTTGAAGTAATCTTGAATCTTTTAAACAAAATTATTAACAATACTTGAAATAAAATAAGAAACTTTCCTTGACAAATTATAGCCATCCTATAATTAAACATAGGATGGCATTGGCTTGAAATTCCAAATATAAAAATTATTTTCTTTCATATTTTAAATTAAAATTTTTATTTTATTTTCTAATTATAAAATATTTCATCATCCCATCTTGTCACTTGATGCAAAATAAGATTTAACAACCATCTCATAACTCCAAATAGATTCAATGTTAATGGGCCAATATTGGGCTTACAAATTTGAAATTGATAAGACTTGTTCTAAGATCTATTATCAAATTATCTAACAATTTTTTTTTTGAAAAATATAAAATAAAATAAAATAAATGCTAATATCAACAATTTATAAAAGTTTAAGTCTTTTTTTTAAAAAGAAATAGAAGCAAGATCCCAAATCTAGCTCATTACTTGTGATCAAAATACAATCCTAAGTAAAGTCACATTCCAACCCTTCTTTAGCAATGGTTGATTCTGATCTCAGAAACAAATACATTCTTGTCCTTCGTCATCAAATAATAAAAATAAAAAATAATACTTATTCAACTTATGAATCAACTAATCAAATATATAGTATATTAAATATATAGTTTAGTAGTGTACCTTAGAACCTAAGAATTCATTAAAAAAAACTAAAAAAAAAAAACATTTTAATCATTTGTACATTAAAAACTGCTTTTCAAACGTACTCACCAAACAAACCCAGAATAATGCAAACTTATGAGCATGCATGGGAGCACGTGGTGGCCATGAAGTAAAGCAACAACCTTTACTGCTGCTTTCACTTCTCTTCAAGTGAAGGTTTGATCAATGGAATACAGGCTGCCATATGCGACTCAGAAAAAAGCTGGCACTGCAGTGAAAGAAAACGTCACAAGTTGGCTGGCAATTAAAACACTTTGTATTAAAACTGTGTTAAATAAGCATTACCAAACATGACCTGCTTCTCACAGCAAGCAGTAGCTGGAATGCCATGCCAGAAAAGTCTGCATGTGTCGTTCTTGTCTTCAAGCTTCTTGTTTCTGTAAAGCTACAGGGAATGGAATCTTGCAGTCATGCAATGAAGGCATGTGACTCTTTCTTAGGCCAAGCTGTCAGCTTCTCCCAGGTCATGACTTGTATAAGGTGATGATGATTAGGGCTTTAATGGTTAAATCTCGAATTGATTAGCTGCTGATTGACTATTAGATTGGAGTTGTTTTTATCAATGTGTTGTTGGTTGTATAAATTTATATATTTGTTTATAATGAATGCATTGAGATGTGATATTGTTTATTTATGAATGGATTTTGGAAATAAAAATTTGATGTATTTTTTATTTTATTTTTAATAAATATATAGATCATATATAGCATTGTCTTTTATATTGATGAATGCATAAGATCTTTTTTTTCATTCAATTTTAAGTAATTTTAATTATGTATAAGAATGGTAGAAGATTTGGGTTCTAATATGTGGTTAATTGACATCTTTTATATCAAATCGAACTTTATTTAAGAAAAAAATTGTTCTCACTTTTAGTAACGTTTAATCTTCAAATTAACTTATAGCAATCATAATTATAATATTTGATAAAATATTAATCATTTTTCAAATTTTTTTCAAGAAGTAAAATTTTTTAAAATTGTTAATACAAAACTTGTTTTTTGTTTTATGACAAAAAAATTTTTAAAAACATTTATCAAATTATTTAGAGCAACATTGAGAAAAAACAAAACTCAAATAAACATAAATCAAAGGTATGCTAAAATCATTGAAAAGTATCAACATTTAAGTAAAATTTGATGTTATGAAGATTAGTACATTTGCATACACAAGCCTAAGCTAGAACTCCACATGAATGCCATAGAGTTAACTTGTATGTTTTTGTTTTTGTTTTTGTTTTTAAAAAACTCAAAATAAAAGATATTAAAATCTTAATAAGTATTTTATTCAAGAATTTATTTTAGTCACATAATTTTTTTTAAAAAAATATATTTTAAAATCTCTTTCTAAACACACAAATTGTCTATAAAGATAACATCTATCAGATAAATGGAGAGATAAAGTTGAAAAAAAAAAGAATTCCTTTCGTGCAACTTTTATGCTTGAAATGATTTGAAAAATAAATTTTAGGAAATTATTAAAGTTATGTTGATAGATCATTTTCAAAACTTAATTGTTTACAAAAATGTTTCTTAAAACAAAACAATGCATTTTTCTAATTATATTTTTAAATATATTTTTAATCCAAAAAATAAAAATAAAATAAGAAGTGCAAAATGTGATTTTTTTTCTTCTAAATAATATTAACAATTGTATTTCTCTCTTTCACTAATAATAAATTAATATTTTAATCATTTCATTAAATATTCATAAACAATATATTTATCAAATATATAATTTTTTTAATAACTCTTAATAACAATAATAATTTTTATTCTTATTTTTTAAAATAATCAATATTCAACACAATATTAATTTTTTAACTTGAATGTCCTATAGTGCTTGTGGACCTTATTCTTTACCTACCCTTCCTCAAGCACTTGCTTTAAGTCAGCATCTCACCTTTAACTGTAAGTCTATCAGTAAAAGGCTTTTTTTTTATTCTTGTTAATTTTTTAGAGAATAAAAAAAATTTAAAATTCACTATAATTATGCTGATGAATTAGTTAAAATCTTTTTTAAAAAATTCTTTTCAATTATTTTTCTGTTTGGTATTTGTGTAATTTTGTGAAGGGCAATGTTTAAATAGCTACATGTGGTTGGTGATGTGCTCTTGAATGGACCATCACATAAATAAGAGGAAGATGGGAATGGAACTTGGATGGCTAGCTTTGGGCAAAGATAGATCATTGTGAATTATATGATAGCAATAATATCCTTGTTTTTAGTTGTTTTTTGTTATTTAAAAGTTTATTAAGCACAAATATCTATAATATGTGTTATTTTATTATTATTATTATTATTATTATTATTATTATTATTATTATTATTATTATTATTATTATTGTTTATATTAATAAATTAATAATGTAGAAAATTATATTGTTTATATAAACTATTATTTAAATTATATGATTCTCGTATAAAAAATATGTCTCAATTATGTGTACTAAATCATTATAGTCGAGCCAAACAAGGTCCATTGAACATTACCCTCAAGATAAAAGCCCTTTATCATCCATTAAGCACTTTTTTTATGTTGAAGAATTGCATATCATCAAATAATAGACAATCTATCTTTTTTTCTCTTAAATTTCTTCCTCTTCTTTGTTATCCCTAACATGAATTCAAAGGAGCCATGAGAATCCATAATCATTCTCATTATTGCAACCCTCTTTCTCCTTTGTAAAGTAGTTGCTCTTCTCTTTCATTACCTGGCCTCAAAACACTATTATTTTCCTAATTCCCTCTATTGTGTTAATTGTATTGTTGCACCCATCTCAATAATGTTTCATATAGTTCTGCAAACCTCTCTCAACTCCTACACAATCTTGATCCTTGTTCTAGTTCATAAAACCTCCCATTTTAATGAAACAACCATTAACAATGCCTCAATGTTTGTGGGTTCTCATCTTCTTCCCTCCAACAATACCACCTCATTTCTTAAGCCTGATCAATCCATGGTCGTCAACTAATCTATTTTCTCCTTTTCTAGTTTGATCTAGTCATTCAACACTCAAATGGCTTCTCTTAACTTCTAATTATTTTCAACATATTTTCTTAAGTTTCACTTAGGATTACTTACTCAAATGTTATTCATTGGTTATGATCTTCTTGAGCATGCTAATGGCACCATATCTTATCTTACTCTTATTGTCATGCCTAATATTTATCAACTTTATAGAAATCAAAAGGAATTATGCACAAATATAAGGATATTCAATCTTTTTTTTCTTAGATGAGGAGTGATAATATAACTTTTATTTCCTAGTTTTTATATAATTTTATATAATAAATCGAATAGAACAGAGAGTGATAACTAAGTGATATCCTAAGAGATGAATCATTAGATAAAGAGTAGTTCTTAATAAGTTTTTAAGTTGAAAGATACAATGATGAATAATGTCACATTAATTATTGAGAAAATTATTATAATATCTACATGAGATGTCATAGTTTTAAAATATCGAGCTTCCTTTTGGGAAAAAGTCACATAAGTCTAGATGAGATGACCCAATGGAATAGCACTTTGACATAGTGAAATTAAGTTGCATATTTTATATCAAAGTCAATTCTCTACTAATCTGATATAGTTTCAAGATGAACCAAATAAAAACTAGTGAACTAATAATAAATAGGACTAAGGAGCATAGGGAGTAATCAATAAGTGATATCTTAAGAGAAAAATCATTAGATAATAAGTAGCTTTTAATAAGCCTTAATGTAGAGGGATATAAAGATTAATAGTCTTATATCAATTATAATAGAGTAATTTTGATTTTTATATGAGATGTTATTGTATCCTAATATTATGATACTAGGATGTCACAATTATCAACCATATAAATTTAAGCTTATAAGATAGAAAACTATCAATTTTTTTATTCATTCAAACATATACAAATGCATAATTTTCAGTCTTATGATGAGAGCCTATTCATTTCTATTATCACCCTATTCATGTCATGTCATTTAAGTGAAGAAAATAATCAACAAATTGCCTAACAAATAAAATTTGAATAATAAATAACTTTTGAATGAAATTGATAAAAATGTCAAATAAAATGAATAAAATAACATCATGGCATCAATATCATGTTATATTCCTTATGTATATAAGTTATTAATACCAAGTTAAGTTAAAATAAATTTTAGTGTTAAATATCTTATATATAATTATTTTTTATACAATTATGTGTGTGTGAATAAATATTATTTTTTTTACTTTTCATATTTTTATCACCCTTTTTATCAATGTTTTATTTCCTCTCAATACAACTATCACATAGTTTTTATCATTTCAACTTAATACACTACCAATGTTATAATATGTCATGCATCACATATTAGAGTCTTATTTTTTTTTCTCTTATTGCCACTTACTGTTAGTTCTATTTTTTTCTTTTGTAGTGGATTTACTATGAATGCCATATTTTTTTATGGTCTAATTTATTATCAGTGTTATATTATTTTTCTTTCTCTATTTATAACTTAATTTATTACCAATGTCATATTTTTTTTGTTTTTTCTTTAATAACTAGCTTCCAATGCAATATTTTTTTTCTTTTAAACTATGGGTAATACTTTAAAGGAAATCACATTTCATTTCCTTATTTTTTTTCCTTTTCTAATGACATACATGAAGTTATATCACAAAAGTCTTATTTAGCATACTTTCATATTCATTCCCTCTCTTTCTATTATTTTGTTTATTTTAAATTTCAATCTTTTATCCTACATAGCAAGGAATTTAAAAATATTTTTATGTCGGTGAAATTGACACATAAATATATATATATATATATATGTCAATTTCACCGACATAAAAATATATTAGATGTACCATTTTCTTTATTCTAAATAATCAAGATGTCATGTAAATACATATGCTAATATTTTCTTTTTATTTTAATTAAATTTTTTTGTTTATATTACTTATTCCAAGTTTATCTCATAAAATGTAAGGAATGGACTTCATTTCACTATTTCATTTTTTTGATTCTTACACCACAAATTAAATATAATTTAATTAACAACATGTTACTCTATGACTCATTATATTATATTTGTATTTTCAAAGATTTTTTTTTCTAAGTACTTCTGCTATGGTATTATCATACTATATATTATCAAGATCATACCATATTATAAACACACGACACCTCTTTCAAATTGTTTGATTCTTCTCTCATATCTTGCCTCTTAAGTAATATGATGAGGACACCAACTACATCTGAGTTTTTTATACACATGATTTATTTAAGTATGCTCCAACATCTCTAGATAATTGAGGCACTTATTTTTCATGTGCAAAATCAATTTTGAGCCTAAAAATATACTTTATGTTCAAATATTATTTTTGGATTGCTATTCGAGCCATGAGAAACCACTTGTGACTCATTGGGACCATTTTTTGCTAGCCAATGCCTAACTTTTCGCTACACTCATGCCCTGACCTACATTTGTTTACCACTTGAGCAGATTTCACGTGCAATACTTCCAAGTTTGCATGACCCAAGCAATCATTAGCTAACGAGATTAAGCTTGGACTCAAGGTTTAGAATCTTTGATCTTGGATATGTCATCAAATAGCTATGGTGAGCAAGATAACACAGGTCATTGATGAGATGTTCCCAATGGTGAGCAAAATAAAGCCTCAATTCCCACAATATTATCTGTCGAGCCAATTGAATTGTATAAACAGAGGGACTTGTTCACTAAACTTTAGTATAACGCTTTGTTTAAGGCTTTCCTCACTACAATTGGCTCAATAAAAAGAACTTCCAATTATCAATTAGCTAGAATAGATTTATAATAATAAGGACCTTAGTGCATGGATCATCCATGCACGAGTTTACACAAATTACAAGAGCACACATATTTTGCTACCTTTGCTCAACCCACTAATTTGAACCATGATTTGTTTCCATTGTAGATTAGTTTATTCAATTTTTACTTGTGACGACAATGCATGAAAAATTTAAGCTTTTATCAGAGTCTAATTTAAAACTTACAATACTAGAGATATTCAATATATTATTAAAGAATATGAAAGGATATGCATTAATTAGGATTAAGTGGAGTGTGAGTTATTTTAAAATTATTCAGCAAAGTTGTTGCATGGATTATTAAGTGTAGTAGATGGTAACACATTAAACATTAAGCATAGATTTATATAAAATGATTTTGTCACATCCAATTTCATACATATAAAATAAAAAATTCAAGACAAACTCTAATTTTAGATAATTACCTAGAAAATGAAAGTTACTGAAAGAGTACACCTTTTTTACAATGATGTTTGATCTTTTTGTCAACATTGGTGCATAGAGCACCAAAGTTAAAAATTGTAATAAGGTCATGGTTTGAGTTTGTGAGGAAGCTTAGCTTAAAAAGATAATAAGATGATAGTCTAGGATTTGGAGCCTTGTTGAGGAGATTGGTGTTTTGGTGATTAGATTAAGAGAGTAAAAGGATGAGTGAAGACTTATTAGCATTGATAAAAGTGAGAATTTATTTGATTATTGGCTCTCTCATTGGAAGGTCACTTACATTTAATCCTTGTCTCTCACAAGAGTTTGGTTGACAGTTCTTTTAGTGGAAGTATCTCACATTTGATCTTTGTCCCTTATAAGAAATTTGGAATATCTCAAACTATAGTTGAGCATACTCTTTATTCACAATGATAGATGCATACAAATAAGAGAAATTTTTATTCCAAAATTACTTATCTTCAATATGATGAACATCATTATTTATAAGGACTTTAAGGGTTCATTAGTAAGTTTTAAAAAAAATGAAAAAAAAGTTACAAACTTAATTGACATTAAGCAGTTCCAAATCGGTCGTACGTTTTAAGCAGTAGTAATGACATGCAGTACAGGTGGAGCTACTAGTTCGATTTTTGGGTAGGCATTGGTCGGGCTAAACTGCACGGGTTGGTGAGGACTGTCTGGTTGGCATGTGTCAATGTATGTCAAAACGGATCAAGTATGTCATCGCAAGTAATGGGTTGACATGAATCGAGCAAATGAGTTAGGTTTTTTGGGTCAATTTGGGTCATGCAGGCACATGGGTTGAATCAGGTGGTGGTAACAATTTTTTATGATGCCACTAATTGTAAAAGATGGCGATAGATGGTGGAGACGATGGAAACGACAAAAAAATCAAATTTAATCATTTCTTAAGTAATTTTTAACAAAATTTTGTACTGATAGACTTATAGAATTGGTGCGATGCCAATGAGTGTGTGTTTGTGAGTTAACATTAGACACTCCTATGTCAGAGAACTTAATTCTTCTTACACCAACACGAAGACCAGATTCAACATGAGATGTTTAATGAACCCTTGTACTTAGTGTCGAGCATGCCCATCACCCTAACTGCTTGAAACGCAGACACTTGTGCTAAACTAGTACTCGTCCTACTTTGTCAACTAGATGTGTGGAGACAAGGAGTTTCAAAAAGCTATTTGGGAATAGCTTATAATAGTGGATTTTGAGGTTTTTAATTTATTTAATTTAAGTTTTACTTCAAGTGGTTTTACTAATAAACCACTAAACTCTCTATAAAAAGAGGGCCTATTATTTTGTCATGAATAAAACTTTTACTTCTATTCCTTTGCATATTATTATGATCTTAAGGTTGATCATAGTATGAACTTTGACATGTTGATTTATCAAGGCTTTGATACTAGAATGAGGGGTAAGATAAAGTAGTGAGATATCGTTCTAGTTTATCATCCACTCAACTACAATATCTTATCATTTATCACATTACAATTTTCCATTCTCACATGTTCATGATTTGACTCAAATTTTTCATCATTGTCATCTTACAAGATGGTTTCGTGTACAAATCCTGAGTCGTCTTTTCTATTTTCTATGATTAAATTTCCTTCATGCTTTCTAATCACATTTTCATGTATAATTATCTCATGACTTTTGATTTTTTATGATAATCTAATAAGATTATTAAATACTTTTAATTTATGCTTATATGACCTTTGTTAATTGTTTTATTTGAGATTGACATTATTCATCCCTTTTGAGTGCCCTATTTCTACACCATTGAAGATGTAGCAGGCCTAATATATGAAGTGACTCCTGTGTTGCTCTGGTCTCCTCTTACTTAAGATTACCTTATATGATTATCTCATACATGTTCCCTATTTTGAATTTTTCATATTTATCTTTTGTGTTTTCTTTGCTCTTAAAGTGTGCAAATCAATCTTCTTATTTCTCATTATAATGTGGTTTGCCTCCCATTGGCATCCAAATTATACTGTCCAACTTTTGTGTCATTTCATGCAATGAGATCCAATCACTAATCCTAATTATTACACCTTAAAACTACATAATTTAACTTCTCATTTTTAGCACACGCTTTGAACTAATTGCATGATACAAATAATAGTCACATATTGTATGATCTTCTCAAGAAAAATGTTTTTTACTCTTCTTGAATAGAATATATCATACGTGAATATTCTAGTAGTATATTTGTCTCTTATAAAAAAGATTTTTTATCTTAAATTTATCATACTATATGATTGTTACAAGATGTTGTTATGAAAACCATTTTTAATTACTTACTTTATATAGAATCATCCTAACCCTTAAAGATATAGAAGAAGGCATGTCCCTCATCCCTTAAGCTCAATACATTATTGTTAATGCTATAAAAGGGAAAAGTATGGATAAAAAATTAACCCAACATCTTATACACTAAGCTTGCTCATTCTTCAATTATCTTTATCCTTCTCTTGCATTTCTTCCTTTGTGGCACTTCTTCTTACTCTCCTTTTTTTTTGCTCCAATTATCCATACTACATTGAAGCCTTATCTTTTCTTTGTTGCTTTTTTATCTTTCCCATCTTTTCTTTGTTTCCTAAAATTACTTATAACTCTCTCTATGTAGTTATAGATGTAATAGCAAAAAAATTATTATATATAATATATTTTAAATGATGAGATTAAGTTATTGAGATTATAAGTATATTTCAATATAATAAAGTAGTTTCTTCAAAGATATGATGTATATTGATTAAAATATTATTAAATTGATGTAGTCTTAAAAAATATTTTATGATTTCAAATGAAGTTAAAAATTTTATGAGTATACCATTAAAAAAACTCTATTCAAGATGAGTTAAAATGCATTAAATTATAAACTTTTAAAGTTTAGATAATTAATTATGAATTCTTAAAAAAATGATATAAACATACATAAAGTATTATAGGGCAAAAAGATAATTTAGCATTTTAATTCTTATTACCTAAATTTTGATAGATATAAAAAGGGTAGTGGCTAGGCTTGAGGTGATAAGAGGAAAAAATAAATAAGAAAGAGAAGATGGTTGAAAGAAAGAAAAAAAAGAAGTAAAGGGAGAGAGAGAGAGAGATAGAAAGAAAGAAAATAAGAAAATAAAACATAATAAGATAGGAGACCATGTATAGGGGTTTAAAACTTTTTATTGAAACTTAAAGGAGAGTTCTTGGAATTAAAGAAAGAGAAAGATTCTTATGAAAGGATTTCAATTGCTAGAAAGTTAGTTCAATAAAAAAAAATAAATTAACAATAATTAGTTAAGGGAGGTGAGGATTAAAGTTTAGTTCTTGTATGTAGTTAGATTGTTATTTAATTAGAGCTTTGTCCTAAATATTTTTTTTGCAATCAATTTAGTATTGAATTGAAGTGAATCAATTTTGATTTTAGAGGATGCTAGTGTCATCTAGATAGGATAACACATTATGATTATTCTATCATATTATATGATCAATTTATGTTAGTTTGAATTAAGATATTAGATAAGATTTTTAGGATATCATATAAGTGTTACAAATTATTCAATCATATTGTATAATAGATTGTATGTTTGTAGGTGCATTGTAAGTTGATGAATCATATGACACAATGTGATTGATTATATCGTATGATTTGTTGAGAGGGAGTTATAAAGTAAGCTTTATTAGATAAGTCTAATAGGAAGTGAGATGATGATCATATTGTACTATATGGTTGATCATAACTTAAAATCAGTTGGAAAATTAAGAGGTTGTTGGATCGAACAACTTGATAGGTAGGGAAGATGGGTTGAACATATTATATTGGGAAAATCATATACTGTGATATATAAGTAACTAAATAAGGAATGAAAAGAAATGCTTTGGGTTAAATAACTTAAGAAAATAATTGATAGTAATATTATATAAAGATTGTGTGATAATTCATGTGTATATATAATATTATAAAGGTTAAAAACTTTATATTCTAGATTCAAAAAAGTAAAATTAATAGTTATGATATAAATATAATATTAAATTAATTTATAATTTATTTTCAAATTAAAATATTTTATATATTATTTTTTTATACATTGTGGATATTGGATGTAATTATTAAATTAGAAATTATGTATATCTTATTTGATTTATGTGTCATATATGATAGATGGTTTTATTTACATGGTTGAAACACATAAGATACATGAAAATATATAATAAATAAATAAAAATAGATTACAAATGAAATAGAAAAAGTGAAAATGATTTGCTTAAAAACTTATCTACATCTTATATGATTGGATATAAATCTATAGACCATACCTTATGGGTGTCATGATTTATTATATATATGTAATATATCGATACATATGTCATTATTATTTTGTATAAGATGATAAGATATTTGTTTAGAGGTCATAATTGAGAGGTGATTATGGGTATAAGTTTAGAGACCATGTTATTATAAATAAATGCTAGTAAGATATCATTTTGGTATAAATATGATTTATTATTGAATCTATAGAATAATGATTAGAAGAAAAATTAAGTCTTATAAAGTACAATACATTGGGAATAAAAAAAATTAGAAAATAAGAAAACACATGTTTATATGATTTGATTTTACTATAGTTATTGGTTCATTTGATCACCCATGGTTTATTTTTTTATTTTATGGTTATAGTTTTCATGTCATTATAGATAATTTTATATTGATTTTATTTGTTATATCATTTTTATATTTATTACTAATTGATTTATCTATTAAGTTCTATAGAGTCTTATTAATATTCATATTATAGATCTTATTTCTACCATATCAAGAGATGGTGATTTTAATACCATAGATGAGGATCATATTCTTTAGTTAGCATAGTAGGTAGAGTTTTATATAGAGTTAATTGTGATGTTTTGTGAATGTCATATATGAATAATTTGGTTCTATTAATTTGTTTTTGCATCTATATTTGAGATTTTTGGTTTGTACTTTTTTGTAGATGTTTTTTTTCCTTTTTAAAGAGCCTTTCATTTTTATCACCCATCTTAATACTACTTGCACTATGAGATACTTATTTATAGAGTTTTTTATGGGACCTAAAGTGGGTTTTATCTTCAAAACATACCTTAATATTTCATATAAAGATCAAGATTTTCACATTGCTAGACAATATGAGATAATGCATCTTAGTACCCCTTGAAGTCTTGCTTAAGAGTCATTTTTTTGTCTAGTAATTTCTCTCTCGAAACATCATTACACAATCATTCATTGCCCTTCTTTGGTGTTACAATGTTACTTTCATCTTTTATTTCATATATGATCTCTTGTAGATTAGAGCTCTTTGTGTTGTGCTTCTCTTAGTAGCTAATCTACTTATAGATGCCTTCAACAAACCACTTCCAAGATATCTTTTTTTATATTAAGGACAAGATTAGACTCTACATTGTAAAAATATTCATTTTCATGTTGATGCCTCATTTTTTTGTTATAGATATTGCACAACATTTTGATACTTCTTAAGAATATAATCAAAGGAGAAGAATACAAAAATTTATAATAAAAAGGCTATTATATAGGATATCTAGTATATTGTATTTTACCTTTTTATATAATGATAAGTAGGTAAAATCCAAAACTTTGGATGTAAGTTGGATCTTCTACAACATTAAGATGTATTAAAAGAGAGTTGTTAGGAGATATAAGATAAGGTGTAAAATCCAATGATAATAGTAATGTCGATAATAAATGGTCAAATAGTGGAAGAGAGATACGTGGAAAAGAATGTTTGAAGAGAGAAAAGAAAAATTAATGAGTTAGATATCTATTATAACTATCATGATTTGATTTTACCATATGATAAAATTATCACTACAATCTAGAGACAATTCATCAAGATGATGGTGCTTCCCACTAGACTTCACAAGAAAGTAAATGATTATCAACCAAATGAGATAGTCTAATTCTATTTGGTATCGTACTAATTATAAAGAAGAGTTTTTATCATAAAAGTTGTGATAATAACCATGAAATTTTTGGCAAAGATGTAAGGTAAATAAAAAATAAGTAAATTATTATTTTAATGAGAATAATCATAATAAGATATATAAAATTCATGTATTAAATTTTTTTAAAAGTTATTATTGATCTAATATATAGCACTAGAGGTAAGACAATTTATAATTATAGTACAAGAGCTTTTATAATATCAATAAATAGAGGTTGTATAAGAGGTGGGGGCAAAATGAAGCGTTATGTCATAGAAGGTGGGGAGTAAGCTTCTGGGTCTTGAGAGCTCTACGAGCAATTTGGGGATGCAAGGCTAAAGAAAAAAAATTGAGATAGACTGTAAGATAAAAAATCAATATTGTTTTATTATCATATTGATAAGAAACTTTGAGATGTCTTTATAATAGAAAAGCTAACATGAGTATTTATTTAAGATAATGATATTTTCTATTTTGTGTAATAATGAATAGCACTTATGATTCTAAGATTATATTAAAATGTTAAGTCTTAATCTAAAATGATATTTTTATTCGATTACTTGAGCAAGCCCATAGCAAACATGTCCAAAGCCGCGGGGGCAAGTAAACCAGACATTAGTCTTCCGTTTGCTGCTTCGTAATTTTTCAGAAGTCCAAACAGTCCAATCAATCTCCTTAAACTACCTCTTAATAAGTCATTAATGGCGTGAGGAGCGCTTTCTCTCTCTGCCATTGGAAAAGGGCATGTCTCCTTCCATTGAAAGAGCCAACCCCACCTTACAAAATCACAAATCCAACCATCGAATCTATTGTTTTTTCCTTCCACGCAATCCTAATGACATTCTCAATTCGTCACACTCGGGGGAACTGGAAAGTTTGTGATTTCTTTTGCGAGTTCAGTTCAAGTGCACCTTCGGTTATTCTTTGCTATTTGATAGCAAAGACGCAACTTTGGATCACTACTCGGGTGCCTAAATAGCTCATGGCCTCTGATTGCTCAGCTAGGCATTCCCAACCTTTCTCCCATTTTGTACTGTTGCCTTGCTCTTTTTCTCATGCTGGTATCCGATGAAAGCTTTTGTTTTGCCGACATGTGCTTGTTTTTTTTCTTCTGTAGCGGCATATCCTGGCGGTTGTTCTTGCTGAATGCACTTGTGTTGTGGTCGCTCGGTTTGGGTGAATCTTGCTTGGCCGAGAGGATTTTGCTGCGCGGGGTTTGCACTATTATTCGGTGACTTGGGATGGGGCGGATAGAAGCGGATCTTGCTCGATGTGTGCTTCGGTGCATACTTGTTCTTTTTATGCTTAATGGATCGATAGGTATGAAATCTGTGTCAAAACCGCTCGTATGTTTTGTTCATTTGTGAAATTTATTTTAAATGTTTTATCTTGTGATGCGTCGGCTACGAATTTTGTCTTTGTTGACTGTTTTTGGAGCTGCTTTCACTTCATTCCTCTGCAGGGAATAGCCATGTATATTTTTCAAGGTGTTAATTTCACTGTGTGTATGCATTTGCTGAGTCTCTCTTCCTGAATGCAAGGTTTTTGCTGAGATGTTGTTAATTTGGTTACTTCTTTATACTGAAGAGATTTAAGGATATCAATGACATAAATAAGTATTTGAGTTTCTCCTAGAGTTTATAGATTTATCGGCCATCAGCCATATATACATCAACATGCAACCATCATTTCTCCCACACAGCTAGGATTAGCTGCATTTGCCTCTTATCAAGCATTATTTGTGATATGCATTGTCGTATGTCCTGGTTCTTAAGAGTTGGTTTCCTCTCTGGTATTAGTGTTTCTAGAGTGGTTATTTTTGTTGATTGGTGTCTAGTTTATCATTGCATTTGTATGCACTATCTTCTTCCATCGTAGCTTCCATTCCCAAACCAGATGCTGTCAAATCCACCCCAAATCTTGCTCGTATGTCTTTAATTTGTACTTCTTCCTCCTCTATGATTTGTAGGAAAATCTCCAGTCAGTCTTTCTTGCATATCCACACTACTGATTAAGTATTAAAAGCGTGAAACCTTCTCATTGGCCAGTATTATTGTGTTATTTGTGGATCTTGTGTTCCTTTTCATGTTCTAGCTTCCTGCAAATAGCATGTAATTTCATATTGTAAAATATTTTTTTTAGTACTGCTATTATTTTGTTTGATATGATCTGGAGATCAAGTCATAGTAGATGTCCCTTAGAAGAGTCAAAGAAGATTCAATTGTAGATGGAGTTGAAAGCGTTGATGTAAGTGGGAATCACTCGGAGTTATCCAAAACAAAGCCTAGGATCAAAAGGACAAAAAAAAAAGACCTCGGAATTCTGAAGTTCAGGCCATCAAATGCTTTGGTTCGAAAGGTGATGGCAAAGGTGTTTATGCAAATGAGTCAAGGGCTGATTGGAGGGTCTAATCTATTCTTTTTTAGATGGCTCTAGATTGATTAAGCTTTTAATTGAATTGTATGAGTTTCCTTTTGAATTTCTTTGTAGAAGGATTGTTAGGGATAGATTTGATTTAGATCTATTTTGTTTAAAGATAGTAAAAAAATTGCATGGAGGTTTTTCTATTTCCCATCATTAGATATAGATTAAGAGATTGGAAAGTCAATTGTATCTTGATGTTTTTGTTATATATCCTTGATTTCTCAATGTAACTTCATTATGTTTCTTATTTAAAAAAAAAAAAAAAACTAAAGAAGCCAAGTATGATTATACTCATTTTTGAAATAAAACTTCTCTTGGGTTCTTCATGTACAATGAAAGATTTAATTTGGTAAAACATTCTGCATAGTGGTGAACATCTATTGAATTTCTATTTAGTTTATATGTAAGGTTATTGTTAGGTTTAATCACTATCATCTCAAGAGAGTTTCATTGAAGAAAATAGTCAAGATCTACATTCCCTCTCTAAATGGAGGTTTTTGGTTATTGTGTAGATGGATGATTTTGTTGAAGGAAGTTGACTATGATTACTAATTGATTGAAGCAAGATTTTAGCAATGTGTAGTAAAAAGTGCAAATGATGGTACCATCTTCCCTAGGGCTGAAATACGAGATTGGAATGGCTATGGTTTGAATCATAGAGAAGATCAATGACTCTTCAATTTTTGAAGGCAATAATTCTCTGATTAATAAATAATTCCAACTTCATGTATCTCGAGCCACTTAAATGGTTCTTCCAAATTCATGAAAAGTGGCCTTATATTCTTCTTCTTTTCATGTTGATGCTTTTATTTTGGCCCAAATTTGCGAATTTGTAAACAAGATAAGGCATGCATCTTAGTAAAGTTTTTAAAGATTTCATCATGCACTATTTTGGTAAAACATTGGAACATAATTAAGGTTTGAAACTATACATATGCAAGAATTATTTTGCCTAATTGTAACCTAATGGTGGTTGTTGCACTACTTCATTCCTGAATTAATGTCATATTTGGATAAATCAATTCTAATGGTGGTTGGTCGTGAGATCTACTCATAAATTCTGTGCAGTCCAGGAAATTTTGGTTTCTTTTTAAATAAAGTCTTCATATAAATATGTCTTTGCTTGCTCTTATGCACCCCACTTGCATGCTCACTTTTGCAGAGTTGGCTGTCTCATCTGCTCCTCAAGTATCTCCACCTTTCTCTGCCCAAGGGACATTGACAACTCCTCCACATTCTGTACAAGAAAGAGGGGCTTATTCGCCAAGTCTGCTAAGCTTTCGCATAGGTAATAATGCTGCAGTGGATTAAACAAACCTTCAAACCTTGAATCTTTTAACAAACATGATTCTTATAATTTTAAGACCAGCTATTTCCCCAATTATTCGAGAAATAATTCCACCATTGCAGCCCAGTTCTCCACCATATCTTGTTAAAGAGGGTATTAAATCATCATTATATCTTTCATATGAGCAAGTTTAGGAATCTGGCTTTTCTCAAGTAAATAGTGAAGCTTCTGCAAGCACAACGTTAATAAAGTTTTTGTGTTATTCATTGTTTTATCTTAGGAAATGTTTCCAATCCTCCGAGCGGAATGTCACCAAGGCCCAATGATGTGGCTCCCATTATTCATACCTCGGCACTATCTTTCTCTAGCTCTCCGCCTGTTTCTATGAAGGATCCATCCCTAGAAGTATCTCCATCTCAAGGAAGTCAAGCGGCAAATGTTTTCAATATTTCTGGTAACTCGTGCTTTGTCAAAAACATCTCATGGTTTATCTTTTGTTTCAGTGAAGATGAGAGAACTGAAATTGGTTTTCTGCCACATATTTGCAAAAAATTTCAAACATAAAAGAAAAAATGGATGGCTTATAAGTTTTCCAAGTGAAATCCATTTTTTTTCCCAAATTGTCTAAAAGTATAAGATTGTTATCAAGTTGTATACTAAAATTGAATCAATTAACGTTAAACTGGAAATGTTTTTGTCCATGTAGTGCAAGGCCTCCCCCTACTTGACATGTTAACCCACCTTCAACACAAATTATGAATGGAACTTCTATAGTTGAGATTCCAGGAACATCTCTTAATCATATAACCGTTTTGTATATTACATATATTATAGTTTTCATTGGATTATATCACTCTTCTAACAGCTCCAGCTCCAAGAATCATCCCACTTTTCCCTCCAGATGCCCAGCCAAAAGTTCCACAAATGGCTCCATCAACGGCTCGTCCACCAGGTGGAAAGGATTTTATTGGTATGCTTCTCCTCTCTTAATTGCCGGTTCAAAGCATGAAATCGTGTGGGACAATTTTGGTATTGTTAGGTATTTGTTGAGCTATCCTTGCTTGATGCATATACAGAAACTCATAAGACGTTACCCTCTAGTTATCAAAGAGAGAACAGGAGCTTAAAATTATCTAATAATTTGGTTTACAATCTATTCTGTGCAGGAGGGCATGTAGTGCCACCAATGGTTGCACCTTCTTCTGGAACATCAGATAATTTATCTCCTACAATCCATTCACATTTCATAGGTATGGAATGTGCACCGTCTGAGAGTTGAATGACAATACTAAAATCATAATTCCTCAAAATTCTATTCCTTCAGGTTCATCTCCACGTATTAGTCCAATGCCACAAGAGCCTGGTATTTCTCCAGTTCCTTCTTCCTTGCACCACCATCCACCAGAAGGAAGCAAGACCAATACCCATCATATTGCTCCAGCATTTTTGGCTCCCGGGCATAAAGATGGTAGTAATGGAGGAAATCCAACATCACATCCTCCAGGTTTAATTATGCTTATGGAATCTTCATTAACTTTGCTGCTAATTTGAGGTTTTAAAACATTGTTCTTGTCATTTGTTTAGCTTCTTTACTTGCCCCTGTGCCATTTGAAAGGAATAAGAGAGGGCATCTTCCACCCATTCCAGCCATTCAAGCACCAGTGGTCTTCCCAGTTCCTCATCGTCTTCCAGCACCTCCTCCTGTTGTCTCTTCAGCACCTTCTCATCACATTTTGCCATTTCCAAGAAATAAGTATGGCCATGGCCCTGCGATTTCCGCAGCTCCTGCATATCCTCCCGCTGAAAAGTCAAGGAATAGTATTTCTCCAACTAATCCTGAAGCTCCTGAAGTCAATCCTGCTCCTCACCATCCTTGCACACCAATTCCAAAGAAAAAGAGAAGGGCTTATCCACCTTATGTTGAAGGTCCAATGGTCAATGCAGCTCCTTTGCATCCTCCTATGGAGGTTCCAAAGAGAAGGAGAAGCCATCATACTCCTTCATCCTTTCATCAAGGTGCTAATAAATTGATGAGATGAATAGAAAAAAATAGTTTTTTTTGGCTATTTCCTTTTACGTTTTTCCTTTCTGCAGGTCCTTGTTTTCCTCCAACTCCTGCTTCATTGCCCTCTCCAAAAACAGAGAGATCTATTACTCCTGCATCACCTCCAACCACTTCCGAAAGACATAAAAGATGTAAGTTTATTTGATAACTTTTTAATGTTCTATGTAATACTATGCTCTTGGGTTTGAAATTTTGCTTTGTTGCTGATAAAAACTTGTGTCTTAACAGGGCCAATGCATTATCCTGCACCATCTCCTGCATATTACCAAACAATATCACAATTGCCTCAACCTATCCGGGCACTACCCCCTCCACCACCTAATTTGAGTATGCTATTCTATTCTTGTTTGGTTTCTGTTACTCATTATGTTGATCATTTTCTTCAATTCCTTCAACATTGTGATGGTTTGGTGTTCATATTGACATTTATAGGGACTCATCTTTCTTCTGATCTTCGAAATACATTCTTTGATGGTTCAACTTCAATGTTTTGCAGATTGTGGTTCTATGACGTGCCAAGAGCCGTTTGCAAATCCCCCACCAGGTTCGCCTTGTATGTGTGTCTTGCCGATTAGAGTTGGTCTCCGCTTAGGTGTTGCATTGTATACATTTTTTCCATTGGTTTCTGAATTTGCTCTTGAAATTGCATCTGGAGTTTTTATGAAACAAAGTCAAGTACGCATTATGGGAGCAAACACAGCTACAGAGGACCCTGAGAAGACTATCACACTTATTGATCTTGTTCCCCTTGGAAAACACTTTGACAACACTACTGTGTTTCTAACCTATGACAAATTCTGGCACAAGCAGGTTGCAATACAATCCTCATATTTTGGAGAATATGATGTATTGTATGTCCTCTATCCAGGTTAGTCAATTCTTTCCATCTTCGATGTCTTAATTTTGGACTTAGCATGATGTCACTTAATAGCTTTGCCTTATTTGGTCAAGCATTTTTTATGAACTTTTTTTAATCTAGTTTTAAATATAATGTGAGCAGTAAGGTCAACATATAAGTAGCTTTATTGTTTGTCATGTTCCTTGCTAATTAACATTAAAACTCTATCACATTCTGAAGTATCCAGTATGAGGCTTTAAGTGTAAGTTAAGATTAGTTCTGTGTTATAAATTAAATGTAATATTATAATCGTAATAGCAATTAATATATTTATTTATAAGATTAAACTTTTGGGTTATTGGGTATCTGCCTAAGCATATATTAGGCTCGATTTAAGCTCCCATTTGATGAAATCTATTTTGGAAAGTTGTATTGTGCCAATTTGGTTAGCAGAGGAGCTTAGATTAATTGAAATTCATGTAATTCATGTAGTTTGTTACTTCTATGGGTCTTTTGTTGTCTCTACAATTGTTGAATAGATCTTTGATGAACTTATATCATATCTTGATGTTATTTAATAGCTCTTAGTAAGCATAATGTTTGGGTTTCATTTGTTCTTTTATTTTTTTCTCAAAATAAAAAATCAAAATTTAACAAACAATTTTCACAAAAACTTTATTTTCATTTGTAGAAAATTTTTCAAAATATTCTTTTCAAAAGAACTTTCTTAACTTAAATTGTATGTAAATAACCCTTTAATTTTATTGATAAGTTTTGTAGAACAATTTAGGCATAACTCTCATAGTTTAGCCATATTTGGTATAGTAGTTAAAATGTAATCCACATGCAATGCAAAAGGCTTGTTGGAGCACTTCAAATTATTTGGTGTCTAAGGTCACATTTGACTTGGTTCATTAAAAGGTTTGAGGTAAACGAGAAATTGATGAACATTGTGGAAGAGAGGGTGAATATTTAGTGCAATTGAGATTTAGATTTGTCTCATATTAAAAGTTAAATAGTGTTGGAACCTTAATATATAATTAATATGATTCTTATTCATATGTTTAATCTTATGAGTTATTGGATGTTTAGGTATATTCAACACAACTTGGGTCCCCATATGATGCACCTCTCCTAATGAATGGTATTAGAGCATGATTTGGCTAAGTGAGAAGCTATGTTTTGTTGTAATTGAGTGATTCATGTAATTTGTCATCCATATTAGTGCTTTGGTGGTTTTAAACATTGCTTGAACAGCTCTTGGCCAAATTGGTGTCTCCATGTGATTGAATGGTCCATCTGCATGATACTTGATGGTATAATATTTTTCTGATTTCATTTGGGTGATCGGTGCATGGTTCTTCCAATTTTGCTATTCATGATAGAGCAATTGACTTGTAAGCCACAGGTTTTTGGAACTTATTGGCATTCTTGATGTTTAACATAACATTCAATTTAGTTAATTAGAAGATTTCACAATTAAAGGGGGTCAAGTGGCTAATGTGGATGATACTTACCTGAAGAGGCGATTGTTGAATTCAAGTGAGATTTGTATGTCTTATATTTGAAGTTGAATAAGGTTTGTATCTTTAATAATGGAAGGCTTGAAATTTAATTTGCATGGGAAACATGAAGCATTAGGTTATCTTCTTGATATTCATATGACTTGATTCTTTCATCTTTTTTTTTTTTTTCTTTTTTGAAAAATGCTTGTTAAACTTTCTTGAATGGAAATCTCAAATATGTACATGGCAAAAGAGGAAAAGTAAAAAAAAAAAATGGCATATAGGTTACATTCTCAGCTAAGCATCCTTCTGGTTGTGTTATCCTTGTAAACTTTTGGCTCTATGCAGGTCTTCCTCCAGCACCGCCAACTGCATCTGCATATATTAATGTTAATGGTGGAGCATATGGTAATGGCAATAATGCAGGAGCAATTAAACCTCTTGGAGTTGATGTAAGACAGAAAAAAAGAAAGCTCAGTGGAAGCCTGGTAGCTATTGTAGTTCTATCATCTGTTATAGCCTTGGTTTTACTTCTTGGTGCTGTGTGGCTTTTATTATTAAAACGAAGGGACCATTCTGATCTGCTTGGGCAAACTTGTCGACACTTTCAAGCCCCTTCAGCAAAGAGAGCAGGTAAAACATTTCATCTATTATGTTTGCTGTTTGCTGAAGTTTGCTGTGTGCTTTGCAAAACCCAAATCATGCATGAAGCAGCATCATATTTTGCATTAAAAAGATGATGAAAACAGTATCCCACTATATGTTCCTTTGTTGATTGAACTTGTTTAAGTGAATTGTGCTGCTTGAGCTACTCTTTTGTAGATGTGATATACTTTTTGAGTATAAAACAGTAGGAGGAACAACTAAAGAGAACTCTTCACATGCAGTCTCGTTTAAGGGCATAATTTTTCAGTAATGCACTCCATTTAGTATTCTATTCTCTTCTCCCTCTTGTGATCCTTGGATTGAAGTACATCTTTGGAGAAGAGCAAGCATGTTCTTCTCCAAATGATAGAACCATAGGGATCCAACTAGCTATTGTTGAAAGAATGCTCAACAGGAAAACTGTATCTTATATCTTAGAAACTTAAGATGCTAGTTCTTATTGATTCGTTTCTTTTAAGCTGGTGGGGCCATGCCTTTGAGTGCTGAAAGTCGACCATCTTCAACCACTGCCTCCTTCAACTCCAGCATTGTAGCATGCACCGGATCAGCAAAAACATTCACTCTACAGGAGATTGAAAAGGCAACAAACAAGTTTGAAGATTCAAGAGTCATTGGAGAAGGAGGTTTTGGGCGCGTGTACCATGGAGCTTTAGAAGATGGAACACGGGTGGCTGTCAAAGTACTCAAAAGAGATGATCAACAAGGTGGTCGGGAGTTCTTGGCTGAAATCGAAATGCTTAGCCGTTTGCATCATCGGAACTTGGTCAAGTTGATAGGCATATGCACCGAAGAAAGCATTCGTTGCCTCGTTTATGAACTCGTACCGAACGGCAGTGTGGAATCTCATCTCCATGGTAAGAATTAAAGAACTTGCACATGAGCTTGTTCCTTGTGCTTGATAACTATTAGAAAGGTTTGATTTTTTTAGCCATTCTTGACTTTTTTGTGTAGGGGTGGATAAGGAGATGTCGCCTCTTGATTGGAATGCTCGAATGAAGATTGCGCTCGGTGCGGCGCGGGGTTTAGCTTACCTTCATGAAGATTCAAACCCACGGGTGATCCATCGCGACTTCAAGTCGAGCAACATCCTATTAGAACATGATTATACACCAAAGGTGTCTGATTTTGGCCTGGCCAGGACAGCTCTCGATGAAGGGAAAGAGCACATCTCAACTCGTGTGATGGGAACTTTTGGGTATGAAGCCAAACAGAGATTCAAGCCATGTTTGGCATGAACTTCCTGAAATCATTTTGGAACCTGTTTTTCGACAGCTATGTGGCCCCCGAGTACGCGATGACCGGTCATCTTCTCGTGAAGAGTGACGTTTACAGCTATGGCGTCGTTCTTCTGGAGCTCCTCACGGGGAGGAAACCAGTGGACATGACGAGGGCCCCCGGGCAGGAAAATCTTGTTTCTTGGGTGCGTCCGCTTCTGGGTAACGTCGAAGGATTGGAGGCAATTGTCGATCCGGCTCTGGGCACCATCCGCCCCCGTGACGGTGTGGCCAAGGTGGCGGCCATCGCTGCCATGTGCGTGCAGCCCGAGGTGTCGCACCGCCCTTTTATGGGCGAGGTGGTTCAGGCCTTGAAACTCGTATGCAACGAGGGAGACGAGTGCCGAAATTCCGAAACCTGCAGCAACGACGAATCCGCTTCCTCGACGAAATGCGTGGACACCGGAGTCACGACCGAGAGGGGAGTGTCGCAGTCGGACGTGTTCTACGGGTCGGCGGCGTTTGTGGGTGATTCCTCTGATCTGCTTCGGATGCAGTCCAGCTCGGGACCTCTTGGAACAGGAAGAAGCGGCCATTTTTGGCAGAGGATTAGAGGGTTGGCATCCAGGAGTGTCACTGAACACAGGAATGCTCATAGATTCTGGAAGAGATGAGAGCTGTCTGGAAGATGACCTCTTAGGTGTTAAAGTCATCAAGTTGTTCTATTTTGTGAGATGATAAAGAGAAGCTGAGAAGGTAATGATTTGCTTCGAGAGCTGGACTGGTTTGTGTTGAGTTCTGAATGCATTAGCTTCTCTTTTCTCCAACCTTTGTATTGGAATGGTGAACGGAGCTACGCTAGTCCTCCTCATGTTGTACTATCATATGTTAAGAATGTGCAATATGACGGAATGTTTCTATTTAATTGAGAATCAACAAGTCAATCTTGGCTCGAATTGAATATTTTGATTGAACTTGATTGAAACCTTTTAATCGCTCTGGTCAACTATTTTGAAATTGATGGATCTGTTGGTTTTAAGCATGCTCTAAAACAAAAACTTGTAATATAAAATTTTCAATTGTTTGTATTTGTATATTTATTTTAAAATCAGTTAATTAGTTAAAATTTTAATTGAATGAGAAAAATAGTTTAGATCTACATAATTCAATTTATTAAAAAGAATAAAATTGATACTTAAAATGTTCTATCCACATTGAAACCAACAATCTTTATTTGTTTGTGTGTGTATAATATTTGTATTATTAATATGAGTAATTGCATTATGATCCAAATAATGATAGATGCATTACAAACATGCATAATACTCAAAGCAAAATGACAAACTTAAAAGAGTGGTAAATATTTTTATGTGAATTTTGTTTAATTAAAAGTATGGAATGAAGAATGGTTAAGTGAACCTATAGATATTGATAATGTATTATTTTACATCTAATTATGGATGATTGACATTTTCCATTGTTTATCATTTCTTGACATTTAGCATTCATGACAAAACAATAATCATCTTTTAAATCCATAAGATTCATACATTACTAAATGCATTTAAAGTTAAATGAGTGATGAACTCCATAGTCTGATTTAACTTAAAAGCATGTCAGGAAAGGAGTTGTATCTTATTCTTGATACTATTTTGTACATTTCATATAATATGCATAATAAAGAACCAAAACATAGATATATCACTTTTTTTTTTCATATTCATTGGAATAAAAACATACAAATATGATCATTATGTTAAACAATTAATGTTAGATCACTTTGTAAATCAATTAATATGGAACATATAGAACAAAGACGTTCAATATAGTTTTATATTACTCAAGATTAACCTTTCTATAAATAGTTTTAAAATTGCCCCTTGTCTATTACTTATAGTTTTATATTACTATATTTCCATCAAGTTTTATCTTTTAGTCATACTCACTCACCAACTTGTTATAGGTTTATTCAAACTATCAATTTACTCATATAACACTAAATAAAATATTTAGTTATATGAACAATATCATGTTATATTGGTTGAAGGATTATTGTGCTATAAAATGAGCTAGATTTCAGACATTTTAATATATGTTGCATAACCTACAACCAATCCATACTGATTAGAAGTGTGCTCCTTATACTAGATGAATGATCTCATTTATTAGTTAAGGGTGATTGATATTGCATTGCCTTTATGGCCATTGATAAAACATCCAAACCCATTGATTAACCTTGGATAACTTTGGGTTGTTTAGGCACTTTAACATGATGAGATGTTCAATCTACAATAGGAAATAGGTGATGAAACACAAATCTATACTTATAATTGTAGTTAAACATCTAATCTCAATTGATCTTGTGCAAGTGTAGGATTTGAGTTTGGATTTTAAGCTACTTTGAGGAGTTATGGGTTGGATTGTTTTGCAAACTTTAAATAGATGCTTAGGGTTTGTAAAACTAAGAATTTCGTTTGGAAGAAAGCTTTATCTTCCTAATTTGGAGATATGGATATGAGAGTCATCTTTTTTTATTGGTGTGATTTGGCTATTTGTTACACGTGACCCATGGTGTTATTCCATTAAATGACTCGTTAGGTAATTTGATCTCTTTTATTTCCTTCTATGAATTTTTTCACCAAAATTTTCTCTTATTGAATTCAATATGGATTTTTAAATTATGAACTCATGGACATTAATCTTTGTTTGTTGTAATCTACTTGCATTCAAATATGTGACCTAAAAAATCAAATTGAATCTGATTTTTTGACTACAAAATTCTTGTTGTGACTTCTTATGTTGTGAAAACTTAATATGAAGCTGGCTACATTTGATTCTAATTAAAGTGTTGTTAATTAAGTATAGATTTTTTTCTTTTATAATAGTTATATACAATATTTTCAAAATTTGTGTTTTGTTTTTTGAGTTAAGTGGTCTTGCATTCGACATGCAACACGATGCTTTTCATCACATCTATTTTAGCTTAGATTTGACTTTTAAGCATTCTAAATCAATACTCAAAATTAACTATAAATATTTTTTTAAAAATTTTTCTCGTTCTTTGTTCCGTATAAATCCTCTCATTTCTTCTTTCTCATTTCTTATTCTTTTACCTCATTTCCTACTAAGATTCTCTCTTAATACTTTATTCTCATTACATGGTTTTCTTTTATATTTTTATTTATCTTTATTCATTTAATAATTATAAATATTTGTAATCTAAAAAATATCAAAAATTTATCACATAATATTTATAAGTTTTTTTACTCATATAAAATATATTTTTAAAATTCTTCTTTAGTCATAATCACATTTACCTCTCTTAAATTCATCCATTCCTCCATCTTACCTACTTGCTTACAACAACTTTCCCTTTCTCCCATTTGTCTTGTTCCTCTTCTCTCTCCCTCCTTTCCAAGCAACATTTTGTTTTCTTTTTTTCATAAATAAATACTAGCAAAAAATATAATACTTCCTAAATTAATTATAATTATACCAATAACAAATTCAATCATAATTAAATTAAGTTAGTCATATAGACTTAAAATATACTAAATTTCTTTAAACAAAAAAAATCACATAATTTTTTATAGATACATTTATTATGAAAATAATATATAAATTAAACTTAAAAACCTATTTCATATCTATCAAGAATTGATCATACTTTTATAAATAATGACATTATCTATCTTGATAATAATTTTTCTTTTTTATTTAACTAAGTTACAATAACAAATGAAGAAGTTATTACACTAACAACATTGCTTTCGAAAAACTCTATGACTCATTCATTCTTATCATTAATAATGAAGTTGTCTTTGTCAAATTAATTTAAGCAAGTTTTTTGGTTGGACACGCAAATTATTTTCAAAAAATAATATTTTATTATAAAAAAATTATGAAAATTATTCATTAAAATTTTCATACTTTAAGATAAACAAAAACTTTTGAAACTTGTGTTTTCATAATTTTCAAGCTTTATTTGGAAGATCAGTTGTAATTAAAATTTTTTTACAATAAGTATTTAAAAAATAAAAAAATAATTTATATGAGACAGAAAAAATATTAAATTTTTAAAATTTGTTTTCAAAAGATAAAAAAATTGTTATCCCCTCAAATAAATTGTAACCAGAATAAATAATAAAAAAATGAATTCGTCCCCTTGCAGGTCTGTCGCTTGTCTTTTCCTTCTTTCTAAGAGCAGTTTAATATTTATTTTTAATAACACTAATAAAATATTTCAATAACATTTATTTTCAAAAGTTTAAACTATATTAAATTATTAACCATTTTTTATTTTTAAAATGTGATAACGAACATACCTTTGCAACACTTTTATTCAAATTTATTGAAGATTTTAGTATGTTAAATTCTAGTAACTTTTTCTTAGGATTGGTTAATTAATTGATCAAGCATAATGATTTTTTTACCTTTGATTTTCTCACTTTATATGATCAACTTGAGTTTGTTTTATGCTCATCTTTCACATCTAATAAGTCTTTGTTTCTCAGCGACGTAAGAGTTTATTGTTTCATTTCACACTTGCGTGTTTTGTTTTATTTTATTTTATTTTTGTCCTACATCATATGATATAGTTTTTATTTTATAAAAAACTATCATATTAGAAGTCATGTTAGACATTTTCTTTTATTTAATCTTAAAGTCTATGAAAGTACTTAGTAACTTACATATAGACTATATATTTTCATAGCTTTTTACTTAATGATTTAAGTGCTAAACATCCTTTCACTTTATGATTTATCAAACTTATTATTATCATTATCTCATCTAATTGTTTTGGGTTAAATTTTTTATCTTAACTTTCTATATGAGGTCATTATATCTTGTTTTTGCTTTGACTTTTCTTGGTTCACCCTTAGGCTCATCTTAGTATTTGTTAAGCACCTTCGAAGTGTTTCGTGCTAAGGAAATCCCACAAGAAGAGGGGAGGGGGGGGGGGGGGGGGGGGTGTGAATTTTGTATTTAAAAAATTTTATAACTTTCGAAATTAAAAACTTAAAAGTTTTAAGCACGAATAAAGAAATTTGAACACAAAAGTTTTTAGGTAGTTCGACTCAAAATCGAGTCTACGTCCACCCCCAACCGGTGTTGGGAAAAATCCACTAAATGCACCAATTACAAGTGAGGTTTTTCGTACGGTTCACCTCAAACATACTTGGGATTTTTACTATGGCTAATCCCAAACCTACTTGAGTTTTTCTCAGGGCTCAACTCAAACCCGGGGCTTTAGCACTACTGTCGGGATGCCCTTACCCCAAAACGAAAAATACAATGATTGGCAAAAAGAACTTAGGAGAAATAGGAGAAAAGGGAAGCACACCCAATTGAAAAATTAGAAGGATAGAAATGTGAAAAATTGAATCATGAACCTCTAATTTCAAGCGCCTTGTTGCAGTTTTCCTTTTGAGCTTGAAGGCACCGTTTTTGCTTGTGATTGCTCGAATTTGAGATCTGAAATCTTTGAAAGAATTTAGCAAAGGTAAAACCAATAAATCTTAATTCTTACCTATTTATAGAGCTTAAAATGAAGCTAAAAAATCCTTCAACGGCTCCTAAAAAACAACTAGCCGTTTGGACAACGGGCGGAAAGCAGCCACCTTCCGATCCGGGCCCAAAATCGAATGGCGCTGATCAAACAGCCGTTCGATTTTGATCTGGAGCGTTGGATCCGCGCGCTGAACTAACGGCGCCGATTAAACTCGTGAAACAGCCGTTCGATTTTGATCTGGAGCATTGGATCAGTGCGCTGAACGAATGGCGCCGATTAAACTCGTGAAATAGCAGTTCGATTTTGATATGGAGCGTTGGATCTGGGTGGACTTGATCTGCACCTTTGGATCCTGCCGAAGTTATAAGGTGAGATTTTTAGTCCCACACTGCAGAATTAAAGTCGGCGCACTGCTTTATAAGGAATTTGTGCTGTTTAACTCCCGAGCCTCTGTGGGGCTGGCTCCCCCCTTCCTTGATCGGGATTTCATCACCTGGTTGGGTTGACTTGATCATGCACTGTTCATTGACCGTTGATCGTCGCTGTAGTTTGACCTAGCTGAGCTCCTCTCTGCGGGCTTTGGGCGGGCTTAGCTTAGCCAAGCACTGTTCATTTGACTGTTGACCACCGCTGTAGTTTGACCTTGCCGTGCTCCTCTCGACGGGCTTTGGGCGGTCTTGGCTAGCCCTTTTTGGGTCAACCAATTTTTTTTTTTAATTTCTAAAAGACCTGGATGGGCTAATTGCGTGACGGGTCAGCCCGCCCAGTGCTACAGTGAATTTTCCCGAGACTTAAGCTGTTTTAAGGTTGATTGGACGAATTTTTGTGCTAAAATTTTAAATATAAGTATACCAAAATAATTTTATATTATCATAGTATTATAAGTTTTCTAAATGACTATGAAAAGAAATTTATGAAAAATAATTCCTAAATAATTTTAAAAAAATCAAATACCAATGTCTATACTTTTTGTCAATAAAGCTTGGCCCAAAAATCAAAATTCAATAATTATTAATTTTATAACATTTTTAAATATTAATACTACTAGTGTGTCTCATAATCTCAAAAATTGGACATCTCAATTTCAAGAAAAATTAATAAAAATTCAAATATGAAAATTCTAGTACATGTCTCAAATTTCTTTAAAGTATGCCATGGCTTCAAGGTCCTTAGAGACCACTATTTTAGACATGTGAAATACATGGCTTGATTTAATTAAATATTAACAGTTTTACTTAAAATCAAGCCTAAATAAAATATAAACATTTATGCTTGACTCATCAAACACAAGAGTGTAACAACCTTCACTTTAAGTTGGACATCCTAACTTAACATTTTAGGCCAGGTTGTTGGAGTTGCCTTTGCCTTAGCTCTTTACAACAAACATTTAGCATCAAAATACTTTATTTTCAACTTTTTTTTTCTAACTTTCTAGATCAATTGTCTTGGTTTGTTCTTGCTTTGGCTCCTCCAAATAGCCATTGAGTTCCTCCATGCTCTATGTCGAACTTCATGATGTGCTATTTTGAACTTGTTCATCTTAAGCTCTCTTGATTGCCATTAAGCATCTCATTATTTTGGGGTAGACTTCTAAGCCTAACATTTTGGACTAGGTTGTCCTTGCCTACTTTTACTTAAACTTGTTCCAATAGATTTCAAGTGCCTTTAGATTCTAATGTAGACTTCTTAGTCTTTCATTCTTAACCATTTCATCATTGTTATACATTTATTTTGGCTCCTAACAGTTATCTCATTACTTTAGGTTATACTTTCTAACATAACATTCTAAACCACGTTGTCTTAATTAGCCTTATTTTAGCTCATCTTAGTAGTGATAGAGAAGCCAACATCATAGATCACGTTGTCTTGGCACACATCTTGATTCATCTCTATTATACAACATTGAGGCCTTTGGCATAACATTGATAATCCCTATCATCCATAAACTTGGATGGAGTTGGTGATTTTTCATCATGGATGAACTGCTCAAGTGCAACCATTGTAGAATTATCCCTCCTTGATGCTCTCTTATTTTTTTCCTTTTCAGCATGGCAAGTAGCTTTCTCTAAAGATCATTGTAGGTTTAGAGCTACACCTAGTTTAGCCTTTATGGGACTCTTGAAGCACACATAAATAATAGCCTTTCATAAGTCAAGAAACTAATATTGTTCTAATACCTAAATGCTCATCTAACACTCATAACATAGTAGTGGCTACTAAGTTTAAGTAATAGATACTTTAGAGGGATCTCTACTAAGCTTTAATACCAAAATAATGACAAATGTGAGGGAGAAAAACTCTTGCTAAAAGTTTTGAGATGGAAGGAGAAGAGGATGGGGATGAAGGTGCTGGTAAAGATAAAATCCAAATTGTAACTCAAAAATATGTATTGCAACATAAGGTTGTGCACACATGCACGATAAAAAAGTCACAGATTTTGGAAACCAAATGTTAGGTAAAAATTCTTTTTTTTTTGGTTCCATAATAAAGCTTTAAACATATTATAATACTAAAAACAAGAATCAAACATCATGAGAGTATAAAAAAAGCAAATTTTGACAATGATACAAGAAGATAATTAAAATTATAGAGCCATCCATTAATTGACCTATCTATTTATGTATTTTAAACATGACGTGCCAATAATTGTACTGTTATATTTATTTATTCACCCAAATTCACATTATTATGTACTTTATTACTAAGAAGCTATCATGGGAATTGAGAAGGGTAGGAGAGAATTGTTAAAAGATGAGACAATTAACCTTTAATGAGTTTAATAGTTATTGAAGTGCAAACTCCAAACTCCATGGCTTTAGTTCAAAATGGCATCAATTTACTATACCACTTTAATGCATAGTGTATTAAACCAATATCTTAGTTGAGCAATAGCTAATAATTGGATTAGTTTTCTTTATTAAAATATTAATTATAATATTAGAATCTTAATATATAATTAAGTAATATTTCAAAATGAAGAGTTAAAAAATACCCAATAATTGATATACTTAACAAGAATATTAAGAATAAACTAAGAGATTAGAAATTAAGTTTGGCTTGAAACAAATTGCCTATGAGTTTTGTTGTTATGCCTCTCCATTAGAGTTGAATAACATTCATTTTTTTATTACATAATTTTCAATTATAATATTTTACTAAAGTGCTTTTAGGAATGTAATTGAGCATTCCTTTTATCATGTTTTAATATATATTTTTAATTTAAAAAATTTCAAAAAATAATATAATAGAATAAAATATGATTTTGTTCTTTGATATAATATTAAAAAACTTCACTATTTTAACAAAAAGAAAAACAAAACTACTTTAGTAATTTCAAAACACTTGTTATTTCATAAAATAATCATTGATAGCATATTTATCAAATACATAACTATTTAATAATTTTTTATAATGATTTTTTAAATTTTTTTTATTAATCAAGTCAATATTAAACAACAAATATGTCAAATACATCTTTATTTTATTGCTCACTTGGTGTCCCTAGCATGATTGAGAAGTTTTTTTGTGTATAATACTAAGGCCTCTTAGAATTTGTTCAAATGATTGATATATGGTTCTTGTGAAGTATTTGAATGAAAATCTATACATGGTGTCGAATTCGTGATGGAGCATGTTGGCATCATTAATGTTCCATATGACACTTGGCCTAATTATTCTAAGCTATTTAAGGAGAGAATGACAGATAATGTTAGCAAGTCACTAACTAGAGAGAAATTTTCCTTAAGTTGTATTAGTTTTATATTAAAAGTTGAGCATTCTATAAGAAACTTAATGTTTAAAATAACACTCCATGCGATTAATTTAAACTATTTTCATGGCACAATGGATAAGACATATTTTTAAGAAGAAAAATATCAATAACTTAGAGTTGTATTTGTTTCACATCATGAGTTGAATATTTTGGTAGATCCTTTATGTAAAATTAAGCAATCACTAAGTATAGAATTATTTTTTTTAATGAGTATTCATTTAATAGGAGATTTATTCAGAGAATGTTATGATGTGTCATTATAGTATAGAAGGAGAATTATTGGTACACTTATTGTTGGAGTTTCTAGAGGGTATTATACAGTTTATCATGGAGATTTGTCAAGTTGGATCCATGAAATTGAAGGAGTGTTTAGAATAACTTTTAGAATTCTTTTTATATTAATGTAGGAGATCCAATTAAATAATTTTTAAAATTTTTAAATGATGATTATAAATGTTTTGTTTGAATTAGTAACATATATTTTGAAAACTTACAAAATGTCACATGTGCTAATAATAAGAGGAATTACAAAATAAAATGTAGAAAACTTTTTGTATTGAGTAGTTATCTCTTGTCTCTAAAGCTTAGTGTTTACATGAGAAAGGTAAAGAGAGAGTGATGTTGAGGTTATATTCTTAAGTGATATTAAATATCCATTTTGAGCATACCTTTTTTTCAAACAAAATTTTTTTAGAGTTAAGTACAATTTTTTCATTGAAGATAGTGATCGAGATAGTGTAGTTGCAGATTTCTTCATTGAACAATCACAGGGATCATAAATTTAGTGAGAAAAATATATGCATTGTTGAGAAATCTTAAGAAACTTTTATGTAGAACCAAAGTGATGAAAGAAATTCTCTTATGAACAAGTTGTTGAGCCATGAACTCCTTTAAATGAGATCAGCACACAAACTTGTAAGTATTAAAGTTTAGGGTTTGATGATGCCAACCCATTTTTTGCATTAAGACTTGAACCATGACAACTATTAGTTTTTGTAAATCAAAATTAATTTCTTGTTTAAGTATGATGCAATATGTTTAGTTAAAATAGTATTTATAAAATATTGAAAATATTTCACATGTTATGAAAATTTCAAAATATATCATCTACATAGCCATATTTATGTCAAAACCAAAACCACAAGTTGGATATATTATTTTCAACATTTAAACATTTCTTTCATTATGTTCACATACGATACCAATGACAAATAGTAGGATGCAATTATTAGATTAGTAAACATAATTTCATAATTAAATGGAAATATTATAGTAGTAGTATAGGATAAAAACAATGAAAACAATGACATGTAAAGTAATAGATATAACATTTGATTAAAACAACAAGAGCTATCATCAATATGTAATTAAAACTAATTTTTCTTATTAATATGATCTTTTTTATTTGGCCTTGATTTCTCTCATGGTCATAATCTTATTTTGATGTCCTAGACATGAAGAAAACTGTCACATAAATGGGCCAACCTTGTGGATGCTATCACCTCAATTAATTATAATAGGTATACCTTTTATCTATGGTATTGTACATAATTAAATGATAATGTAGCTTTAATGAATTTACCAATTAGTTATTATACCTTTAATATGATGATAAAAAACTAAGTTAAATGTTTACTAATGTCTTGTTGAGCATAATATTATTTTAGTTAAATCTCAAATAGTACTATAATAATCTAAGTTTGTTGGAACAAAGACTATAGCATAAGTAGTGAATCAAATTTTATGATATAATTTGTTGACTTTGGAGTCAAGAACAATGGTTTTTATGAAATGACTAATCCATAAAGAACCACACTTAAAAATTTTTATAGTTAACATATTAAGCCTTTAATTTTTTTCAATTATGGCACATATAATTATCATTTTTCATACATATTCAAGTTTATATTAAATTGCATTCATTTTTTTAAATTAAGTCATATATATATATATATATATATATATATATATATATATATATATATATATATATATATATATATATATATATATATATATATATATATATATATATATATATATATGCCTAAGCACCTAACCCCACCACTAAGCCCAAAGGGTTCGACTCTGATCAAGTGGTCTGCAGTATCTCACACAGGCCTTGGGGAGCTGCAGGCTAGAGCCTAACTTAAACGAAGACAGGTTATGTCCGAGTATCGAACTAGGGCATGGTTCCTACAGCATTTTTGGGTCAATTTGTTCAGGGCATAACTCTTAAACTGACTTAGGCATAACAAGTTAAGGTAGACTTGTGAAATGGTTAATTAAGAAATCAGGTTAGCTCAGAACCATATCACATATATGTGTTGGTTGTTGTAAAGTGTGTGAGGCAAAATGTATAGATGGGGAGTTGGTAAATTATGTGTTTAAAAAAATTTATTCTAAAAAATTAGAAGAAAAATTTTTTATTCTTAAAATAATTTTTTTAAAATATGAAATAAGATTACTCAATAATAAACAAAATATACGAAGATTTTTTAGGTGGTTCAGCCAAACTTCATGCTTACATCTTCCCCTAATCTTTGATCAGGCTTTCACTAACCATTTTCTTTCATTGAAGTTGGAAGGGATAAACCAAATGTATATTGATGCTCCAATGACATACCAAAAACTAAAAAAATTTTGTCTATAAGAAAAAATCATGAACTTTATAATTTTTATATACAAAAATTCTTACACCTTTAAATCTTCAAAACAAGAGTGACATTACTAATAAATGATATAGATTTTATGAGGATATGCATAAAAAGATTATAAATGGAAGCAAGAGAAAGAGAAATCAACAAAAACCTATAGCTCCCATAATTATGCTGAAATTCGTTGCTCATGGTTTTGAACTTTAATTGGGCTCTTATGAAATTTTTCAAGTTTGATTCAATAGTCTTAATATTTAGTAAATGAACTATATTTATAGTTGAAATAAAGAACTACAAAAAGTAACTCCTCTAATAGCTAAAATTAACTTTTAAAAAAACTAACTATTATAGTTGACATGGACGAAATTAATGGTACTACTGCAGTCTGATTCTAGTGCAAAGAGTAGAAAACGTCTAATAGGAATAATTAATAAAGGGTTCAAATCTAATCGTAGTGAGATAAAATATGGAATATTAGATTCAAAAGTCAAATGAACGATAGTGATAAACAAGTTATTGTTTACACAGGCGAAGAGACATTTAGCCATTCAATCAACCATTCCAAATGAATGATTACATGCAAGTAAATTGTTCACAAATTCAAATGCAATCTAGACCATTCAATTGCAAAAAACGCACAATCGATTAGTGCGGAATAACCTATGTTTAGAAAGTAGTTTGTTTAGTCTCACATTGCAAAAAGGTTCAAGAGATTTGTGCTTATATTACATCCATTGTGCATAATATATAGCATATTGAGGTTAGTTATCCCTTGGTGTTTTCAAGAAGTCGTGACCCGAGTCACCAACTCTCATATATTTAAATACAAGTCTGATCTAAAGCAATTCCTTAACCAATTAATTAGTCCATCTTGACTTGTTATGCCTAAGTCGATTCAGGAGTAATGCCCTATATTGATTGACTCGAAATTATCGTTACAGGAACCTTGCCTTAGATCGATACTAATGCCTGACCCATCTTAGTTTCAGTTGGGCTCCTAGCTTACAGCTCCCTAAGGCCCATTCCAAATACTACTGGCCACTTGACTCAAGTCCTTTGGGCTTAAAGGTGGGGATAAGTGCTTATGCAAAAGAAATTATATATATATATATATATTAAAGATGATAATTCAATGTGTCATAATTAAAAATAATTATCATTGACTGCAAAGTTAGCAAGTTGAGTTATCAAAATTTCATTCACTATTTATACTACAGTCTTTGCTATAATAAACTCAAATTGCTATAGTATTCTTTAAGATTTAATTGAAGTAACGCTTAGCTTAGCAAGATATTAGTAAATACTTAACTTAATATTATGATCATCACATCAAATGGTACAAAATTGATGACCTAGGTCACGACTTCTCGAGAACACCAAGGGATAACCAACCCCAATAGACTGAATATTAAGCACTGTGGAAATAATATAAGCACAAATCATGTGAATTGTATCATAATGAGGGACTAAAAAATTTGTTGACAAAATTGAGTATTTCTACATTGATCGATGATGCATTTTTGTATTCGAATGGGCTAGATCGCATCCACATTTGTGAATAGTTTACTTACATTTAGCCATTCATCTAGAATGGTTAATCGAATGACTAAATATCCCTCATCCTTCATGAATAGTAACCCATTGACCATCACCATCAATTAAGCATTCAAATTTAACATTCCAATTCTTGTCTCGTTGTGATTAAATCTGATCCTGGTATCGTCATCTTCATTGGCATTACCTGTAACAACTTTGTTTCTGAAAAGCTGATTCTAGTTAGGAGAGTTATTTTTGGAGTTTTTTTTTATTTCAACAATAAATATAATTCATTTATCAAATATTAAAATATTGAATCAAACTTAAAAATTTTCATAAGAGCCCAAATAAAGTTTAAAATTGTGAGTAACAAATGTTTATACAATTATGGGAGCTAAGGGTTTTCTTTAGTTTCTATTTTTTTTACTTTCATCTACAATGTTTTTTTACATCATCTTGATAACATCTATATTATTTATTAGTTGTGTCTCCCTTGTTTTAAAGATTTAAAGATGTAGGAATTTTGTATGAAAAAATTGTAATTTTTTTGTATAGTCAAACTTGTTGTGGATTTTGGTGTCTCATTGGAGTATCGATGTGTATTTGGTTTACACCTACCAGTTTTGATAAAAGGAAGTGTTTAGTGAAAACTCGATCAGTGATTGGGGATAAATGTAGGCACAGGTTTTGGATAACCCACCTAAAAAATCTTTGATAATATTTAAAAAATATTTTTTTAAGCATAAAAATTTTTTTCCTAATTTTTTGGAATAGAAAAATTTGTTAAATGCAAAATTTACCTCTTCTTTCTTGTAAGTTTTACCTCACACAATTTTTAACACTATGAGTCATTATATTATTCTATTATACAATATGCATATAAGCTTTTCTAAGACAAGTATGATGCACATAAACATATTTTTTTATTTTGTAAAAAAAATGCTTGCTATTTTACTTTCCATTCTTTTACTTTTTTTTTTAATTAGACTAGGTTCTATCCTTTCATCCTTTTGCTTTCCATTATATTTCATTCCTTTTCAAAGCTATCATCAGAATTATCAAAGTCATGCTCACCAAAGTAAGCATATATAACAACAATATAAAATTATAAACTATAGCATATGCTTTTCACCATATAGCAAAATCATGCTCTATTCAATATGTAGTAACATAATGCATTTATACACAAATCAAATGGTGTGCTCTTTAATATCAAATAAGCCATTAAAATATCTTGGTTTTTTTAATTAGCATAATTTAAGGAGCATATAATAATGATATTCATCATACAAAAACATAATTAAATATATAAATACATCATTATGAAGCTACTTTTTCCTTTGGATTCTCCACAAAACTTGCTCCCTTTTGAGTTATGAATATCACCATACTGCTACCTTTTTATATTTATTTTTCATTAATACACTACTTAAATTGACAAAAATTTCTAAAACAAAAATTAAAAATCTTTTCTTTTCATTCGAATTTTTTGTAAATGTCTCTTTCTTAATATAATAAACACAAAAAGAAAACTAATTGAGTAGTTTGGCCTATTAATTACAATATATTATCAAGTTATGAGTAGAAAAATTACTATTGAAACTACAAAATAAGACCTACCAAATATAATAAAACTCAATTTGTGCTAATAAATGACTTACATAAGGCATCCACATGAGCTCTTTCTTGTCATTGACTCCATCTTCCTTTTTGCCTTCTCAATTTTTCATACTTTCTCTCTCTTCTTATTCACACTTTGTTTGTTTTAGGTTATATCATGCTTAACACTCATGTTGGCTTTATATTATAATTTTCATTTTTAGGATAAACATTATATACTTTTTATCAGGCTTCATGAAACTTTCATGTTTTTCGTTATCCATTATGTATGATTGGGAAAATGGAATATTGTATACATGGTTACTTTCTTTATATTTTGTAAAAAAGTTTTTATTTGATTACAATTTAAGATGATCAAATTATTCTAATGTTTATGAAACTATAAGCACTAAACTCATTTCAAATAATACTTTTCATTACAAAAATCTTAAAAGGGAAATATTTTTGTTTTTTTTGTAACACTTGGGACTAAAAAAAAGTAGGAAGTAAATGTCAAGTGATATCATTAGAGAAGAATTACTAGATAAGGAGTGAGTCAAAATAAGCTTCTAAGATAATGGATATAAGAATGAGTATTTTTTGTAGACTATAGATAGAGTGATTTTAGTATTTAGATAAGATGTCACAATCTTAAGATGTTAATAGCAATTTTGAGAAGGATAAAACTCACTTAGTTTTGTTTAGGATAAGACAACTTAAGCAAACCTTATCTTTATATAGTAAAATAATTATGTCACATTTAATAATAAAGCTGACCCTCTATTAGTTCAATACAGTTTGAAGATGAACCAAATGTAAGCTAAAAAGCCTATGATACTTAGGATCAAAGAAAAAAAGGAGTGAATGCTAAGAGATGTCTTAAAAGAATAATCGATGGTCAATGAGTGACTTTTAACTTTTAGGTGAATGGGTACAAGGATAAATTATTCTACAATAGTTACTCAGAGAATGATTTTAATATTTATATGGGATGCCATGATTTTAAGATATTGAGACCTTTTTGAGAAGGATAATGCCTACTTGGGTTGGGATGGGATGCATGTTATATGTTATATTTACTTTATTTGAAGGATTTACATTCTTTATATGGTTGTTTTGATTAGGATCAATTAGGCGTAGATGCTAGATTTTGATGGTATAAACATATATACTTTTAGAACATTACTTTTTAAAACACATGTTCTTCTAAAAATTAGATATAATTTATTAAAATAATGGAAATTGAGATAGAAAGTTAAAATAAAGAGAATTGTTTTAGTTTTTTTGTCAACTTGAATATAGAGATATGTAATTGAAGAAATAAATGGATTTTTGAAAATAATTAAAAAGAAATATTATTTTATGATTAAAGTAAAATAATTGCTTCTTTGTATAATATGTTTTCTACTTGATCAAATTTAGAATTATGTTTAGGCTTAGATCATCTAAGCTTGTTTGTTTGATTATTGAGGCTTAGTCTATTAGACATTATGTTTGCCATTGTGGCTAGCTTGAAATTATTAAAGGACATACCTTTAGATGATTAGTTTGACCCTAGTCATGATATTGTTTGCTAGTAAAACAAATGTTCATGATTATTCATTTAGATAAAATTCTTTAAATTTGCAATAACTTCTAACACATGTTTATTTTATTTTTATGATTTGTTATTATTTCACATATTACTATTTCATATAATATCTAGTTGTTGTTCTACCCATATATTTAATTCATTGATTCTCATATATTTGATAAATATGTTGTACTAATCTTTACATCATTCATAATGTATATTAGTTGATTGTATTTTAATTTGTGCTAGTAATCAACTCATACCTATATATGTATATTATGCTTTTAGGTATGACACATGCACCAATTGATTACATGGTTTATGAGTAGCAATATTACATGTATTACTAATCTTTTACATAAATAAGTATGGCCTGTAAGTATGGTTGATTTTTTATTTGGTCTAAAAGTACTACAAACTTATTGTTGAGCATAAGTCATAATAGGTTTAATCCCAAATTATAAATTTATGAATTGTTGGAGAGTTGATATTTACTTTGCATTAATTTATTTATAGGCTTAAGTTCTTAGGTTATGTGTATCATTAAATGTGTATAGTATACCCAACTTAGTCTCTTATTTGAGAAATCTATTATATCAAGTGATATCAGAGTTGTATGTAATTTAGTTAAGATTAAGTGATGTGTAGGACTAATAAGGGTGACAAAGTCAATGTGATGAAATAAAAGTGATATGATGTGGTAGGCCTAATAAGGGTGATAGAGCCAATGTGATGTAACAACATTGATAAAGAACTACAAAGCCAATACAAGTTTAATAAAGATGACAAAACCAAAATGATGTTGTAGGGTTGACAAGGGTTGTGGAGTTGGTGTGGTATAATTGTAAAATCTGAAAATTTAAGAACACAATCACATAATATAGCCATATATATATATATATATATATATATATATATATATATATATATATATATATATATATATATATATATATATATATATTTGAATTTTTTATTTTCATAGTTATTAAAATCCTTATTATGTATAAGGGAAGCTTTAATAAGATAGGTTGTAATAATTATGGTGTATAAATATGTCCTAAAAGAGGAAGAAAATCACACAATATTATAATAAAAAAATCCAAGATCTCATGAAATTGATTTCATTAAAATTCAACTTATATTTAAGATTTAATCAAAAGTTTAAGTTTTATAAATTATTAAAAATTTTAAAATAAATATTAAGGGATATATTAAATTCTTATGAATTCTTAATTAATAAAAACATGAGATTAGTGAGTTGGTTAAGTGAGAAGAGGGAGAAATCAAAAGGAGAGTTGTAACCTAGGTTACCAATAATCTTGAGGGAGGGTTTATGATTATGTGAATGATTGAGGGATAATACTTGATTTGGAAAAGAGAACATAAATGAAAATCAACATTTCAAAATAAATATTATCTTTTTCTCCTGCTTTATAATTTGATTTTCTTTTAGAAGCTTGGAAATAGAATTATGCATGTGTGAGGAAGCATGAATGAGCGACAAGGGTAAGAGAGGGTCTTGTAATGTTGATTTTAGTTTTGATTAAATTTTAAGTAAAGAAAATCATGGATGTGTAAACCAGAACTTGTCGCTCCATATATCTATTAGATAATCTGATCATGTGATAAAAAAAATCCAATGAAGCCTTGTAGAAGAACTATTTTATCAAATGTTCATTAAACAATCCAACAAGTTTTTGATGGGTTATTAGATAGTCTGACGTGGGTGATTGAATGATCCAATAGAGAGGTTGAAACTTGGTTTGTAAGAATTGGATGATGCGATGAATAGTTAGATAATCTAATGAGAATTAAGGAAATATCAAACTAAGCTTAAGATGCATATTAAATATCATAATAGGAGAGATCAAATGGTATAATGATACCAACAAATATCACAATAAAGAAATCCTTTTTTAAGTTAAAGATTAATAAACATAATAGAGAATAAGAAATATAAATGCATGTAAATATAATATAAATTTTATGCATAATTTTAGGAAAATAAATAGATAAAAAAGAGAGGGATGGAGTATCCCAACCTAAAAAACTTAGGTAAGTAACTTGCTTAATTTGTTAGGTGCACATAACATGATGAAATATTAAATAATAAGTAATTTAGCCCTTCTATATATATATATATATATATATATGTGCGAAATGAAATTAGATGACATTTTTTATGATGATGTCATGTGAGAAGAGATATAACCTTGAGTAGTGATGATGTTACACTGAGATAAGATATAGTTAAGTGGTGATGATGCCATGAAAAGGTAAGATATATCTTTAGGATATGATGTTACTATGATAAGGGATGACATTAGTCTTGAGTGATGATGTCATGAGAAGGTAATATATGAGCATTAAGTAGTGATAATACTATGATAAGGTATATATGACTAAGAATTATTTTAATATCATGATGAGCTGTGACATAACCTAAGTGGTATTAATGTCATGAAAGTTATAACAAAAATCTGGTAAAAAATAAATGCAACAAAAATTGTATGATAATATGGTTATTAAATTGTGTATAGATTACGATGGAGTAATCTTATTTGTTGTTATTGTTATTATGCATCTATTTTATATAGCATGAATTTTGCTTTGATGTCATATTTTATGTTATTATTCAAATTATTGATCCTTTTATGTTAACTAAACTTGTGTTTATTAACATGTTCATTTATGGATGGTCCACGTCATGGAACATATAGGGATTATGTTGTAAGTAAGCACATGTTATTACTTTATTTATTAGTTATGATCAAATAGTGATATAATAAAATATAATAAAACATGTGGTGACCTTTGATAGTTTATAAATTCTAATTTTAATAATTCCTTTATTTTTTCTATTAAAATGGTGTTGATGTTATGATGAGATGTGATATAGCCTGAATAATACTGATGTCACAAAAAGGTGTGGCAAAACTTTAGTAAGAATAAACCAATAAAAAGGTGTATGTTGATATGGTTTTTAAACTATGTAGATTGATGTAAAATATAACTATTAGTTATTATTGTTATTATGTATCTACTTTATATATCATGCATTTTTTTTCTTGTCATATTTTATGTTGTAATTTATCTCATTAAGATGTTTTAAGCTAGTTCAACATATGTTTATAAAAATATTTAGTTATAAACAAAACACATCTTGGCCACTTAGAGAATAGTTTTGAAAAATGTTGTGTTGCCAATAAGCATATTAATATTTTATATATTAGTTATAATTAAAAGTAATTTATTAAAATAGAGTAAAGCATGTGGTGACTATATGTAGTCTTTGATGGTTAATGAGTTTTAAATTTTACTATTCCTTTTATTTAATCTTTTAGTTAATTATTTCAAAAAAGAGGATAATATTACTTTATTACATGGTTAGAAATATATAAAAAAATTAAATAAAGTTTGAGTACATAGATGATTTATAATATTACTAAATCTTTAAGATACTTCAAGAAAGTCTAGGAAAAAATAATTATACTCAAAACAAGTGATATTAGAGTTGATGATTCAACTAGAATGAAGTAATTCATGCAGTTGATGTCTCTCATGAATTTTTGACACAATTTTTTTTATAAACGAGCAAGAGCTTCGATAACTCATACAATGCCTTCAAATTGTTGAGTACCTCTTAGTATGTATGATATTTAATGTTATTGATTCACATGGTTGTTCTTGTTTAGCCATCCATGATAGTTTGGCATAGTACATTGTGTATGTTGGAGTTCTTGATGTTTGATATGACACTCAATTTGGTTAGTCAAATGCTTTCAAAATTAGAAAAGTTAAGTGATGAATAATATGAATGATATTTCATTTGAGGGATAGATTTTGGTGCATAATTTATTATATGTATGTGCATTAAGACCAATATTGATTCACGTGCTTATGTTATTTATATGGGTTTATTATTACTTTAGTTGTTAATTTTTCACCCCATGTCTAACTACCACTGCTCACATGATTAATTCATTAAATTTGATGCTTATAATATAATTTTGTCTATTAAACTCATAGTTGGCTAACACAAGCATGTATTATGATTTTTAGGTATAATAAGAACCAAATTATCACATTGTCTATGAGCAATAGAGGTGGATCTTTATGTTTATGATTTTTCAATGCAAGTGAATATCAATTATAAAATTTGAGACAACTTTCTATATCGGGATAAAATATTGTATTACGTTTCTTATTTTATTTGTAAGTGTGTAATTATAAAATAAATTTTAAAATGGATGGAAATGGAATTGTGATTGTGCTTCGATTCAACTAAGGCATAACTAGAATCATGTTTGTTAATCTACATTGAACTTTTATGCTATATTAATTGTTTTTAGTGCTATAAACTTGGGCAAATATTATTGTACAATATATTGAAACATGCAAATGAATCAAATAGAGTTGTTCAATGATATAAAGGATTTAAATAATGAAGTAGATACCTCAAAAGATAAAGGAATGTGTGACACAAAGAACTCGTAGATGAAGCTGTTAGAAGATCATTATGTGTCATCCTAGAAGATTCCTTCAATCCCCAAGTTAAAATGATAAGTAAAAATAAAAATATATTATAGTGTTTGTAGCCCGCCATATATTTAAAATGTCTATTACATTCTAAATATTAAAAGAAAAGTTCTTAATATGGGTCAATTGGCTACAAAAGGTTACATTGTGCACATAAAGAAGAGGTCTTGTTGCAACAAGAAGAAAAGAATGAAGGTTGATAACATAAAGTTAAGATGGAATAGAATCAAGTATCCCTTTACTTTTGAGTTGTCTCCAACAATTAATGGTGAATGATTCTTGGAGGTGGCTTTATCATTGGGGTCATCTTAGCTTCAATAGACTATAATAACTATATAAGGGTGACATCATTAGAGGCTTATTGAAGATTGAGAAAGGAAAACATTTATGTGAGTTGGACACACTTGAAGAGTTACAAAGGCTTCTATTCCCTAACAATAAAACATGGAATGCCATATTGATGTTTCCATTAGTGCATATGAGCATATGCTACATATGGATCAACTGTCACCATAAAGAAAATGGTACTTTATTACCTTCATCAACAATAATTCATGTAGGAAATGTATTTTCCATATATGATATTTATAAACTTCAAAAAGTCTTATGGAAGTACAAATTATGAACAAAAAAAAAGTACTCAAATTTGATCGAGGTGGGAAGTATACCTTGAAAGCATTTCAAGGATTCTATATGATGATGGAATAAAACAATTATTCATGATTTCCATATCCCATCATAGAATGAGATAATAGATAGAAAGAATAACACTTTCTTTGACATATGACAATTTATGATGAAGGAGAAAAGTTTACCAAAGAATTTTTTGACAAAGGATATGGCTTGTTGCTATTTCTTAATTGTTTTTCTTCAAAGAGTGACAAGAGAATGGCATCAAAAGAATCTTAAAATAGCATGAAATCAATATTTAATCACTCCTAAAGATTTCGCTGTTTTTCTTATACACAAATATCTAATATGAGAAGAAAAGAATTATATGATCGTGGTTTCTGTATCTTTGTCAACTACAATGAATAATCAAAAGCATAAGAGCTCTATAATCTACTCACTCAAAAGATGGTGGTTAGTTGAGATGTCAAGTTCAATGAGGTTGAAATATAGAGATGGAATACCAATGACAAACCTAATTAAGCAACATCTACAACGTGTGAGTTGAAAACCAATAGTGAGGTGCTTCTTCTCCAATGTCAAGTGCATCACCAACTTTATCAAGCAAAAGTTTGTCAACTACAAGATTTAGCATATCTTTGAATGCAAGTAGTGTATTATCAACTATTAGAATGAGAATATTAAAAGACATATGAGGAAACAAGAGACAATCAACATAATAATTTTATTCATATACTAATATACAATGAAAATCTTAGCCTTGATGATGTCATTAGGAGCTTAGTTGGAAACTTCAGTTGAAATAAGAGAATAAAGAAAATGTTAAAAATGGCATGTAAGAGTTAGCCAGTGTTCCCCTATTTCACAAAATAATCGAAGTGAAGTAGCTATACAAAATTAATTTGTGTTGCAAATTGCTCAATCAAATTTTGTGTTTCAATGCTACCAGACATGTAATTGATTATGAAGAGGTACTTAAACCATTCTTTCACATCAAGATAATAAACTTGTTCATTTCAAATCTTCACATCATAGTTTGGCCCTTTATTGGTTTGAGGTGAAGTTTGCATTCATCAATGATTTTCTTAGAGATTTGTTCTCCTTGGAGTAATCTAAAGACATCATTGGATACACTCATTAAAAAAGATAGAAGATATAGAAAACTCTATACAACTTGAAACAAGCACTAAGAGCATAGAGTGCTCATATTAACAACTAGTTGGAAGAGATTAAGTTTAATGAATACCACCTGAGCATATAGCATATGCCAAGAATAAGAAAAATGGAAAGTACAAATCACTTAAATCGATGATTTGCTTTTCACGAAGAAGTTGAAGGATATGATCTAGGAATTTATGTCATATATTTTGAAAGAGTTCAAGATGACAAAATAAAAAAAATAGTGATATCTTCATCTCTTAAAAGAAGTATAAGAAAGAGATTTTAGATAATTGTAAAATAAGTTATTATCATTTAGCCTACACTCATATATGTTAAATTTTAAAGTTAATAAAAGAAGGAGAAGGGAACAAAATAGATCATGTTTTGTGCAAACTTTTAATAGGAAATTTAAGATACCTATCTCTAGAGTAAAAGTTTTATATTGATTTTAAAATGTCATCACTAACATGGAAACATTTATAGTCACATTGGTTCTAGGTAAGATGTATTCTCAGATATTTCAAAAGAGTAATAGACATTATCTTATATTATTATTACAATATACAAATATGAATATTCAATAATTTAGATAAAAATTGAGAAAATGATCATGATAAATGTAATTGAATTGCATAATGTTTGTTAAAACTAAGGAATACAATGTTCTTGTTATATCAAAAAAGTAATTTCTATTAGAATAGTCCTTGTGAAATATAATGAATGACAACAACTTCAAGTGTCATTATAAAAGTTGCAAACTTTAAGTAAGTTCTAAAAACAATATTAGGAATGCTTTTTTGTATAAATATGAATGTTTTCAAGTAATCAATTCATGAATTTGCAAATGTCTAATGATAAGAATGTCTTTGGAATAAAATGCCGCCTCTTCTACCCATGTGAAATATCAAGTAAGAAAAAAAGAACAATGATGGCTACAATCACTTGTTCCTTCTATCATCTCTCTTCCAAGTAACACAAAGTGATGAGCAGAAAGACAATATAAAGCGATCATGAGAGAATATTCTTAAATAATGTACGACCTTTTTACCATCACACAACATCGTTGGATGTGCACTAGAAGCCAAGTTTTCTGAAGACCCAACAGAGACAAAGCTCGTGACAACATTCCATTATGGAGGAGCATCGAGTTTAATAAAAGAGTCTTTATGACAAGAAGATTCTTATGACAAGAGATAGATCCAAGAAAGCAAGAGCATTCATGTACGTAACAAGTATTTTAACCCTCATCTGACCTGTGTAACTCACACCTTGGTTCCACCCTAACTAAAACGTGGCTAATTCCATCTTTAAAAGCACCAAAGAGCCTTCAAAAAGAAAGATGTCACCTTTGATTCACTCCTCAACGGCCGCTCGAATGATCCTTACCATGGCTTCTTGCATTGCTGCTCAAACGGAGAAGAAACACTCATGCAGGTTTCCATCCCCGCCATACTGAGAATATCCCTCGGTGAGAACGTTCTAAGCCCTAGAAAGTCTCTGGTCAAACCGTTGTTACCTCCTTCCTCGCCCCTTCCATGGGCTCCTCCACCAACATTGCTGTGATTCTCTCCTCCCAAAGCGCCAAGCTCGAACCCATGGGCCTGCGATAGGGGTCTCCTTGTCTGGAAAAGTGGACCACTGGGAAAGCCCATCTCCTGGTGTATGCCAAACGCAGCTGAGCCATGGGTTGAGGCATTGGTGTTGTCGTGGCCGGCCATTTGGGAGGGAGGAGGCGGAGCCCGGCTCACCTTCGCCCCCAGCTGAGCTGCCTTCTGGAGAAGCGCCGTCGCCGACATGTGGGCCGGGGGAGGGACCACTGACGGTGGGGATGGTGGTAGGGTTTTGTGGCTTTCCTGCCCGTAAGGCTGAAATAGCGAGGAAGGGAGGTCGAGGGGTCCCTTGTCGGTGAGCCATGCCGGGACGTCGGCTCTCGCATCGAGCGGCGACTGGTCCTCTCTTTTGGGCACCAGCTCTTGCAGACTGTTGCTGTTGTTGTTGCTGCTGCTGCTGGTGAAGCTGGTGACCACTGAGGTCATTAGTGAATGTGGAAATGGCGCATGAAATGGGAGAGGCGTGACGTCGAGGGCAGCCAGAGGCGGCTGTGGGAAGATGAGGGAGTGATGGGTAGGAAGAGAATGGGCCGTCATCTCCCTCGGACCCTCCTCAGTAAGTACGTCGCAGAAGGCTCTATGTGTAATGAAACTATCCCTCCTGCATATTCAAGTATTGATCTTGTCTTTTCAAAGTAGAACGAAACCCTCCTTTATTCCAAAATTGAGCAATGCTAGCTTTTATTGAAAAGTCCACCATTAATGTAACTCAGGCCTCTGGGGCATGTTTTCTTTCTGGCCGTTGTTAACTAAGCATGTAATTAACCTAAAGAAGGTTGTGTGCACATGAAGTGTTGTTTTCTCTCTTCCTACATGCAGGATTGTATGTTGGGGAAATCCTGACCGTCGATCATGAGAAGCGCAAGTATTTTGGCATGCAGATAAGGGGGGAGGAAGGAGGAGTACCTGGAGAAGAGGGTGCCGCAATCGCAGCGGTATTCACGGGTTCCGCAGATCTTGGAATGGGCCTTCCAATCGGATTGGACGGCGTACTTCTTGGAACACTTGTCGCACTTCCACTTCTTCTCCCCGTGCTTGCGGCTGAAGTGCTTCTTGATGCCGGTGAGGTCTCCAAGCGCACGCGCGGGTTCGTGGTGCACGCACGTGACCTCCGGACACACGTACACCTTCTTCCTCACCTCCTTCCCGCTCCTCTGCTTCAGCTTCCACGGCAGGTTGTGCCCTCGGCGGTGCAGCTGCAGGTTCTGGTCTCGCTGGAATCCCTTGTTGCAGATCTCGCACACGAAGCGGTTCGTCGCCATCAGGGTTCTCGGCGACAAGGCGATCACCTCCGCCTCCGGATCTTCCCACCCCACATCCGCTTACTCATCAGAAAAAATTAAAAATAAAAATAAAAAACAGACGCCTGGTCAGTTTTGGCACCTGGGTTTCCGGGAAGATTGCGCTTCTTCTTCGACGGCGGCTGCTTCGAGGAGACGCTAGGATCTCCTGACACTGCCGTTGTGAGGTTTGACATGTTCTCGTCCACTACGAATCCTTTCATCTCTAGTCTACTCCGATCTGTATGACGGAATGATCCAGTTTCAGATCTGAATGAAACTAAAACTAAAAAGACGAAATTACCTTACGCTAGCCTTTTCTTCTTGACATCAGATGTAAAAAAGAGAAGATAGAAGAAGAAGAAGAAGAAGAAGAGAACTGGAGAGAGCAGAGATATGAGTAATTGTTAGCCTGCGGCCAGTACTCACAGGAGAGAGAGGCCTACACTGATGTGGCGCTTCCTGTCGTTAGCTTTGTTCTCTGCGCAAAACGAGAAATTCCTCTCTCCTTCCCATCTTTTATTTACGTTTCTTTTTATTTGCGTATTTACGCCTCGGTCTTATCATCTAATTGGAGCTCAAGTTTGGATGTGGGAATCCATTTGGCGGATTTTTCTATATTAAAAACATATAGTAAGAAACTTATATCGAAAGAAAGTTGTTTTAAAAATATTTTTGATTTTCTTTTACTTCGGAATAATTTTAATTCAAATATAAAATTATTTCCAAAAAATAACTTTATGTATTTGAGTTGGCTTTAGTTAAACTGCTTGCAAAGTATGATTTGTATTTCTGCTAAATTTTATGATTATTTAATAAAAATTACTTCAAAATATAGTCTACATTGGGAAGTGCATTTTTTTTTGGATTTTTAAGAGTTTCACCTGAATTATTGTCAGAGAAGACCATATCGTTTTTTATATTTTAAAGAATAAATACACATAAGTTATATCAACATGTTGATATCAACATGATTGAGCATAGTCCCTCATTTGATTCAATAATGCACACCTCTAACAAGGGGCCAGTTTAGTTCCTTGCCCCATTCCAACTCTTATTAAAATATTATATATATATATATATATATATATATTGTTATTAGATGATTTTAAAAAGAATACTCAAAATAGGACTCTTGGTGAAGATTACTTGTATAGAAAAAAAAACTAAATAAATAAAAGCAATATAAATGATAAATATATGATACATTTATGAAACATATTAAAATTAATCATATTAGAAAAATATGAATTATTAAGGATTTATTGTATGTTGATTGATTGAGGATATTAATTATAAGAATAATAATAATAAAATAGAAGAATTGAAGAAATAAAATATTAGAAGATTATTCTTCTTTTTTGTTTAATATTAAAAATAATAACAATTTTAGTATATGATTTTTCTTTATAGATTTTTGATACTAATCTTATGTGATGTGAGAAAAAATAATGCAAATTAGGTAGGCTGTTATCATTAGCATAAAATCTTGTATGTATATACATTCTTTTTAAGAATATTCTTAGATTTTCAATAGCTTTTGAAGATTATCTCATTATCATTGAGCAAGTTTGAGTTTTTTTTATTGTAGTTGTGCTCTTGTAGTGATAATCCTCCCATTCTTTAGTGTTTTGTTGCTTTTAAATTTCATTTGTTTTGAAAGTTATTTCTATATAATTTTTTTCTTTATTTTCTCTCCCTTCTTTCATTTATGAGATTTGTTTCTCTTTTAATTTTTTATCAATAAAAAGGGATAATATTTTGTCGAAATAGTAATCACATGATAAACATGAGGATACTAAAGAGTCACTTACAAAAGGGCCCTCCTTGTTTGGATGGGGAAATGCCCACTATTGAGATTACCTATGAGCCATTGTGTTGACATGCATACAATTGCTCATAAGAAGTGATATCACCATGACAGTCTCGCATGCCATAAGAGTAATAAGGGGACCCATGTACTCCTTAAAACGCCACTATATGTTAACTAGTGCATGCATATTAATACTTGATGACTAATTTATTTTTTTTATGATTTTTAAATAAATTTTTTGGGTTTTTTCAAGATTTTTTTAGTAATTTTTGAAAATTTTTTGTGTTTATGAAATTAAAAAAAAAATCAAAAGTTTTTGCATAGCTTTATATTTAATGCACTAAAATTAACTTGTATAGTGGATCTTATAGTTAGATATGTGGCATAAATAAAAAAATCTACTTTTTTCTAGTTTTCTTTATTTTAAATTTTCATATTTATCATTTTCAAAGTCATAATAAACAGGTTTTGGAAATGAAAGACAAGTAAGGTCTCAAGCTCAATTACGAAGGACAATATATATCATCATAAAGGCAACTAGTCGAGATCATCAGTCATGAATGTTGTGAGCTGATATGGTTAATAATGAAGTTGAGAAGGTGTTATCTTGCTTTTCCAATAAAAAATAAATGAAGGTTGAGTGCTTTCAAGTGATTCTATGGTTAACAATGGTTAAAATCATATTCCCAACTAATAATAAATGGTCTGAAGCTATTGAGCTTATCGGTGGTAACGAATAAAGTGGAGATATCTTTAATAAGCTTTCTTGATGGAAAAAAGGTGGGTTTCCATACATTATTCGAAAGAATTAGTGAAGATGTCTGCCATCAATGATTAGGGAAGAAATTTAGCTGTGTTATGTCTATCTTCGCACAAATACTTTACATCTGCAATGATGAAAGCTGTCATCGATGTTGCTTTCCATGATGTGGGTTGTTTGTAATGGTAAGTGCTATCATAGTTAACCACGTTTTTTTTCAACAATAAAAGTTATAGCAAAACATGACTAATCACTATTTGTGATGAGACATGCCATCTTATATAAATGTTGGAAATTTTTGTTTTTTATGATAATTGTTATTTGTAGATAAGTTTTATTATGATGCTAGATGTAGTCATAGATAGAACTTTTGATAAAATGAGATTTCTATAATGATAGAAGCTATTGTAAATGGCTCGAGAGCCTTTTTGAAATAAAAATTTCCATTGCAAGTATTCTTGAGGTTTTTTTGTAATTAAAATATTTAGGATAGAAGAATCCCACCTAAATTTTGTAAGACTAGAATTTTTACATTAAGAAATACCATTACTACAAATTTAAGTGGTTCTTATCTAAATATTTGACAATAGCAAATCTTATGATTTTCTTATAAAATTTAGGCAAAATGTTTTTTCCTATTTATATAATTAAAGAAGCACTGCCAAAACTTTTGTCTTATTTATTTGAGCTAATTGATGAAGAACTCTATGATCATGCATAGAGGTAAGTTTGTCATTCTCCCCCTCCCTATTTCTCATGAATCCATTTTGTAAAATAAAACACTCACAAAGATAAGTTAATCAAAACTCTTTATCAACACATTCTCTTAGCTCATTCTAAACATATGCTCAAATGATTTACTTACATTAACAATGACCAAATTATGATAATTATAATGTGCTTAATAACAAAAAAAAATCACTTGATCTCCTAAATCACTTTGCTCCCTATAATATTATATAATGCATTCCTTCAATTATAGATAGATACACATACTTAAGATTACTCTACATAAGATCTCAAATTGGATAGAATGACACATATCTCTATAATCATAGAAAAATACACTAATATTATACCTTCATCAATTATTGATGAGTATGATGTTACCTCTATAAGAAGTTGGTGAAATCTTCCAATACTTTTTTTCTCCTTCTTCTTGACGACCCTTTTCTCTAATAATATATCGAAATCTCTTTTATTATTAGCTTCACATTGATTCTCAATCAAAAGATGTTTTTGATCAATCATTTGAAACACATATTTGAAATAAATACATTAAATAAATTAAATTAACATATGTTAAACTATACAAAAATATTAAATCTTAAGAAAATTATAACCTTTTAAAGAAAAACTTGTGGCAATCATAAAAATTGATATAAAGTGAGCAAAAAAAATGAAGTATAATGTTTTATTTTGATGTTTATAATAAAGTTTTATGATATATGCTATATTTTTTAGTACTAGATTTTCTACTTAAATATATATGTTTATTTATTTATTTTTTCACTTTACCATTTAATCTTTTAAGCATAAGACACTATAATACAATTTTTATATTTAAAACAAAATACTTTAGGTAAATACCATTATATATATACCAAATCATATGAAAGTGACGATACATGAAATTATATCCAAATTTGAAACTTGATCTCCTTGCATTTATGCTTTAAATTATTAAAATAATATATTTTGCTTTGTGATTAAATGGCTATCTATAATTTAAAAACATTTTTAAGATGACCAAAAAGATAACACACACACGCTCATATTAACAATTGTCCAGATATAATTTTAAAAAACTCAAATATTTGACATAAAAAATAATGAATATAATAACTTAAAATGATAAAACTTAAACTAGTTATTTATTGGATTATTTTTTATATATCTTTAAGGAATGATTAAATCATTAAAATTATAAAAAATTTTCTATCAATTATTTTATTTTATTTTCTAAATTTATATTTAGACATTTTTGTCATTTTTATTTTTGTAAATTCTTTTTTTCTTACGTGTGCATTTTTATTGAATGAATTTTATGATGTTCTTCTTGCTTAATAATTTTTTTTTATTTTTATATCTTAAGGCATTTTTATGTTTAAGATTTGATAAGAAATACAATGCATCTTATGATAAGAACATATAAAAATTATTTTGAGACAAGAAAATTTGTATTAAATGGTCTTACTCTTGCTTTGCTTTCTAACCATCTTCCACATTATAGTTCACATCTACATTATTATTGTTAGGTATTTGTTAAAGAGACTTTGATAAATTTCAAGTTATTAAATATGATTGACAATGTATATATGATTAATCAAATATAGAAAGAAAATATATCAAACTTAAATATTAAATTAGCCTGATGTTGTTATGCTAGTGAGCAAAAATGATAGTAAGGATATAGATTGATTTTATTAAAAGATTCATTGATCAAGACTCTTAAGAAACTTTTAGATGAAGGGAACAAGAACCAATAATTCTTATTCAAATATTGAGTGAAAGTTTATGTATAATATATATGAGATTATGATTTTATGATATTAAAATATCTACTCTAAGAAAAGTATGAGACTTCTATAAGATCATCAAAGATGATAATAATTCTACATTTGTTATTTGAGCGAGACTTGAAAATATTAAAGTTGTAATACTCAACATAATATAATATATTTAAAGGACAAATCAAGTGGATATTTGTGTGTTTTTTGATGTCGAAGTGTAATGACAGGGAGAAGTAGAAGCTGAGTGATTTAGTCAAGGAGCAACTCCTAATAAGAGGAATAACATATTGAACTTTTTTCAAATGTGATGATAGCTCTTTGATACTTTTTTTCAAATTATCTTAAAGTTTTTTAGGTTTAATATTTTATATTACTTGCTTATGTTATTCTCAATGATACATCAAAACTAGTTTGAATAGATAATAGTTGTGTTTAGGCATTTTTTTTGTCATCTTCTAAGGTTTCATTGGGCCAATAGACCATGTACAAGAATTTTGTTATGTTAATTACCCAAATTTTACTCATATTGTCCTATTGGTGACATGAAAACTATTCAATACAGCCCCCTTTATTTGTTGTTATCCCTTTGTCTCTTTTTTTTATCTTTTGAAAATACATGTACTCATATTAAAGATCTGATGGATGACTTTGAACTATTGGAATCATGGAGATTGGATCCCTCTACCTCTTGAGTTAAAGAAATTATTAAGTAATGACTACTCCTAAGAATCCTTGAATAATATGTTCTATGACATGTTCTTCGATGTTCTATGCAATGTTTTTCCTAAAGATTATGTATGAACCATCTTCTAACTTCTATTTCTTTGTCTTGCAAATTAGCTTCAAGTTTACAATACTTTCCTCCATTAAATATTTTTGATATACTAAACTAATGAAATCAAAAAATCATGAAACTCTTTAGAACAATTCCCGATAAAGTTTACAGTATTTTCATAGTTCAATATTTTTCTTGATTTAAGATAAAAATCATGATTGTAATGCTTGGAATATTCAAACTAGAAAATTAAAGCTCAAATAAACTTTAAAGCATACCCATCAAATGAACGTAAAACAAATCTCAAATTTTGATGTTAGAAAATTTAAGAAGTTTGCTAGAATTTTGATATATTGAGCTTCAACTAAAAGAAATTTTAGTTGATTTAATTCCATAAAATTAATGTATCCATCTAACTATCCTAAAAAATTTGAAAATAAGTTTTTGTTCTTGCTATTTGGATTATTTGATGTTTTCAATAGGCTTGGAAACCATTTTATAGAAATTTGATAAATGAAGATTCTTGGTTTTGGATTAAGTGCAACCATAGTCTAATCTTATCATATTTTTTCAAATTTTAGCAACTTAATCCCAAATAAACAATTTCCTAATCACTCTTTTGTATTATTAGTATCCGATTATGGGTTTAGTTCAAGTATTGCACATAGTGTTCAATTTTGCCTTTTGCTTTTTTATTCTATTATTTGTCTATTTTATATTATTATGGCAAATTTTCAAACCCTAAGAGGTAGGAAAAAGGTGTTCTTCTACTATTGCACTAATGTCCATTTCCCTTCATTATCATCTACTTGTTGGCTAGCATCTTGATGTGATGTTTTTCAATTGTCAACATTCTTTTGATTAAATAACAAAAGAAATAAAAAGTATTACATAAAAGGAAAAGTAAATATTTTTAATTTATAAATGTACAATCATAACTTTAAAATATTGAAATATTTTTTAAAGGAAAAAAAATGTAGAATTACAAAATAGACTTGGCACTTGAGATCTAATTATAATAAAAGTACTAGTTTCTACTTTTACATAGATATTTCATTCAATGGTTATTGTACAAATTTAGATCCACAACAATCTATGATTCAAGTGACATGGTTGGAATCATAGCAAAAAAAAGAAGATTTTGAATGACAACAATGTTTTAATGTTATAGAAATCCATGATAGTTTTATTTTGGGGCTCATTTTAAATGTTAAGCTTTATGTAATAGAGTAGTGCTTTGATCACAAACTTTATCAAATAGTAACAAGTATAATCTTGAGGGAATCATTAAGAAATTTTCACATTAGGTTTTTCAACATAAATTAAATATGGGTTAATTTTGAATTATTTAATTTTCACATTAGGTTTTTCAACATAAATTAAATATGGGTTAATTTTGAATTATCTTAAATACATTTATTCAAAAATGATTTACGTTCATATATAATTAAATTATAATTATTTAATTTCCATACTTAGAAGTGACCTTTTTTTTTACTCAAAATATTCTCATAATATAATTTGACATTAGATTGATCTGTTATTTCAAAATCTGTCGAATTGATTTATTTCTTAATTATCATTTTGTTTCTTAAATTGAACTATAATTACAAAAGTTTTATATTTTTTCAAAACTTTTGAATCCAAACGATTTCCAAGAAATAATAATAACCAATGCCTTATAACATGTCAACATATATAAATATAATGTATATGTCCAATAATACATTTAAATTCAAAAAATATAATTTATTGGATATATCTTTCAACATGTGAAACATACTTGATTTGTTGAATCACCTAATTTATTGATCAACAATCATTGTTCTTTAATAAAACCAAAGTTTTTGAATATTTAAATTTTTTTATCTCTTTCATGTTGTAGTCATTGATAGCTTTGATATAAATTTGTTGAAAAAATCTATTGAAGGCCAAAAGTTAAGCCAAGGAGAATATTCATTAACCAAAAAGCATAATCTATAATTAAAAATCACTTAGATATAAAATTTGAGACAAAGAAATTGATATTTAATTTCTTCAATGTTATGTGAAATTTGATTTAATAATACAATATTATTATTATTTTTATAGAATTAAATAATTATATTTTTTAAAAATGCTTTTATTTAATTTTTTCAGAAGTTGTTAAGAAAACACAATTGTTCATTTTCCTAGTATGCGTATTGATTAGGATGGAATCATTCCAAGATCCACTTTTAAATTTCAATTACAATAAAAAAATTCATGTGAAAACGCTCAAAAGCTATACAAACTTTAGATTATTTTGACGTGGCTTTCAATTAATATTTGAAATAATACATAAAAACTATATTTTTTTTTATTATTGTTTCATATTATTTTCATTTAAAGATTTGTTTGATTATTTAAATAACATGTAAAATTATTAATTTTTGTTTTCAAATCATTCACAATTTTCATAGACCATAACTTATTTCGCATAACCTCATTTATATGATTACGTTTTATGTGCTATAGTAGATTTAAGTCATATTGATACCATACATGAGTTAGAATGTATTGGAACTATTGCATCACAAATGTCATGTGAGCATGGATGTGAACTAGGCCTAAGTAATTATTATCTCATGGGTTTTATTAAATTGGTATTTGTGATGACATCTTATGTGATAATTTAGGTACCAACAATGTATGATGTTGGAACCCATGGATAGTGGTGTTAAGCGAAGAAAGGCTAGAAGGTGCCCTTGTTGTGATTAGTTCATCGAGCACGTGACATTTCAACCTCTTTGACTAGCATGTCTCGAAATGTTCATGATGTTGATGGACAAACATCATTTGTACGACATAATTTAGGATAAGGGAACACTCTCTTGTTTTTTTAGAGATGGTTCTAATAACATCGTATCATTATTTCACTCATATTAAATATCGATTTGTTAGTTTTATATCTTTTTGTTGTATTTTCTCTAGGCTTATTAATCATTTAATTATTTTCAAGTTAGATTCTGCTTTATATTTAAAATAGAGAAAGCTTATGTAGCACATGGATGAGAGTATTGATCATTTCATCAAGGGAAATAGCTCGACCTCATTGATGTAGTCACATAAACATATTATTGAGCTCTAAAACATGCTTCAAGCACAACTATATTTTTGTTGGTGCATTGATATCTTGTTTTGATGCCCACAACTGTCATACATTATATACATTATGTATTATGTTCCAGTAGAAGATTAATGTTTTACTTGAGTTGAGCTTCTAGGGGAGCTAAAAACATATAATGTTGGTCCTTTGATGTTATATGTAGATGCTCACGAGATGAGATCTTTTTCAATTTTTCATGACCTAATTCATGTATTATCAAAGAAAACACTTGAGTATAACCAAACATTTTTTGTATGACAACAATATTTACTAATGTATACATTTCGAGTATAGATGCATTTCTTTATAAGCACTTCTTCGTAATTGTATTTTTGACATGATTTGATATTTTCTTATAAAGATAATTATAATTTTATACATAAAAAAGGATGTGAATAATATATCAATAGACATCTTATTGGTCTCGTTAACGAGATTATATATAGAATTTTGGCATCTACTACTTGCAAATTTAAAAGAAGAATAAGATGAAGATATAAACTTAAGTATAGAAAGAGATATCGAATAATATATGAAAAGAAATTAAATATCATTATCTTATTAGTCTTTTTAAAGAGATTGTATATAGAAGTTTGATAATATCAACTATGTGTATGTTTAAAAGAAATAGGAGATGAAGTACATGTGCTTTAATAAAAAAAATTGATGTCATAAAAAATTGTATGCTTCCCAAATCAATCTTTAAAGATAAAATTTAGCATAATATGATAATAAAATTTAAAAAATAAAATAAATTTTCCTTTTAATTTAAAAAATAATTACTTATATTAACTGATTATTTCACTTAAACGCTTGCCTCTTGCAATTATTTTATTCTAGCTTTTAATTTATATTTCAACTCTTCTGTCTTTTCTTGTGTAAGTTTAATTTTTTTACTTTCTTTTACACAATTAAATTTCTATTGAATAAATTTTATTATTTTACTCTATTCATTAATTTTTTTATTATTTTTTATTTTGAAGCATTTTAATATTGTATGATTTGATGAAGAATATAATGCATAGCATTATATAGATAGATAACAATTATTTTGAAACAAGAAAAAACATTTAAATTATTTTAATTTTTCAATAATAATTGTTTTAAATGAGAATTGGCATTTATAATATTGTTGTTAGTTTTTGTTAAAAGAGACTTTAATTTTTTTATTATTTAATATAATTTAGGGTATATAATTAGTCAAATTTAGACAATAAATCTCTCAATCTTAACCAATGTTATGCATTGATGTCGTGATCTTTAATAGTAAGGAGTGTATATTAAGTAATTTTTCAACGATATTTGTTGTTTAAAAAGTGATTTTGTAAAGACTTGTAAATAAAAGAAATGAGAATGAATGATTTCACATTACATTATACGTGAAATTAAGATTTATAAGATACATATATAGAAGATCAAGATTTTAACATATCAAAACATTATTTGAAAGACAAAATTATAAATTATTTTAGCTTTGTGGACTTTATATTATTTATCTTTTTTGTACCCTTATGATATACTCTAGATAAATCATAGAGTATGTTTGTATATTTTGGATAATTCGGGATAGCTTAATTATCATAATAAGTTAAAGCTTCACACAAGATAAATAATATATCATTTGCCCATATTTTTCTTCTGTAAATTGTTGGAGATAATGTAATTCTCTTTAAGTGAACCTCTGTTTTTCGTATTTCTTCTTAAATAGGTGCACTTATTTGAAAAAAGTTTATAGCGATTTTTGAATTCTTGAAGTCATGAGACTTGGCTTACTCTTTTCCTTGAAATGAGCAAGCTATAAGTGATGTTTTCTTTGAAGAACTCTTGAATGGGGTGGTATGACTTATCATATTAAAGGATCCAAAAGATGATACAATTTGCGATGCTCTACTCAGAGTGCACAACATTTTTTTCAACTTTTTAAATGAGATTATAGGTTGATGAGAATAAGAATAAATAATCTAATATTTCAAAAATAATAACCTTTTTTAAGCTATAAATATAAACTTATAATCATAAGACATAGAATTATCCTTTAAAGAATAAAATCATTTAATTTATTAGTTAACAATAGCTTAACATTCATGGTCAACTTTTGCATTGATATTCATTCTTTTATGATGTATTTAATATATTTATTAATGACAATTAAGTTGATCAATAAAAAAATTAATTTTAAAAATATTATTAAGTGTTATTGAAAATTATGTTAATAAGAATAGCTTTTTGAAATTTTTTAAAAAAGGTGAAGTAAATTTGTTAATATTTTTTGAAAGGACAAATTTGTTTTTTATTCTCATCATAATAATTTCGTCTTTTGTATTAAAAAGATGCATTTCAAGAACCAAAAATATCTTTACATAAAACTAATATGAAAATAAAGTATGAAAAATGAACCTTTATATTGTACAATTTGAGCTCTATTTTGATAAATACTAGAGACATATGTAATTGAAATCGTGGTAACATATGCCATTTTTGATGGGACCATAACTTTTTAGTGCAATAGAAATCAATTGTAAAACTTTTATAATTGTGTAGTCATTTCAAGTTTCTATCATCTTTATCTTTTATCTTATAATTATCATAATTCTTAATCCAAATTAAAACTATAAAATTTTCATAATTTTTAAAACTCAAAAATGTGCAGAAAGATTTAATGTCTTCTTGTCTATCATAGTATTTAAATATCATATTTATAATTTGTAATAAACTCAAATATAGATGATTTATTTGATATATGTTTTAACATATGCATGAATAACAATCTTCGAAACACGATCCTTTAAAAAATACAAATATTTTAAAAAAATATTTGAATTTATGATTTGATGCAAATTTATGATATATCATGACTATTATTGTTGTTATTATTATTATTATTTATCTCTATTAAATGTCTAAAGTTCACACAAAAATTCATTAATTTTTTAACAAGTGTGGTAAAGAGTGTTTAGCAATTAGAATAAAAACAAAAATGATTCTATGAATTAATAAAATATTTATGCAAGAAAATATATTTTGATAAAAAAAATATACATTTCTATGATCTACTTTTAAATTTCAATTAAAACTCATATGAAAAACTTAAAAAAATAAAATAAAATAGAAATCTATGAAAACTTTTCTTTAGAATTTCAGTCTTATTGACTTCTATAATCTCTATAAATTAAGACGATATTAATTATTAAATAAAATTTGAAAATAGAAATTGAACATAACAACATACGATTCTAACATTCCAAAATACTATTAGAAAAATTCGTTTCATTTTATATCATCAAAAGTTGACAAATATTATTTTAATTTTTTATCACATCAATTATTTTATTAAATATTTTTTAATATTGAATATTGTTTAAAATATTTAATATTGATAAATTGTAAATTAATTTATTTATTGATATATTTAATATCCAACAATAATTAAATAAATCCAATCTTAAATTTTTTTATAGCAACTTTTGTAGGCCTAGTGCTTCAAAAATTGACCTGCATTTCAAAATAAAAGTTTTACTATTGAATAAATAAAAAAATTTTAGATCCCTCAAAATAATAAAAAAAGGTTTAAATTCTTTTTTATCTAAAAATCAAAATATTTTTATTATTTGATAATAACTATTTTGTTAACCACTCTTTTCTATGTAATATTATCTATGTAATATTAACATTAACCTATCAATCAAATGTCTCATGGGCTTCACGTTATCTACATGGATCGCCTAGTGCAATAGGCTAATTGCAAGTTGTAGAGGATTTGCTTGGAATATTTCTTTATTAGATGGGATGATTGATGAAAAAAAAGATCAGATAAGAAAAATAAATATAATATTTTAAAATATACATCATCATTTTATCGATTTATTTCAATGATATATTTGTATGAACACCAAATCATAACAACAATAGGCTCAAATAGGCATTATGGGCCATGCTAAAGAGTTAATACTTAGGCAGTTGATGGCCACAAGTTTAGAAAAAATTTGTGCGATGGTGATCGCACAATTTGGAGAAGATGGTTTGGCTTGTCATTGCTCGATTCATTGTTTCCAACTCAAGTACAAATCCACCCAACAAGAAGAGAGGAGTTGAGGATGATGATGACGAGTGTGGCACGTGCTAGTATTGGTATTTCAACATTTGTCCTTAAAATTGTGATGATTTAATCATATGTTGATTATATTTATCTATAGTTGTGATGTTTTATACTTATTTTCTATTAGAATTATATTTGTGTTATATAATTTTGATATGTATGAACTATTATCATATAGATATATCTCTAATCATTTTGGCATAAAAAATCTATTTTTTAATTGGTCGTAAGTGAATAAAAAAACCCATAGGGTCATTGTGGGAAATGTCTAACAAAACCGTAATAAAATAAAAAATAGGAAAAAAAAGAAAAAAATCACAGTAAAAAAAAGTCAACTCAAATTATAGGATAAAAAATGGTAAGTTAACTACTAATTTGAGTTTATTGTTGACTTCTTACTTTGTATTATCAAAGAATTATTTTTTTTTTACAAGACATGTGGAGTAAAATAAAGTTTTTGGTGTTCTATGTTTGTGTCAACATATATGATATCTTAAATGATATTTTTTTATTTTGTAAATGAGGTATTGTTTATACTTTAAGTTGAAGTTAAATTCTCTTCTTTCTTAGCAAAGTTTTTGTAGTTGTATTTATTCATACATATGTTTTACATCAAATATTTTTAATAATTTTTTTGTACAAATCCGTTCATCATGATAAGAGGGTTTATTATTTTATTATTAGAGTCAAAATCATGTGTTTGTAAAATATGAATATGTCTTAATTTATAGAAATTTATTAAGGTCTATTAAACCTTTCGTTAGTTGAAGTTAGTGTCATTATGTTTATATATTTTGTAGGATGATAAAAGTCAATTTGTTGAAATAAGATGTTTGTACATTAAAATAATAATAACAAATTAGTATAATTTTAAAAAATATGCTATGAATTCAAATGAACTTTAAAAAAATTTATTTGAGTATATTATTAAATAGAGCATTTTTAGAGTTATAAGTTCCAATTTAAACCCTGATAAAAAAACTAAATCTAAATTGCATCAAATCTTCAAGTAAAATTTAGTATTATTGAGTTTAAGATTTTTTTAAAACATAGATAATTAATTATGAATTTTTGAAAAAAATGTATTTTCTTAAATTGTTGAGAGTAGATTGATAACTTTATAAAAACTTATCTAAACTATCATAACAAGCATGAGCCTAAAAGGGGATTGGCTATTCATGCGGACATCAAAGCTTGACGTTGCACGAACAACGGGAGATCAATTTTTATTTAAATTTTCAAAATATTTTTTGAAATATTATGAGGTAAAAAATGATGCAGTGACGTATGCACCGAAACATGGATTCCAGAACATCTTTCGGAATCAAATTCGGAGTTCAAACGGACTCCCAGGAGCCAAAACAGCGCGAAAAACACTTTTCCTGCCGCCGCCTACGGCTGCCACCTGCCGCGCCGTCCGCCACCGGAGCCGCCGCCGAACCAGACCCGGGTTCGACCGACGAGCCAGACTCGCGCCCGAGTCCCGCCCGGGCTCGTCGACCCGCACCAACCTGTGACCCATGCCGACCCAAGCTACCCCCGGATGACCCGCGTCCTGTGACCTGCGCCGACCCGCGCCGACCCACACCGACCTGCGTCAACCCGCGCCGACCCGCAGCTGTCGCCGCGCCTTCAGCCGTTTGAAATTAGGAGTCTTTTTGTATTCCCATGAATGAACTTAATTTTCATTATTTTTAGGTGACTTTTGGTTTACCCATGTGTCCTTTAGTATTCCCATGTTATGAGTCAAATGTCTTTTGTACCCTTATGGATTCCTATATAAGGGGGAGTCCTCTTCTGTTGTAAGAGATTGAATAGTTAATGCAAGCTTTTGAGTTTGTTTGCTTCCATTCTGAGCGTGAGTGCTCTGAGTGTCTTTGGCGTGCCGACTCGTCAAAGCTCTGATATTGGGAGGAGGGACGTGAGGTCCAAGTGGTGAGACGCCACTCCAGTTTTGGCGTGCTGATTCGCTGAAGCTCTGGTACTGGGAGGAGGGGTGCGAGGCCCAAGTGGTGAGATGTCACACCAGTAAGTTATCCCGACACTGGTTCTACTATCCATCTTCCTACCCCTCCACCAAAATCCAAAAATCTAAAGCTTTTACCATTTCCCTTTCCTTTTCTATCTACACACACAATCCCGTATCTTTTCGTGTCGCCATACCCCTTTTTGTCCTACATCACCACACCAGTAAGTTATCCCGACACTGGTTCTACTATCCATCTTCCTACCCCTCCACCAAAATCCAAAAATCTAAAGCTTTTACCATTTCCCTTTCCTTTTCTATCTACACACACAATATCGTATCTTTTCGTGTCGCCATACCCCTTTTTGTCCTACATCAGCTATGCTAAGAAGTGGATTAAAGGAGAGAGAGAGATTGGTTAAACGAGAAGCAAGGGAAGAAAGAAAGAAGAGAGTTTAGAAAAAAAAAAGTGAGTAAAAGAGGGAGCTTAACTAAGAGGTTAAATAACAGAAAAAAGTTAGAAATGTTTGTGAAAACACTTAAGATCATCCATTGTGATTTGGGGAGGAAGTTAGAAGAAAAGAAGTGGAGCAATGTTGAAAGATGAAGGATAGATAAAAATAAGGAAGAATTAGGAAGGTATATAATTTTTTTCTTATTTTAAAATTTTTTAATTGGGTTTTATGCAAGTTAGATGAGTTTAATTTTTATTTGAAGTTGAGAGAGATGTGAAAATAAATTTGGGAAGTATATGAAGTAATTTGGATGGAAAGTAAAAGGTTAAAGGGGATGATGTTGCTATTAGTGCATCATCATAAAAGTACTATAGGTTAAGTTTTATTTGTATGATTAGTTTTTACTAGCTAAAATGAGAAATCAAATTGGTTCATTGATGTATTGTACAAGCATTAGTGAACTAATTTTATTATATAATGATCTTAGGCATATTGGAAGATGCAAGGTAAATTAGTAAGATTGAGCAGGTGATGGCATTATATAAGTGCAAAAGGTTGGTCGTACTCGCACAATTAGTTTGAGTAGAATAGATAAAGGAATTGTCTTAGTTTAATGAGATATTGTATATGTAATTAATAGGATATTTGATGAGAAGCTTAGTTATAGATTTATTAAATGATAAAAAAATAATAAAAAAAATGAAGGGGAGAGAAAATGACAAAAATTGTGGAGCAACACAAGGTAAAGAGAACCATGAATGTGGACACTAGTCAGCGCTCATGTGAATAATGCCAATGGTGGGTCATATGTGTGCATGTAAATATGCCTTTGTTTTATAAATTTTGCAAAGAAGAATTTTTTTGTCAAAAAGCTCATGTTCTTGTGAAAAAATAATATATATATTATAATAAAATATTATATCTAAACTCCTATATAAAGAGATAAAAATAATGAATAAAATAATTTCATCTTTTTGTTATAACTTTCTTCTTCTTGCTTCCTTAGTTTTTTGCTATTCTCATCTTCAAATTCAATTGTTGCAACTTTGAAGAAAGATTTGATGTTGAGGGTTTAAGGAAAGGATAACTCACAAATTGATCAATATCATACCAATTTGGTAAGTTAATAATACTAGATGATTAGTTAAAGGATGAAAGGAGGATGAATTGGCTAAGTTTGGAAAGAAAACAAACTATGATTATACATTATTGATGACACTCATTGTATTATTTGTTTGTTACTAAGCACGTTATTGGTGATAGTTTCATCATACATGTATGATAATTCTTTATCATAGTGTATAATCATATGAACCATAAACTTGTTAACTTGTTGGATAAGGAAATGATGGATCTTATTGTACGTTGTGACATTGTATTGAATGATTAATTGGAAAATAAGGGATTGTAAGTTGGAATTGTACAATTTTGGAAGGTAAGGATTGTTTATCACATTGAATGATATGATAAGTCATATTATATAATTAATTAAATAAAGGAGTGTTACATAAGGATGATAGAAAGAAGATGTGAGAATCATATAAGTATTATGTATTAATCAATGAATGGAATAAAAAGAGATTCTTGTGCTCAGTAAACAAAGAAAGATATCTAATAATTATAAGATATAGAATGGTATAATAATTCACATGGATGTATATATTGTAGAAAATCTTAAGAAAAAGTTATTTGTTAAGTGAACTTTATTAGATTTAGGTTTGTAAATATGATAATTATGATATAAGTATACAATTAAATTAATTCTTAACTTATTTATAAATTGAAATATATTTTTTGATGTCTATTATTATGTATTACAGATATTTGTCATGATAACTACCCTGAAAATTTTATATATTGCATTCGGTTCAACAAGCCTATATCATAGATGATATTATTTGCATGAGTAAAATATACAAGATATATAAATAAAAATATTTAATACTTATAATAAAAATATGATTAAAATGAAATGAAATAATAAAAATAGATTCTTTGAGACGTTACTTTAATTATATTGTATGTATATATATGTCACTAGACCATATGCAAGATCATAGATTGTAGATCTAAAGGTTATAGTTTCTAATCATCATAAGCACAGATTTGGAGGCCATATCTTTTGGGCATCATTACCTTGTTTTGTGTCACTAAATCTCATACAGGATCCCATTGTATTAGACAAAAAGCCACACCATTTTATTTAAATACTAACAAAAGGTCATTTATATATAGATTTGATGATTATTAGATATAGGGGATAATGATCAAAAGGAATTGGATTTTAAAAACAAAGAAAAAGATTAGGAATTGGTAATAAAAGCAAAATTGAAAACTTGTGCTTATATACTAATTATTTTTTCTTATATGCAATTGTTATTATATCACTTTTTATTTATTTTTTCAATATATGGTTATGCTTTATTATTTTATCATAAGATCACTCTTATATTGCTTTTACATATTATAATCTTTCTATATTTTATTATCTTATATAATTTATTTTTTGAGTTATTTAGAATCTCATTAGTATTTATATCACAAGCAATACATCAACTGTTTCAAGATATGGATGTCATGAATGAGGACGCTAGTTGGCATAGGGGGGTAGTGCTTATATGTAGAGGGTCTTATGATGTTTTTTAGATAATAATATTGGATATGCATGATTAGTAGCTAGTTCTATTGTTGTATTTTTTATGAGTACTTGGGATCATTTGGTTATATTTTTTTATATTTCAATGGTTTATTCTATGGTCTTTTAATGATGAGCATTTGGTAATAAGATAGATTAGAATTTTGTCTTATTGTTTGCTCTTTGTCTAGAGTTTAAGTGTCATCACCTATGATTTTATTTTTATTTTAATTTAGATTATCATTATTAATTGTGAATAGGTTAAATAGGGCATTAATAGAAGGGAAGAAATAGAAAACTAAGCTTTATAACCCTTTTATAATGAAATTAAATTCATCCACAATTAGTGAGAAAATGATAGAATTTTTTTGGCCAACTTCTTTTTAGAAAATTCAAAAATAAGGCATTTATAATGGAATATGTAACAAAATTTGTGTTAGAATATAAATTTCATTATAGAGAGTAAAAAAGAATGATAGAATTATTCTTAATAGGTTTTTAGCAAAACTTTTGTAACAATGCATCTATAATAAAATATGCATTTCATTATTAGAAGTGGTTAAAAAACTAATTTTTTCTTGCTAACTTTTCTCTAAATATTTCTATAGAAGAATGTATATTTGATTGAAAATATAATTGAATTGAAGACCTCTTATTATATTAATTGCAATGAAAAAGTGGATCCATCATAGAAAACTATTGAGGGAGATTTAATGAAACTTTATTTGATGACACATATATGTTGACTCATGAGCTTAATATCTCAAGATTAAGTTTTAATGATAACAATACTAATTAACTGAAGAACTAACAAAATGACAAGTGAATTGAGATTACATGAAAGCTAGATGACCTAAAAGGACCTTAGGAGTGTTTTAGAGATGCATTCATCAAGCTCAAGAGAATCTTAAGGAACGCTTAAGCAAGATCAAGTAAAACTTAAGCCAAAATCAAAACAAGCTCAAAATTGTGCTCAAATTGTCAAGAAGAGCTAAAGTCCCTTGTTGATGTTAAGAAGAACCTTCAACTTGCAAAATGGCTTAAAGTTGAAGCCAAGAAAGAACCACGAAGGCTTGCAAAGAAGAAAAATACTTCACCAAGTTAATCAATCAAAGTTCAATTTTGAAGAAAAACTTTGTAAGAAAATATTTGTAAAAATTGATCTTATATGGCATAATTTACATGCATTAAATTTCTAAATAAATGAAAAAAAATCATTATTTCTATGCTCTTATAGATCACACTTACGTTTATTTTAAAATGTTTTAATAATTATAATTTTAAGTATTACGTATGCTATGTTGGAATAGATGTATGGTACATGAAGAAGAGGCCAACTAAGCATGCATAGACTCATGGAAAATAGCTTCACATATGATATGTGAAGCTATTTGTGTGCAGTGTTTGAGTGAGAGGACACTACACAGTGCTAGTTAACAAAAACCAAAAACTTATGTATAGTATATCAGCATTGATGTATGATACATCTAGTTCATTAGCATTAGGTAATGACTAATTTATCAAATTTTTAAGTTAAGGGAAAAACTGCATAGCCATTGCTTTGGACATCTATAAACATTCTAATAAACATTTTAAGCCTCTCTATGTATGATTAACAACTTTATGCCACTTAGATATACTTAAATTAAATTGCAAAATCCAAATCCAACTTAAAGCTTCTATAAGTAACCTTCAACTAGGAACCTTTGAAATAAATTTTGTTAGATAAGCTTTTAAATGCAATCACTTTACTTTCTCTTCATTGGGTAACAACACACTAATACTAGTAACATTTGTAATTCAAGAACATTCTTCCAATCTATTGCAATGTGCTGCTATAATTATTGTGGATGATCAAAGAAGAATTCTTGCATTCAAAGTCCTCACCATTCTCATGCTTCAAACAAGTTCTATAAGAATGTTCATTTTTGCATACACTTTGTATTGAGTCATATTTTGATTCAATTATAGAAAATTTTAATTATGTTATGTTAGAAGAGGGATTAAAGGTTTTCTATTTTGTGAGCATTATATTAGGTTAACTTTTAGTCATTAAAAGACCCTAATTGAGGATAAAATCTCCATAAAAACTCAAGGTGAGCTTGTGTTTAAGCTTATAAAGAGATTGATTTAGATTGTGTTTAAGCTTAAAAAGGGCACAATGCGAACCATGAAAAAAAAAACTCAACAATTTATATTTGAACCTTGGAAAAAGACTTGAGATTGTGATGGTTTCTCCACTAGCCATAATGAAGAAGTGAAACCAAAGTATTAGACCCTTATCTAGTTGGACAAATTATCAATTTAGATTTATTGAACCACTATAAAGACTTTATGTGATTATATTGTCGATGCTTTACTTTGCTTCTTTAGTTGTCTAAATGTGAATTAACCTTTTGCAATCTCAATTATATCTTTGTTTTTCAAAGTTTAACTTTTGCAAAAAGTTTTCCTTATGCGTTATATGTGATAAGATAAATTTAATATTTTCAAAAGCATTATCGTAATTCAATTTTTGCACATACAATTTATTCACTATCCTATGTTTAGTAATTAATGATATGTATTTGGAATGTACTTAATTTTATGATAAAAATGTTTGACCATTATGTCATATTTTCTTCAAACTAACTCATTATTAGGATTTTATTGAAATATAGATACAACCATTATGTCTTATGGTTAACATACTTGTTAGAAAATCTTAATATATGCATTACATGAATTATGACATATCGATCTCACATTTTAGAAGTTAAGTAATAAAAGGTTCAAAAAATGATGATCATGATCTATCTATGAACTTAGTTAATACATCTAGAGCTTGTAAATAATAAAAGAATTCTTCATACTAACTTGTTTGTAAATGTTTATTCTCTTGATAATGTTGACTTGAATACTTAAATTAAGTTGACCAAATCAATATGAGTTCACAAGCATAAAATCTTAGGATTGTATTGAATTTTGCTTTTGAGACAATTGATTATATCAATTTTCAAAAGGTAAAGTATGAATTTGAAAATTCAAATTATTGAATAAAAAGGAATTTACTTGTCTAATTAAATTATTCAAAGAATGAACCTTATTTTTGAACATGTTACATTTCCATGTGAATTTATTTAAATAATTATTTCTAGAATTTTACATATTTGATAAATAATTTGATAAAACTATAATGATTTTAAGGTAGATTAAAACCAACAAGGAGAGAAAAATTATAAACATCCTAAAAGATAATAAATTTATTAATTTATAATTTTAATAATGCTTATCAATTTTTATCGAAATTTTTAATCTAGTGAAAATGATTACATTGTTCAAAAAGGGTTAAGGCTTCTAAAAGGATGAAGATGAGCTTCATGTATTAACTTATTTTCTCTTTTTGATGTTCAACATTTCATTTTGGGATCTTAACACTTCATATTCATGTTGGGATTATTTTAAACCAAGGTTCACTATAAACTCTTCATCTCAATCTAGTTTCATTTTATATCATTAGATATTTATTTTTAATTTTTTATATGCATAATTTTAATTAATTAAATTATTATTGAATTTTTGTTAATCTCTAGTTTTTTTATTGATGGTTTAGACATCTCCGATTCTCAAATACTTAATAGTTTTTTTGCTTCTAATAAGTCATGCTCTTCGTTTGAAGTTTGTCTCTCTTTATAAGTGTCTTATTCCTTTTTTAGTGATTTTTTATTTTTGTAAAGTCTAACTGATTTCAAAAAATTAATAATGTCATAAAAAATTTTAAATTTATTAACATAATTAGTTTTGTAGGTGAGTATAGTTTTTTCTATTCTTATTAACTTCAATCAACCTTCAGGAGGATTACATTGTCAACACAATTACGTTTTTAGCTATCTAGAATATGAATTATTTCGTAGTAATTATAATTATATCTTTGGCTATCAAAATTTAAATTTTACAAAAAGATTAAGAAAATGCATTTTAAAGTTGATAAAATGATTTTGTGAATGTATTCTAAGGATTTATATTAGTTTGAATTTCATAAATAAAATAAAAGAAATATAAAGCAAAAAAAGAATAATACATAAAGTACACTTGGATGACAATTAATCATCACAATTGTTTTATCAATATTGCTCGATCTTCATAGCAAGGACAATTATGATCTCTTTGAATATATTGTCAATGTGTGCTATGAGTCATGCACGAATGCTTTCTAAACACTTTGCTAAGCAAGCTTAAGAGAAATGATCTAAAAATACTTTAAGATGAAAACATTAGATTACAAATAAGTTACTTTAGTTATCATCACACTAACTACATATTGATAAAATATTCAATAAGTTTTACTAAGACAATAAAATTCATCATAGTTTTTATTTCAATTAGTTTTTTTTTATTATTGGTCTTCTGTCTACAATTAGGTTTCTTAGTAATAAGGATTTTCATGGGATGTAGTGGACTTGCCAAACATCGATTCACACTTAGTGAGGTGAGTGAAAGACTTTGAGCCAGACCAAATTTCCATATTCCCTTGGTCACCACATCTCCTTTTAGACATTGTGAGTTAGGGTAGCAAGATAAGATTTAGACCCTCAAGTTTCTATGTAGTCTTATTTGTCACTTCCTTGCTTGTTTTTAGAATATCCTAATCAATGAGCTCATCCACAAAAAGATCCATCCAACCTTATCATTTATGTCTGACTCTTCCCTTACTATCCTTTTCATAGCACGAAAGCCATGTTAGATCTCTTCTTCCTTATCTTAGTTCTCCAATTATGTAGTATGAACATTGCTTTTCTTCAAGTCTACGATCCTTTAATGTTTGTTGTATCCAAATGACGCTAAGCACTCTTACTCATTGTCAATCTCAATCATAAATTACCAGCTATTAATAGTAAGATAGTTCTGACAACAAATAGTGCTTACGACTAGCAATTGTTCAAACCTTCCTATCTATAATTTAAATGCTAATCTTCATTGTTGCTTTATACCTAATTAAAAATATTTTGCATCTCATTAATCTTTGTTAAGATTTTTCAAATTTTTAATAAAAAATTCAAAAGATAAATTTTTAAGTAATTATTTTATTTTAATATCACTTTTCAAAAATAATTTATCAAATATAACCTTTTTTTTAATTTTATAACCCCACAGGTAACGCGAGGGAATATCGTATAAAGGTGGGAATTGATTCAATTTTGTGGCATAAAATGGCTTTTAGGAGTTGCAGATATTCATCCTTATCCGCCCAATTAAATAATTAAAAAAAGCCATTTAATTCCACGATCAACAGTATGGTCTCAAACAGCTCGCAGCGTTATTGGTCCCTTTTGCTGTTGTGCGCGCTAACTTTTTACCATTGCGCTTGTAACAAAAACGTTTTATTATTTATTGTTCAAAAAAATGAAACTGTTTTCTTGTGAAAAGTTTTAACTAATTTATTAAACAACAAAAAATTAATTAAATTATTTTTTAAAAAAAATCTCTTCATCTAATCTTGGGATGCCTAGAATAATAAAAAGATTAACAATTAATAGAAAAAAATACTTAAAACGCATAACTATCATGACTCTGTATGATAAATTGTTAAAATGATTGTCACAATAGATTAGTCTTTAATTGAATGATTTGTTATCAATCAATAATAATTTGTTCTAACTATATCATAAGTTAATATATATTTTCTATATTTCGATCAATATAAATTTGATCGTAAGGGCATATTGAACCATTATGTCCTTCTCTTGTTAGGTGTTGCAGTAATCGCTCCTAAAATGCTTGTTTTGTCATTACATGTGTTGTTGCAAGAAAGACTCAATGGGTTTATTGAGTTGCCTCTGTTGCCTTTAGCATTGAGCTTGTCTTGGGCATATTATTGTTGGCATGACACATGCAACCTAATTCTATTGGCTAAAGAGATGCTAGTGAAGTTGTACATCATGTTCTTAATGTTACCAAGTCTCAAGATTGAATATGCACAAAACAAATAAAGATAGATAATTGTTATTCAATGCTTCCTTATAATAGTCTTATATTAGCAAATATGTGTTATGAGTGAATATTTATATAATCCCTAAAAGAATTTGCATCTTATATATAAACTTTGAGTGAAATAATAAAAATATCATCCTTATGCCTCCATTAGTGAGTGTGATCAAAGCACCTCAAGATGTGTAAGATTACAACCCAATCTCATATTATATATATCATATATTATAACATTTTAATAATATTTTAAGAGCTCTAAATTCAACGATATATTATTAGAAAAATTATTTTCTCAAAAAACAATTAACATTCTAGCCTTCTCTTATGCTTATCGAAGGGTGTCATAACAATGTGTTGGACCATTAATAACTCATACTTAGTAACATGATTGTCTCTTTCTCTTATGAATTTGTTCGATGATTGAGATTAATAGAGATGACTTTTATATCTTCGCATACAACTCTTATTCACTGATAATAATTGATAAAAATAAGTATTGTAATATTTCTCAAATTTTAGGTTTAACAAGTGAATAGAATATTTTATTTGTTATTTACAACTTTTGAACAATGTCTCATCAAATACTCTAAACAAATCAAAGAATCTAAGTGTCTTAATATTAGCATGCTTAAGTTATGATGTTCATAATACGATTATCTATTAACATCTTATGAAATCTTTAAATCTCACTAAAGGTTTTTGAAAATTCTGAAGAGATTCCATACTAACAAAGCTTAAGTTGCTACTCACGTGCTTAATAAGATAACATATCCAATAAAGCATATAGCTCATTATGTCCTAACCATTGTTTATGGCTTGGAATAAAATCTTAAAGCCATATATGTACCTTGAGCTCATATCTTGTAAGAAATGAAAGGTTTATGTAAGCATGTGAGCTTATTTTTTTATCTCTTAATTTTAAGGTGCTCATTAATATGCATACTTGATTTAAGGATTTCTTAACTTTATTAATGGAAAGCATAGTTAATCAAGTATTTACTATATTTCTTTGTAATTACCATGGATATGGAACAATTATGTGATCTATAAACATGATACTCTAAAATTAACTTGAATTCTTTTATATAAGTTTAAAAGTTTATTACATTCAAGATTGTATGCTCAATAATCACCATCATAAAAAATAAAAATAATTTTGACACTTATATATGATAACTTTAGTTGTTATATTATAACATCTAGAATTGAAGATGATGAAAAGTGATTATTAGGTAATATCTCATAAAGGAATCACTAGATGAATGGCTCTTATCTAGCTTTTAAATATAAAGATATAGGGATGAATAGTCTCAAATTAGTTATCAACGAAAATATTATGAACTTTATAAGTGAAGTTGCAAGTCTTAAATTAGATGACACATTTTTGAAGACAGACTTATATTAGATATTATCAAAACTCCAAAGTTAAGTATGTTTAGGTTGAAATAATATTAAGAAGAGTGACAAATTAGAAAAACCTCTAGATTAGAACAAAATTGATTGGATTGAATTAATACCTTACTAAAAAGGTTGGAATGTTACATATATGTCCATAAAATTGTTTTATAAGTTAAAGACATAACACCAAATAAAAACTAAAATAATAAAAACATAGAATATTCATAACATAGCATGTAATATCTCATGTTACATAATACCTTATAGTATGCAACCTCACCCCCATGGCCATGGTAACATATCAACATAAATAATAGCTCCATATCGATGAGATAAATTGCTACATTACTTCTAAATGGCCAATAGCTAAGTGCAGCATGGTTGCACACTCACATGACGCAACACATAACAACTTGATGCCCACAGACATGGATGCTTAAAGTGCATCCCCACCAACTGTACAAAGCTTTATAATGCATGTAAGCAAGTTATAAAGCTACATTTAAATAGATAACACATTATGTGTGTCATAATCTACCTAACTTCCTAATCCAGTGCAAGCAAAAGTAGCTTAAAACACTGGGTTTGATTAGAGTTTTTGTATTATTGAGGATATTACCCACCTATCTAAACAAAAGTGACAATAAAACCAACGTTCACTCCCTTTTTATATATATTTTACTTTAAACCTATGTTGTACGAGGCTTATTAAGGATGTCATACTAAATGATTTATTGGGTGTACTAGTATAAGACAAGTTAAGTTATAGTTGAGTTGTTAGATTTATCGCATAAGATAATATAGAAATCATACTTGTAGATTGAGCTATTGGTTCATCATATGATGATAATATAGATATCAACTAAGAATGATATAATTGAGGAATACTTTATCATACTAGAATGATAATGAAGATTATGTTGAAGGATCCTTTAGAGACTTAAAGGCATGATCATATTTGTATGATGTGTGGAATGGAGTTGTATATTGGAAATAGTGACTAAATTAATGTATCAGGCTAGTCTATTAGAGGGGTTGTATAGTATTTCTTTTATGCAAAATCATAAAATATGATTTAGTAATCATATTAGATGATCCATTAAGAGAAACACTTGTGATCAGATTTGTACATGGAACATAATCATGGGGTGTGATTTATTGGTTGTGGCTTTATATTAGAATCGAACGATACAATCAAAAGGGATCATATTGTATAATGAAATTATTATAACGGAGGGAAACGTAAAGGATGATATGCACCTCATCTCGATGGTTTAAATCGAGAACATATAGAACAATTTTGAAAATCATACTATATGATAATCTAATAAATGAATAGATTACCAATACTTATAAGATGGCTAAGATAAAGTACAATCATATAGTTGTGATGCTAGTAATCAAACCATATAAGTTGAGTAAAATGAAACGTAGCAGAATATATGGTACAATCAAGAGATAGTACACATACAATTTATAATAAAAAATGATTATATGATTAATTATATTATATGATATTAGAATTATACAAGTATGATTCACAATAGTATAAAAAGAATTTCTTGATTAAAAAATAAGAAATGTATAATACATAAAATGGTTTTAATTAATTAAAAAATCAAAGATTTTGTTCAAATAAAATATCAAATGAGGTGTTGAAACTTCAAGTTGAAACCTAATAATGTGATAAATCTTAAATATCAACTAGAATAAAATCAAATAAACAAATTACCAATATAATGTAATCCAAACACAAGTTGTGACATCAAATTACCTGACTTATGCTAAGCATTATCTACGTTCAAATTTTAGGAGTATGATCATCTTTTGTGACATCAAAATCTTCAAACCTTAGTGTAATGGAGCCTGACTTGATCGATGATATATAATTTAAGCACTATTTAAATTTATAGATCTTAATAAATAAATCAAATAAAGTAACTAAATATAAAAAAATATCAAATAAGACATAAGTCATATTGTAAGCCATAATGATAAATCACATATATAAATTTGAAACTATACCTCATGTCATGTGTATTAAAAGTAAGCCAAATAAATGCTTGATTTTATGTTTGTTATATTTTCTAATACTTTATGTAATTATGAGGCTCAATTTTTTTAAATCATTATCGTCACTAGATCTAATAATCATATTAATAAATAACTTTTGCTTAACTCCATTTCATATATCTATATAACATTAAATAGATATCTAATATGGCAATTGATCTTTGCGATCCAACATAGTGGACCTGATGCCACTAGACAGGTATGGTACATATATCTTATGATCCCATATGTTGGGCCAGGTATAACCTATATACATATACTAAGGTCAAAACACAAACTAGATAGATATTTAATTCAAACATATATATCATATGATCTAATATGTTAGGACTAATGTTAAGAATAATGCCTCTAGGAATTCAATTCCTATTTTGATATATCATATGTGAAACAATTATGTCGATCTATAAATGTGAAGCAGATATGCTTGTCCAGATTAGTTATTAAAACCAGAATATTCATTTTCATTTTAAGCATTCTTTATATTTCATTTATTTTATTATTCTGTGTAATCCCATTTAATAAAGGAAATCATAATGATAATGAATCATGAAATTAGTAGTCATATGATAAATAATATAGAAAAGAATAAACTTTTGCTAATATAAACTAATATGGTCTAAAAGAATCATATAAAAGTATGAAAAATAATATTGTGCTTTATTATAAGTTACAAATTTATCTACATAATTCCATAAAAACACTTCCTTTGATTCTCCTTTTCTCTAATATTTTTATAATAAAAAATATATGAAATGATTAATATGTTTCATAAAAATAACATGTTTCTTAAGTTATTTAATTCTCATAAATTACTTATGTCTTAGGTTTCTGTTTTGGATAACACTTGTTTGATTTGCAATCCTATTGTATGATACTCCAAACTATATTATATAGTACAAGTATGATTCTAATATAGTACAATACCTATAGTCATAGAAAATCTTTTTTTTATCAAATATTATTCTAATATAATCTCTTATGTTTTCTATTACTCAATCTATTCATTTGATCTAATTTATAATTTTTATAAGATTATCATACTGAATCATATGTCATATCATATTAATATCATATGATCTCTTATATTTTAGTATATTTCTTATGATCATCTAATATGATACACAAAATTGTATTATTTAATCACTAAATAATTTTATTTTGTTTTATTTCTTTCTCTCATCGATCTGTTAATGTCATCCAATTATCATACTAATATGACAATGATATCATACCATATGCTCATTTAATATGTCAAATCTTTTCTAACTTAATAATTTTTTAAAATATAAATATATCATACAATATGATATACTTATCATATGATACGATTAACCCCTCTATGCTGCAATAGTGGTGCTCCTCATACTAGTATCATCCAAAAAATTGTTTAGTAGAATATCTTCATGACTCCATTGTACCCTTACAGCCTAAGCTATTTGCATTAGACAATGTATGACATTGTACTAGTACAAAAGTTTCCTATGAGTAATTAGACAATATTCCCCCTTCCTTTGACAAACCCAACATCACATCTCCCTCTGGTTATCTTAACATCCTCTCTATCTCTCTTCCTCTCATCGAAATCCCGAGTTGGGTAAAAACCAAAATATATTTATGTCACTTTCTTCATTAGTGTTGCTGGAATCCTATATTGGAATTCTTCCTTCTTAGTTGGAGCATGATGGCTACTCATCTTAAGTTTATCACGACTTTGACTACTTCTACTTCTTGTTATAAGACGATCCAGAATGCGTTGACAAGTTACCATCTAGCATGTTTTCTAAAACTCTTTGACCCCTGAATTTGGGTCTCCTACTTTGTCGTCCTCCTCATTATTATCCAACCATTTTTAACAATAATAGTAGCAACCTTGCTGTGAATATAAGTTTTCAACAATCTTAAGAAGTTCTAACGAACCTTTCCTGATCAAAAATGGCCTAAGCCTACAAAAGGGACCCCACTACAGAGGTTTAAATGCAAAGTCAGCTAATAGGAGCTTAAGTAACGGCTTGAGCAGGGGCATTCCCCTTTCCCAAACCATATTAGATGAACATACGTTTTTTGTCACTCGATCCGCAAGGGCATTGCCTTCCCTCAAAACATGTGTGAAGCGAAAAACAGGCAGCTTCCTCACAAAGTGGAGAGCATCAGAAACAATATCACCCTCTAAGGGACAACGAACTCGTTGCATCCCCTCATGTAATGCGTAGATAGAGTCAGTCTGGATCTCAACAGCAAGATAATCCTTGAGTTTTGTCATGATAAACACCATGGCTTCCATGATAGCCTGAAGCTCAGAGGCGTCACTTACCTATGAAATGAAACCTCTCCCCACAACGTGCATGGGCCTTACCTGATGGTCAAAAAAACAACAAAGCCAATACCGGCCTTCTCATTTTTCACTGTAGTGTCGTAATTGATCATTATCCAGCCCGTTGGAGGGGGAAGCTAAAAACTGGTTACCAGGGACCCCAAGGGGTTGAACTTCCCATTGGACGTAGAAGGATGATGATTAATGAGCTTTTATAATGGCAGTGCTTTCCAATTTGATCCTCTGAATTAGCATGTTATAGCTGAGGGTGGTCTCCTTATGCACCCTACAGTTTCTATTCTGCCAAATATGGAACAAGGCAGAGGCCACAACGGCCAAATGAGCCGCGGAGATGGCGTGCACTGCACCAGGCTGCGCGGCGCAGGAGAGGAAGTGCTCCAGAAAAGCGGCCGCCAATGAGAGCACGCGTGAGCACACTCCAACAGATGCCTAATGCCTCAACAGAGGCGCACAACACAGGGTCCTCCAAAAAAAACAGATATTGCGTGCCGCAACACAATCACACAGCGAGTGCTGCAGCGTCTCAGCCACACTGAAACAGATTCTAACATGTCATGGTTTCAAAACACGGAGAAGCCTTGGTGGAATTATGCTTTGTCTCCTTCCTCAAATCCAGCTGAAAAAAAAAATCGACAAGCTGTGACGAGAATTAAAGGGTTCCCCTTTCTCAAAACAAAAACAAAGGATAATCACTCGAAAGCACTGATTGAACTCGGTTACAGCTTCCTTCGCTTCAGAATATCGTCGTCAACGCTAATCCGGAAGAAAACTCAAACTCGTGCGACCAAAAACAATTGCACCTCGTTCTCGTTTCAGGAGTTCACCGTCGAAGCCACCGGCTGCCATTTTTACACGTCGCACAACTCCATTCCTTTCCCCTTCCTCGGCCAAACGCATGCAAAGAATCGAACGGAGCTCCCGAAGCTTAGACTGAGAGGAGAAGAAATCCCTAAGCTCCAGGTCATTATAATGTGATTGCATGTCATATGTTGTTGTATAGTTGATTGTGAGAGGTTGCATGATGTGCAGCCACAAGTGCTCTGTTGACCTTAGCTGATTTTACATGGTCTTCAAGCGATAGACTACATTACATGGGCCTGAATAGGTCACTAGAAGAAGAATAGTGATAACCACAAACAACGATGGAAGCTAGGGGCCAAATGTAGTTATCAAGAATGCCCTTGACATATGCTTTGTAAGAGAAAGTGAGAGAGGGAGAGGAAGAGAGGAGCATGCCATGCATATAGCAACTAAAGATTTTGTTATAAATAATATTATATAAATCATAAACTTAAACTAATAAGAATATAATTATACTTATATTGATGTAATAAAATTAATTTCTTGAAATATGATGTTTATAGATTAAAAATTAATATATTGATGTAATTTTTAGAAACATACCATTAATTCATATAAATTTGGATATTTAATTAGAGCATATTATTGAAAATATCTCTTCAAGTAAAATTTAATATTGTTGAGTTTGTGATATAAGATTAGATAGTTAATTATGAATTTTAAAGAGAAATAATGTATAGGTAATTTTCTAAATTGTTAAAGATATAAGAGGAATTTTTGCATATCTTGCCTGATCACCTTAGTTGTGGGAATGAATTTGGCATGATTAAGAAAGAATTTAGATTGAAATTCAGACATTTTGACAAAGGAAGATATTTCCTGTCGGACAAGTATAATGATGTATTATAAGTTAATAGGTTTAATCATGCGATGGCATCATACAAATATAATGAGTTTGAACATACTTGTATGATCCATTTTAGTTTGTTCAAATATGAGGAATCACATAAATCTAAGAATTTATCATATGAGAAACTAAGAGGAGATTGTGAAGCACGATTGATTGTGCTAGACAATATGTTTGAGGTTAAGAGGACGATGGATCAATTATGTCAGGTAGAAAAGAAGAGTATGAACGTAGATGAAGGGTGGGCAGATCGGCAACTCAACATGAATCCTAGAAGTTGGCAAGCCAAAGACTTAAGAAAGATGAGAAAGTCTAGTCAGCAAGGGCAAAAAAAAGGTTTCATCATGTTGTTCGATGTTTATTGAGTTGATTAGTATTTATTATTTTGTTGTATATATATAGTGGCACTAATCATATTGGATGATCATATAAATCTTAGATTAATTAGTTTGATGGGTAAGAAAGAGATGGATCATATTGTATAATATTATGTATTTTTGTGTATAATCAATTGAAGAATTAATGATCAAATGTTAAATCAAACAAATTCATTATATTATATGATGTTCAAGATTGTATTATATGATTAGTCTAAGATGGTTCAAAATCAAATGATTAGATTAGTCTAAAAAGTAGTTATATTTAGATTTATATAGGGATCATATAAGTATGATGTGAAAGATTATCTTGTATAATCAATAGAGGTTAAGAAGCATTGTATAAGTAAAGTTTGAGTAGTAGGAAAATATTATTTTTGCAATACGATATCTATGATATTATTGTATGATTAGTTGGCTCAAATCATAATCGTATTATGTGATGTGAAAAATCATATAATATGATGTATGTTTATGTTGAAATAAAATAAAGAAAGAAATAAAATGGAATTCATTATGATTAAATAACTTAGGAAATAATTAATAGCTATATTATAATAATAATCATATAATAATTATTTCTTATAAGTGAAATTGTAGGAAACGTTAGAAGGAAAAGATATTAAATGGACGTTATATCAGATTTAAGTAGATAAACCTAATGACTATACTATAAATATAACAATATAATTTATTTATGTTTTGAATGATTTCATTTGGAATTATTTTATTATTATATTTTTTATTATAATATGACAAAATTAGTTGGTAACTTATTCAGTTGTTTTTTTATTTATGGGAATCCATATTCAATGGTTTTAAGTAAAAATACAAAACATTACATGTTAAATACTTATATAATAAGCTATATGTATATGAGTCATGATTAAGAAAATAATTCAATAGATGGGTATTTTGCATGGGTTGTTGTTAATAAAGAAAAGAGAACGTAATAATTGATAATCATTCCTAAAGATATTATCTTCATTATTTTCAAGACTTGATACCCTTTTAATTGTCATGATCTCATATGATAGGATGAGGATTGCCTTTAGTTGATATAGGACAAGGATTGGCTTTAGTTGATATAGGATGAAGATTGCCTTTAGTAGATATAGGATGAGAATTGCCCATATATCATATAAGAAAAGAATTTCTCATATATAATTTTTGAAGAGGATTACCCTTTTGTGGATGGATGTAGGCTTATTATACCTATTGACTAAAGTCATATGATATTGTTTCTTTGTTCTAAAGGATAAAGGTTTGAAAAAAAAATTCAGGTCATAAAAATACAACACATTAGAAATAACAAAAATTGAAAATAAGAAACTTACTTTATATGATTTGGTTCTACTATAATTATTAGTTTATTTGGTAACCTATAATTTATTTTTTATTTTATGGTTATTGATTATTGTATTATAATTAAGATATTTTTTATTTAGTTACATAATGCTTAATATTTTACTACCTTATTAATTTATTTATTTAGCTCTTTAAAGTTTTAATATTATTTACTTCATATGTAATATATTCATTATATTAAGAAAGGATAATTTTGATAATATAGATGAGGATGCTACTTATTAGTTGTTATAATGGGTAGTGTTTATATGTAGTTGATTGTATGATATTTTATGAATTATACATGATTAGTAGTTATTATTGTTATATATTTTATATCGAAACTTCAAATCATTTAGTTATACTTGTATATTCCATTGATTTATTTTATGATCTTTGTATAATAAGCATGTGATAATTGGATGAATTATGATTTTTGTCTCATCATTAGGACCCTACTTAGGGTTGTAAGTGTCATCACATGTGGTAGCATTTGCATTTAATCTTGATTATTATAATTTATTATAGATTGCATGTGTAGCACCCTAACAATGTATGTATTAGTGGATAGAAAACTTATTGAAGGACAATTTAGAGGACAATAGGGAAGGTGTATAAGTTGGGATGACATGAGGAGCTTTTACTAGGATTATCATGCCTTGTTTGGCTATCCATGAAAATAAGACCCAATAATAAAACACATAATCTAAACATATATGGTTACATGTGAGTGCATAGAAAACTCTTAAGGACACCAACTTAAAATTTGCAAAAGTGACAAAAGACATCATAAAATCTATATATATATATATATATATATATATATATATATATAACAAAACAAATAAATAATAACCACACAATATAACTTAGATGCTAACACAAAATCCAACAAAAGTGGAATAATATTTTATATAATACTTAGATACCAATAAGTTTATAAAAATAATCCCATGATGTTTCTCTCATAAAGCTCACCATAAAACACTATCTCTAAGTTCTAGGATACATGTTATTAAAGACCTTTAGCCCTACAAAAATCTACTTCCTTACATATAATATAAGTAGGTGATGAACACAAAAATACTCAACAGGCAAATGAACAGGTACATATAATAAAGTATTACAAAATTTGATGAGTAGTATATAAATAAAGAATGCAAGCAACAACCAATATGCATGGAAATTAAGTACTCAAAATATGTTGAAATAGATACGTCTATGTGCTTACATGTACCATGACCATGTCTATATGCACTCATGTAATTGGTACTCATACCATATAGTGCTTCTCCTTATTTCATAACTTAGTTTTTCTTGTTTTTTTTATTTTATAAATTTTCTCATATTTTTATTTTGGTTGCTCTAATTTCTCTAATGACTATTATTCTTACTCCATGAGATTTTATATGATATTATATCTTTATGACATAATCACTTTTTTATATGTCTATTGGAATTAGATAAACCACAAAAATCATATCACTCATGTTTATACATTAAGTAAAAATAATAATGGTGTTTACATGTCACTTTATTGTTTAGAGTGTTAGTAACAATAGAAATGAGGTATGATGCCAATTGAATAATATCACTTCAACCTATCTTTACTCTAGAAAGAGTGTTAGTGCTAGCAAAATGATTTCATCATATCATGTAATCACAAGATAATGTTATAAGAAAAAATTAACACATTATCACCAGGCTCTTTCTGCTTCTTTAGTTCATTCATATTATTGAATTTTCATATTTTATATCTCTTACTCATTTCATGTTCTAACACTTATAACAATATATATATATATATATATACATAATAATATACTATGTACATAATAAAAAATATGAATATGATAAATTGATGTAATGGAATTTTGCTCATATCAATGTATTTAACAATAAACTTCACACATTATAGTTATCTCAATTTATCTACTTGATTATTTTAAAATATTTCTTCTATCACTTTCCTATTCCTCAAAAATATAATTTAGACTTTGGGTTTTTATTAGAAATAATTATTTTTAGAATCCAATTGTCTTATAATATATTATGCATAAATCTAAGCCAACTTTTCTATAAAAATATTTTTTTTAATTTTTAGAAAATATGCAAATTTAATCAGTCTATCAATAATCACTTATATAAAATCATAACATAGATATTTTTGATAGTCTAACAACAAAATCCATAGTCATACATTTTAATTTTCAATTGACAATCACAATGGATTGCAATAAGTCACAGTTGGCTTTTATTGTTCATATTTGACCTATTAACATAAATGATATTTCCCAAATCAATATATAATAAAACTTTTCAAACTTAACCACAAATATCATTTTTTTATCTCTTGGTACATTTTGTTTCCTCTAGGATGCATAACATACTTTGAATTATGAGTTTCTAACAACAAAAATTGTCACACAATTATTGGTGTGTAGGAATACACACACAACTTAGGAATCTTAACACATGCTCATTTAAGACAATCATATTCTTATTCATCTTTGACTCTTTGGACTAGGTTTTGAAACTCTTTATCTTGAAGTTCATTGTATTTAATAGATTAAAGCAAATCAGGCCATATAAACAGTTGATTAAGTAATTCCATATTTCTTTGCATTACCTTTTTAAATTTTAACTTATCAATTTCAATAGAATTTGCTTCTACTTAGTTAGCCCACAAGTGAATACATGCTAACTTTTCTACTTAAATCATTTATAATGATATTAGCTTTGTTAATATTAATAGTCAAATCATAATCTTTCATAAATTTTAGCAACATTATTTGTCTAAAGTTCAATTCTTTATAAGTGAAAAGATATTTCAGGCTTTGATGATCTATAAAAACTTCATATTTTATTTCGAATAAGTAATACCTCCATATTTTCAAACTAATGAAGTTATGGTTGCCAACTATAAATCATGCATGAGATGGTTTCTTTTTTGTTGCTTCAACAATCTAGAAGCTTGAGCAACAACTCTATTATTATACATAAATACACATCTCAGCTCCTGGAGGAACATATCACTAAATATTTGATAACCCTCTCATCCCATTGGTAGAATCAAGACTAAGGTAGATGTCAACTTCTCTTTCAATTTCACAAAATTTCCTTCACAATTAGCATCCTACTCAAATTTTATTTTTTTCTTTGTTAATCTTGTTAATAGAAATTGTATTAAAGATAAAAATTTTATAAAATTTTCATAATATCCAACTAGACTTAAAAAACTTCTAATTTGAGAAATATACCAATATATAATAGTAGTAATCTTTTGATAGTTTATGAAAATTCCTACTGCACTGGTCATATGTCCCAAAGATGTCACCAAAGAAAACCAACATATACATTTGAAAATTTTAGCATAAATCTTGTGTTCTCTCAAAATATACAAGACAATATGCAAATAATTCAGATGATCTTCTAATGATTTTGAATACATAAGAATTTTGTTAATGAACACAACCATAATTTGATCTAACTACTTTATGAAGATCATGTTCATTAAATCTATTAAAACTATAGATACATTGGTAAAACTAAAAGATAGCATCAAGAATTCGAAACACTCATAATGAGATTTAAAAACAGTCTTAGTAATATCCTTTGTGCTCATCATCAGTAGATGATATCCTAATATCAAATATATCTTGGAGAATGCTATAATACCTTACAATTGGTCAAATAAGTGGTCTATCCTCGACAAAGGATATCTCTTCTTTATAACGAGTCTATTTAGTTCTTTCTAGTCTATATGCATACTTAAACTATCATCTTTCTTCTTAACAATAAGAAGAGGTGCTCTTTAATGAGACACATTAGGGCAAATAAAGTCCTTATCTAATAAGCTTTTGAATTTGAACTTTCACTTCTATTCATTTAGTAGATGCTATCTTATGAGGAGCCTTCAATGTGGGCATAGTTCTTGATACCAATTGGATTTCAAACTCACTCTCTTTATTAAGAGGAAGACTATGCAACTCTTTTGGAAATACATTAGGTACTTATTGACCACAAACACATCCTGTGTCACACAAAACTTTTGATTAGTAGGTACAATAGATAGCCAAAAAAATCCTTCAATGCTTCATTGCAATAATTTTTGTGTCATCATCACAGAAATAAAGGACATTATTGTCCCTCATTCATAGTTAGTTTTTTTTCCCATATAGGGCTATCAATTTGACTTTTTTTTTCAACATAATCAATAAACACCTAGTTGGAAAACAACCAATCCATGTCGAACAAAATATCAAATCTAATAAATGCAAGGTAAACAATTTGGTAAGAAACTTCTTATCCCTAATCGCTATTATAATTGAAGGATCACATATTTATTTCAATTAAACAAATACTGGATCAAGTACATGGTGGGATATGAATGAATGAGGGGTTTCATTATAAAAAATAATCATTGGTATATTCTAAAAAGTATGATACTTATGATCACATCTATAATATGAGCAGTATCTTACTATGTGATAGTATAAACTCTGAGCTAGCTATCGTTGCCTATAGTATGACTTCTACTTGTGCCCCTTAAGGCTGTAGCTAGCGTGACATATCCACCCCTACTTAGGCACCTTCTATTAGTCCCTTGATCGACACTCTAAAGTGTGGGAGCTATCGTTGATCCTACTAAGAACAAACTTGGACAAGCTTTAGCTTATTGCCCAATTCCCTAAAACTAAAATAAACCTTTATGGCTTTAGTTCCACATTTGTTAATTTCAACTCGTACACTTTCACTTCTTTCTTCACTTGATCCTTTCTTTTTTTATTCTAACAATGGATGGCTAACATTCTTAAAGTTCTAATTATCCTAAATTATTTGATAATAAATATAACATCCTACAAATAGGTGTAATAATTTAAATATTTATTTAAAAGATTTGATTTGTGAGGCGCATATATTGAAGGAAAAGAATCATGATTTTAAGGTTAATAAGAGAACCCTAAGAAGAGAGGGTTTGTAGTATCATAATTATGATAAAATAAAGTTTTATAAGTAATTTTGTAATATTTAGAATTTTTTTATAATTATATAAGAAAAATCATATATACTTAAAAAAGAGGTATGAATCATAAGAAGGGAAGTGAATGCCAATATAAAGCTAAAAATTATATAGTATAAATTTCATAGGTTTTAGATTTGAATCAATCATATAACTGAGGTTTATAATTATTAAAAAATATTATGATACATATAAACCTTTTGGGCAAACCTCCAAAAAATTAAAAAATCTTTTCAAAGAACATGGGAACTTGTTGAAGTAATGAGGTCTCTAATTCATATGGGGCTCAATACTACTTCAATAAAGATAAATGAAGATCAAAGTATGTACTAAACTAATTGGTGGGCTAATAGCTTACCAAGGTGATGATTAGTAACTTGTCGGAAGAGGTGATCAGCAACATTTAGACCAAGACCTGATTCATTCAATCATCTTTATAGTTTGTTTACCCTATTGGTTTTGTACCTTCAAAATATTTCATTTAGTCTCCTCAAATGAAAGCAAAAAAACCCTACTCACTTTCCAAAAGCAAGAGTTTGAGGTCGAAAGTGGAACTCTAGTGATCTTAAGATTAACACCCAGCCATTTTTAAAAGAGAAAATTCATTAAATTTATTGAATGATTTTAAAAAATTATAATTTTTTATTTATAGTAAAATAATATTAATTTTGTAAAACTTTATCATGCTTAGGTCATATTGATGAGGAAAGATACCATTTATAAAATAAAAATTTATTAAATATTATATAATATCAAAAATATTATGAAAAAATTTGGGGTGGTAAAGTTTTATGATTATTTTATTTTAAAATTTATTGGAGAATTTTTGAAAGTCATTTATATTAAAGCATTTAAGAAATTAATTTTAGGATAAAGTTTTAATTAAAATATAATATTTTATAACTCTAAAAGTCTAAGATTAAAGATAATGCTAATGGATGGTGAACTAAATTGCACAAAATGCCATTGTTAATCATAAAATTATTGGGACACTTGAAAGGAACATTGAACATAGGACAATCTCAATTTTATTAAAGCTTAATGGAGATATAGTAAATTGACAATTTTGTTAATTTGTAAATGGTAGGGAACCATAATGGATGAGAACTCAAAAGGTCCCAATCAAAAACTATAAAATCTGGGATTTGATCATAAAAGGAGACTTTTAGCTTGGCATTAAAAATTTAAAAAAGATTATAAATTTGTTGTGCAAGAATTTGAGAGAATTGTTTTATCAAACTTCTATAAAATTTCAAAATTGGGGTTTTAAAAAGTGCAACCAAGGTAGGAAGGAAGCTTTGAGCTTGGTAGAGCTCGAGAGAGGACTTTATTGCAACAATTCAACTCTAGTATGGCGACAATATCACATTTTGAGGTAAGTTACTATGAACCTTTTGGTACATTGGATTGATGTTCGATGCTTGTAAATTAGGAGCCTTAGGAGCTAGATTTAATGAACTTATAAATTATATATCGTTTATTTTTTATGTAATATTATGATTGTAACTTTCATGTTTTATATGGTGTCCATATGTTTTTATTACTCATATATTGATTGCTTATTTAGATTTCTTGTTATAATGGTGTATATTGATATGTGCAAAATTCATAATTGTATATCAATTAGTAAGAGGGAATGTGATTTTTATAAAATTTAAAAATGATTAAAGGCACGAAAAATTAATCCTCACGAGAGAGGTAATGAGGAATCAATAATTATTGAAAAGATTTTTAGAAAGGGGCTGAGACATCACTATGAAAGTAATAATAAGTTTATAGGAATTTTGGTTTGTTAAAAAAAACTTATGAAAAGTGTAACCCAAAAAAGAAAAGATTTAAAAAAAGTGCGTGTAATTGAAGAAGAGAATATTTTAAAATGATACAATTTTGAGAAATTTATTTGTCAATCCAATCTTAATAATGTAAATTTTGAACCCTATTAAATTAAAAAAAGGTGAAGGAACCTATAAAAATAAAAGAATGTGAAACAATGAGAAAAATACTATAAAAAATTAATAAAATTCTTATTTCATATAGATGGATATTTTGATTTTTTTGGTTTGTTTATTTTTTATGATGATTTTAACCAAGTATGTGATATTATCCAAAACTTACATTAACTTGCATGTATAACTAAATAGTTTGCCCATTGAGTTGTGTTTGATGACTAGCTTTCTTTTAATATTAATAATAATGTGTGAAAAAAATACACTATATGCGAATTTAGAAGAATATTAAGATGACATGATTTTTAACTTAGTGATTTATTTTTCTTTTAGCTTAGAAATCATGTATTAATATTATTTTAAAATTGTATAACACTATGAGATAGTGTGGACACAGGTCATATTCTAGTATTTTTTATCTTTATTTTTGCTACAATGGTTTATATATGAACATGATGTTGAGAAATATAATAAATTTTATATAAATTTATTTAGATTTCACTATTTGATCATATGATATAGGCACTCGACGTATGATATGTGAGACCTAAAGTACTACAATACATTGGGCCTCGACATATATTACATAAGTGAAAGACAAAAACTTGGGGCTACTTCAAATGCCTATCAATTCCAATCCAAAAATGAATGACTTCATCACCAAAGCACAACTCAAGGGCAAGCTATGGAAATGAAAATAATAACATAATTATACCTTTGCTAGCTTTTTATCACACAACATAAACAAGGCTTTCTTAAACTTTTTTCTCTCAAGAACTCAAGGCTCTCTTATTGCAACTATTAGCAAACTTTTTTTTTGTTTTCCTTCAACTCTAACTCTACAATTGCTCTCTTTTCCTCCCTCAGAGGTTTGCTTCAAGATATTTCTCACGCAAACCTTAGTGCAGCTAATCTTTGCCCAATGAAGGATTAAATAATCCCTTTTCTATTTATAATATGGAAAATGAATAATAATGGAATAAATCTAATATTAGTTTTATTTTTTAAAAAAAATCTTAGAAATCTTAAATAACTTTTAAAAATCACAACTATATATCGATAAATTTTTCATATCTCAAATAACAATTTGAAGATACTTACAAGTTGATATGTATTTTGAGATGCAAAAAAAAAACTAGCAAATTCTTAAAATATCATTACATATAACAAAATATCAGTATCATATATTTAATCATATGTATTAATACATTTTTAAATTTGGGTTAAATGAGGAAGAAAAAAATCAAAAAGAAAGGTACATGTGAACCTGATTTAAGAAAAATTTTGATTGATCAATAATATATAAATTTTGTTCAATTTTTAATCTTTCATCATTCTATAATTGATCATCATTGTTTGCAATAGTATGTTAATATTGTCTCAAAAGTGTTTCTACCAATAAAACATCAACGTAGTCATCCAATGTTTTTGTATCACGATCAAGTTTGATTTTTGTTGATTGATTATAATTGTACAATTCTTGTGAACAAAGTTTTATGCTAATTATTAAATATACATGTTGGAAAAAATCCAAAACCCACATTGATTTTGATATGTTAATGGTTAGCCAAAAAGTATACAATTTAATATTGATACAATAAGATATGTAGAAGTAAGAATAAAATATTTAATATATGCTTTTAGTTGAGGGGACAACAATATTCCACTTTTAATATCTTGTTCCATGTTTTTATTATAGAGAATACAAAACATAATTAATGAAAAGCATAGAAATTGTGTGCATGATGCCACATGTTACACATTGATACAAAATAGCTTTCTCCAAAAATATCTTAATAGGAACTTACAATTAAATGCAACAACTCGTATTAAATGGTATGGAGAAAATATGCAAACATAAAAAAAAATGATAAAAATCTTGATATCTGCATATTAATAAAAGTTAGCATCAATATTAACAAGAAATTATAATTAACTTTAAATTATGAACACAGAATATAATACGATATAATTTATATCTCGTAACTTAACAATTTTAATTTTTACATAATAAATATGTACATACAATTATTTTTCTGCATAATATAGAAACTAGAATTGTTTCGACTTACCATACGAGGGAAAGTACACTATATGACATGTTTTTTTTTTTTTTTTTTTTTTTTGAGATTTTCTTAAAACAAAGATATTAATCATTTTTTTTTATTTTTAAGAAATATTTAAAAAATCAAGTGAGTTTGTCATATTTGAATTAACAAATCTCATTTAAATACATCTATGTTTAGATCCAAGTAATCTTATAAATATGTAGGTCATAGTTTTAATTTTTTATATTAATACTATTCATTAAACATAAATTTACATAAAATAAATTATAATAATTATTTTTTTTATCTAATTTCATACTTAACATAATTCAAGATAGATATCAATTAAGTTGACTTTTAAAAATGACTATAAATTTAAATGAAATTTAAATGTAGTGTTCTAGAATGGCGTCTTTTTTGTGTTTAACGTTTTTTGGTCAAATCAAATCACCACTAAGTTACCACTAAGGATGAAAGAATGCAAAACGTCAGCTTGTTCATATGATTGAAAACGAAAGGCATCACCGTTAAAGTTAATATATGACACCACGGTTGCTTCTTCCGTTTTCAGGGGAGGGAGCAAGGAAGGAGCTTTGATCCTTTTCAAACCACGCTTTACATAAATGCATTCCCACTCCATACTCCACGCTGCGCCTCCCACTGCAGTGCAGGCAACCATCCTCCGCTGCTAGCCACAATGTTCCCCGGCGAGAATGGTGCCGCCTTTTCCGACTCCGACAACTGCAGTAGCGTCTGCTTTCCCGAAGGAATCGACCCTTCCTTGCCAGACCTCGAGGCCCTCCGACGACTTTCCAACAACCTAGGTTCCCTCTTCCAGTCCCCAGAGTTCGGCTTCTGCTCAGACGCCAGCATCACTGTTGGCCCCATCGAGGTAGGAGTCCACCGCTGCGTCCTCTCCGCGCGGAGCCAGTTCTTCCTAAATTTCTTCTCGAGGAAAGCGATGCCGGCGGCGGAGCCGATAAGGATTGAGTTGAAGGAATTATTGGGTGGGGTGGATGTGGGGTTGGAGGCGTTGTCATTCGTCCTCGAATACCTCTACAGCGGGAGAGTTGCGGCGCTGCCCCAAGGCGTGTGTATGTGCGCCGACGACGATTGCTCTCACGTCGGCTGCCGGGCAGCCGTCGATTTCGCTGTCGAAGTGCTCTACGCCTCATTCATCTTTCAGATATTTGAGCTTGTTAATCTTTTTCAGGTCAGAATTCCAATCCAACTCCGCTTCTTTCCGTTGTTCATCTTTTTCCTGAACCAATTTTACTTTTTTCTTGTTAAAAATGACAACTTGAACCAGTAATTCGTTGCAGCGGCATCTAATTGATGTTCTTGAGATGGTAGCTGTAGATGATATTCCCGTTATTCTGTGCGCTGCAAATTTTTGCAGCGGGCAATGTGGAAGATTGCTTACGAAGTGCAGTGAGATTGTAATCAATTCAGATCTAGACTCTGTAATCCTGGAGAAAGCCCTGCCTTTCGAGGTTTTCAACCAAATCATGGGGGACCGAATTGCTCAAGGCCTTCAAGCACCTGAGTCTTTTCCATTCGACCAGGCGAGAAGAATTCACAAAGCACTGGATTCCGACGACATCGAGCTGGTAAAGATGCTTCTCAAAGAGGGAAACTCTTCTCTGGACAACGCTTATGCTCTCCACTACGCCGTGGCTCACTGCGACCCTAAAACGGTGGCGGAGCTGCTCCGTCTTGGGCTCACAGACGTTCACCTCAGGAATCCAAGGGGATACACCCCGCTCCATGTCGCGGCCATGCGCAGGGAGCCTCAGGTCATCGTCTCCCTTCTGACGAAAGGAGCTCGCCCGTTTGACCGATGTTTGGATGGTTGGACAGCGGTTCAGATCGCCAAGCGCCGTACCAAGCATGCAGATTACTACATGGGGACCGAGGAAGGGAAGGCTTCCCCCAAGGAGCGGTTGTGCGTTGAGATTCTGGAGCAGGCGGAGAGAAAGGATCCGCTCGTGGGCGAGGCCTCTGTTTCCACGGCCACCGCATCGGATGAGCTCCGCCAAAGATTGCTGGATCTCGAAAACAGAGGTAGACATTAAACAAGAATTCCATTCCATCTCTGTTCTAACAAAACTGATGGGACGGCTTTTTCTTCCGTATCGCAGTTGCACTTGCACGACTCTTGTTTCCAATGGAGGCAAAGGTCGCCATGGACATAGCGCAGGTGGACGGCACACTGGAGTTCTCGCTTGGCACGACTGCAAGCCCCATAGCTAGACTCAACCTGAACGAAACCCCATTCAAGGTGAACGAAGAGCATATCTACCGTGTGAAAGCACTATCCAAAACAGGTTCTGTTCCGGATGTTATTCAAATCAACAAAGTTTTTGTTCTGTTCTAACGACCGGAGTTGGTTCTTCGCAGTTCAACTTGGGAAGTACTTCTTCCCCCGGTGCTCGGAGGTCCTCGACAAGATTATGGATGATGACATAGCGGAGCTTTCCTTTGCGGGGAAGAATGGGCCGGGGGAGCGAAGCAAGAGGGTCGCGGAAGAGCTGGATGCGCTGGCCAAAGCTTTTGAGGAGGACAAGCTGGAGTTCCAAAGGTCTTCTCTGTCTTCGACATCCAAAGTCCAGAGGAGGAGGCTTTGCTCGATCAAGTAAAGCAAATTGGATCAAGTCGATGTCAAGGCTGAAGCTTCGTGTGGGAATGCAAGCAAGCAACAAAGGTGGTGGCTTTTTAGGATTGTCTTTTCCATCAACATCGTTGAAGATTGTCGAGCAATCAACGGTAATAATTCTGCGTTTGATCTTTTTGTTTATCTTTACTATTATTAAGTTTATTAATAAATTTTATCTTAAAAATATTAATTTTAACAGTTATTAAAAAATTATATATTTGATAAATTTGTTATTGATTAATTTTTAGTAGAATGATTGATATTATTAAATGATCAAAAGTAAATATTATCTTTTGAAAAACATTGTATTTATTAATATAATTTTTTGTTTAACTAATATTATTTTATTTTTTGTATTGAAAAATGTATTTGAATTGTTTAATTGTATTCTGAAAAAATATTTTTATAAAATATTGAGCTTGAAAAATAGTGTATTTAATGGACAGTTTTTTCATTAATGTACTTAAATTATATTATGAAGTTCTAAACTTAGGCTTTTATAAAAATATTTTTTGAAAATCTAATTAGGCATTTGATTAGTTGCTTTATGATATCAATTGTTTTTTAAGTAATTATTGACAATACATATTACAAATAAATATTTTTTTAGTTATACTTCAAAATAATATTTTTATTAATTAATTAATATTTAATAATGTTTGTACTCAATTCAATCTTAATATTTAATAATAAATAGGCCAAACGTATCCTAAAGCTCATTTGCTTTTGGCCTTTTATCAACATCACGGAGAATTAGCCAATTGAAACTCAACAAATTAAGTTTTTATGGAATTTAGACCAATTTTTAATTTTAATTACCAAAATTAAGCTTGGAATTATAACTTTTTTTGTAATTAGAGAATCTATCCAAAAGAAAGGTTAGACCTTTCCTTTAACTAAGACTATATTTAGCCTTATTTGTATTAAAATCAAACTAATTAAATAAAACATTTTGAGTTATACAAAGTTGCTTTATTTTTTAATCTCTCAAGTTCTTTCTTCGTCATTTATTCACACATTTTTATTAACATTTTTGAATTATTCATCGATGATATTTAAACTTTATTTTGATAAATGAGATTGAGAGCTTTATTAAAAAATACTATTAGGGATATGATCATGACAAAAAAATGCACAGAAAAGAGAAGATGAAAAATAAATTAAAAAAATTGAGCAAAATGACTATGATTGTATGGAAGAAATATTAGAATCGAAGGAAATTTAGAAGGTACCAAATTATTTGAAAGAATTAAAAAAATACCTACTTTTCAAATCGTTGGACATATATAATTATTTTTTTATAAAAATTATAAATATTAGTCACAAACCTTATGTAATCTTTCAATAAATAGAATTTGATTATAGATATAATCACTTAATAGTTTAAAATGTAATATTGAAAATTGTTGCTTTGGTAGGATGAGGTCAAGATGTGAATATATTTTGGATTTTTGAGGTAGGGTGTTACACCCCATTTTTTCCTAAGCTGATTTTTGGTATACATTTTTTTTTTTTTTTTTTTACATATAGACAGCTCAGATCGTCCCATACCAACCTGAGTAGCCTACGAAAAACATAGGATATAACACATCATTACACACTTACTTTCCTTAACAATGTGGATCCCATCTCCCGGGTACACCGTCAAATCAGGTTCATGACTCCTGAATTAACAGATGGACTCGCGCAATGTTACTCCTACTAGACCCCATACTCCTAACCCATACCGGTAGGAGAACCGATCTAATAGAAGTCTGAATCCCCACGATTAAGTTCCATAGTCATGTAATCACCTCACCATCAAAAATAAGATACATAACATCCACAGATAAAATATGACACTCCACACACTATACCACCAAGACAATAAAGTAAAACAGTGAATGGAAACTACATCACAAGAATAAGATCCAAGTCCAACAAATACAATATCATCCAACTAGATACATAAGTCAGAATCACCCTCACATATTACATGACATAAGAATAACAGTCTCCCTGAATACATCCAATAACATCAATCACACTAACCAAAATGTCTCAGAAAATCACAGATCAGATATCCTCCACTAGCCTGCTGACCACGATCCCACCTAATCTGGGTGGCGTCAAGGCTGTCGAGCCGCTGGAAAAATATAGATAATAAAGGAGTGAGCTACGCCCAGTAGGAAAGACAGCTAGTAAAAACTCACATGCAAGAGAAGGATAATAGCAATAGTATAGGTGTAATAGCCCTAGTTTTCTCTTATTTGTATTTTTATATTTTTTATAGAAAGAACTCTGTGAGACGAATCCAACGATGTTTAATTTGTAATTTTCGGAGCTCTAATGAATAAATTATGAATTTTTGAAGATTTGGGATAAATTTGTAACGTAGAGGATAAATCTGTAAATTTTAAATGTCGGCTTAGTTCAAATCCGATTGGCGGAGGATATATTTGCAAATAGAAAATTTAGAGGGGGTTTTCTGCAAAAAAATGCGGTTCACGATCCTTCCATTTAGTCGGTTTCGGCCGCGGCTATAAAAGCCGACTTTGCGCGTTTGAAACGCGTTTCTGCGAACGCTGCGGCGAGACACGACGGCGAGGTACGGCGGCGAGGAAATTTTGTGAATTTCGGCACGCGACGACAACGGCCAACGAAGGTGAATTTTATTTTCTTTGTTGTTTTATAAGTTTTAGGGGAGCGGCGGTCAGTTGGCCGACGAGAGACTTAAGAATTAAAGTTCGCCGGCGAAATACTTTGGTTTCGCCGGACGCGAGAGAGAGAGGGGCGGCGTGAACCGGTCCAGGCTTTGGACCGGGTTACGCTGAACCGGATGCCGAGCGCGCGGTCCAGCGCGCCGAGCACGCCCGGTCCAGCGTCGAGAGCACGCAGTCCAGCGCGCTGGGAGCGGGCGGTCCAGCACCGCGAAAGGAAATTTTGGGAAAAATGCCGTTTGGAAAAGCTTTTAGAAAGCTTTTCTGCGCGCGCGGTCCAGCGGGCGGTTCAGTGCCGTGTAAGCCCATCTTTTGGGATTATTTTGGGGTGTGTTTGGGAAAGCTTTTAGAAAGCAATTTTTGACTAATAAGCATATTTAAATTAATTATTTGTGTATTTTACGGGCTTGTAGGACATCAAGAAGAAGCAGAAGTGAGTAAGACAGTTGGTACAACAAATTCAGGTAGATAAATTCGTAACCTGTGATATAGCACAATAGTATTTATTTATATTTCGATACATGGTTTCTTATGGGCTGCATTACAGTTTTTCTTTACATGACTTTTATCTCATGGCTTGATATATGTTTTATGGTGTTATTTTCTGATTGAACTGAAAGCATAAAAGATGACAAAAAGGAAATTGAAACAAAAAGCATAATATGAGATAAAATATAATTGGTTGGACATATTGATATGGTTTTGGCATATTTATCACATGTGTGACATGGTTGGAAAATAAAAATGAAAATTGGATTCCTGGAGACATTATCCTCACCACTAGGCCTAGCGGATGAGATCGCAGGGTATCGATCTTCGGATCAGATATCTGCCTAGTGTTATGAACTGGATGGATGCCGGCTGGAGGTCATTTGATATGATGATTGGATCCAGAGGATGATGATTCAAAGGGAATCGGGCCCAGTAAGTATATAACATATAAAATAATGGAAATGGAAATTTGGTATACATGTTTATCTGGTTTACTTTTGATACTGCATGACATTTGATATGAAGGTATTCATATGGTTTATTTTCACCGCTTATGAGATGGATTTTGTTTTATCATGTTTCACGGCTTGTCTTCTATATCTGGAGATTTATTTTACTTGGTTACATAATGGATTTATCTGCTGAGATATATATGTCTCATTAGTGCTTCATCACAGGTCATGTATCCACTACACCGAGAGCTGGGGATTATAATGGTACAGGAGAGGACTATACTCCTGACATGTGAGAGGGGATAGATTTTTGGTGGGAGTGGATTTGGTTTCATTTTGGTACTTTTTGGTACTTCAGTTTTGTGGTATATTGTATATATATACAGTTTAATATACACATGTTTCATTTCAGCTCCATGGTTTGGATTTGGTTAAAATGTTTTAAAAATATATGGGATTGGTTAGAGGGTTAGAATTGTCTCACCGTCGGGTCCCCACCTAGGCATGGTTTGTCCTCACTCGAGATTATTTCTTATGCAGCATCCTTAATTTACTGTAGTTGGTAAGGTGGGGTGCCTGACAATAGGAATACAGCATAACAATGTATGGGTGGAAAGGCACTCTCAGTCCCAGACTCTGACCAACCACAGTCACCCCCAGTCACACCAGAGTAGCTCTCCTCTGTGCTCCCAGGCAGCATGCCAGCGGGACACGCCCATCTCTGCGCACGCATGGCGCCTAGGCAAAGCATGCCAGCGGGACACGCCCATCTCTGCGCACGCATCACAACGCCTAGCACCCGACACCGCAGCGTCTCTCGTCAATCAATCTTCTGGAGACTATAGACAGAACCAGTCACATAGATCTCTAGCCAACGTGAGACACCCCTGCCACCCTCAGGCACGCAGGCCTACACACTTGGCTAGCCACGGCGAGTCACCCCTGCCACTGCCACTCTCAGGCGCGCAGGCCTACACTCATGGACCAGAAGAGATCGACTCAGCCACCGTTCCAAGAAGTCCTCTCCCAACAATTTCCATAGAAGCCACGCCCCTATAGTCATTGCCAAGCTCTAACTCCAAGATTCGGCAACATGTGTCCAGATACAACAAGGCGCATACCAGTCCACATGTATACTGTGGAAGCTAAGTCTGTACCGCACAGTTACCTACCACAACTACCCTAAAACATCATATAGGGCCTATAGTATTCCGGTCCAATATGCCAATCCATGAAATATGCCAATTCATGAAATATGCCAACACTGAGTAAACTGACTCAATCCATGTCATTGCCATCCAAGCAACACAAACTGTACCAAAATTCTGACTATTCTGGTAACACCCAAGTGTCACACTTCCTTCCAACTAATCCAGTTGCACTGAATTTATAGGTAATTTCCAACAGTCAATTTCAACTTGGCTACGTGATTTATAAAAATCACCTTTTTCTCACTTCAGGAAATTTTTAAATTCAAAAAAATTCAATTTCCGCCCTTTATCCATTTTCCGAAATTCGGAATAAATTTCCGAATAAAATTTAATTTCCACATATATCCTTTTTCCAAAAATTCGGATTAATTTCCGAATTAAATTTCCCTCCGCGCCGTTCGTCTGCGCCGAATCCCACTGAACCGGTTTTCGCTGCCGGTTCGGAAACCTCGCGCTAAACCGCGACACCGCCGAACCAAATTTCTTAATAATCCGTTAATCGGTCGATGTTTAATTAATTAATTACTAATAAATATTATATAAATACCATTAATTACTTAAATAAATTCGTAATTAATCTAAACCCTTCTCCTTCCTCGGTCCGACGCCCGCGAACCCTAACTGACGCAATCGCCGACCAATCCAATCCTTCCGTCGAATTCCGGCGAACGCAAACAAGGAGAAACAAAATCCGATGTTCGTACTATCCTAATGTTTCAATAATGCCACTAATTTCTAATGTTCATCCAAAATTTCCGCCGAAGGAGTTCGCCCGTAAGCATTAACTAAATTTTCCGGCGAAATGGGAAATTTTCCAGAAAATCCAAAATTTGCAAAAGACGCAGATTAGCATTCAACTAAGTCCGATTTTTCATCCACATGCTTGTGTTCATTAAGCAAAATATTCCATGCTTTTAATTTCTACTAAATAACTAATTTAAATCTGACTTTCCTACCTTGCTCGCCGGCGACGGTGAAGCTCGCACGCGATCAACCGCAGCTCCTCGCCGAACGAAACCGGTACCAAAATGCTCGCATCTGTCCCGCGAACCTCCGGTTACCAAAAGCCCCTTGGAAGGCTGCCGGAATTTACCGCCGTTCGCCGCGAACACCTCGCCTCTAGCCGCCGTTCGAAACCCTAACAGCCGAACAGTTTAGGTTAAGTACCCGGCTTAAACCGGTAATAACCCGTTAAGACCCATTAAGCGCCGGTTGACCTTCCAAAAGCGCCGCTTAACACCCGATCAGCCGGTTAATCTCCACCGCTGATCTCGCATGTCCGATCCGTTTATCCGCGGCTTATCTAAACGCACGCGCAAACGCACCTCGGCGAACCGCCTCGCCTTCGCTGAACCGCTCCGGTCCGGTTCACGCGCGTAAAAAAAACCAAATTCCGGTTTTAAAAAAAATCATGGTGCTCCGAAAAATCCCCAGAAAATTTCAGAAATTCCAATAGCCTCCAATTGAGCTCCTGGCTCATCCTACTGTCGATCTGAAATCATCCACGCCACAATTGAATTATTGAAGATTAAACATATGATATTTTACCGGTCATAACATAGGGTTTGTCTCATCCTCGGTTCCCCATCTTGGTTTGTTCCTTGTCTTCGCTCGATGATATAATAGCTGAAAAATCTGATGTTAATTTTGTTATCCAATGGTACTTGGTAAGGTGGGGGCTTGATAAGGTGGTATCAGAGCTTTTATTTAGGAATAAGTGAGACATGGGAGTGAGGACACCAGCACAGCATATGCATTTGCATCTTTAGTGTTACTTTTAGCTTAACATTAGTTGTCAAATAACCTATGTGGTTTTGCAGGATTGCAATATACTCCACACCATGGAAAGATCTGAATCTGAAAGTAGAGATAAGGGTAAAGAAAGAGAGCAGCAAGGAGATACGCAACAGGAATTAGTACAAACCTTTGTCTCTTTGTTGCAATCAATTGGAAGCACTGGTAGCCACAATAGAGAGGCATCTATCAATTTTGTGGTTGACCAATTTCAACGGATGCATCCCCTTCTTTTGCTGGGGAAGAGGATCATATGATTGCTGAAAACATGCTAGAACAAATTAATATTATCTTTGAAGGGATATCTTACCCGACTGACAGAAAGGTAGCTTCGACAATTTTGATACTAAAAGATGTTGCTAGACTATGACAGAGTTCTCGACATCAGCTTCGCTTTTCAAGTCAACCAATGAAAGACATCTCCTGAAAAGAATTTATAGTAGAATTTGAGCAATGGTATATGCCCCCTTCAATCAAAGCTAAAATGAGGGAAGAGTTGAATAATCTCAGGCAAGGAATGGGAGGTTAGACACGTATTTATTCGATCACTTAGCAAAATGCTCCACACTAGAAATCAAAATACAACTACAAGAATTGTTAGATAAAGGATTGATTAAGCCAAGTGTGTCCCCATGGGGCGCACCTATCCTATTAGTAAAAAAGAAGAAGGGTAGTCTTTGTATGTGTGTTGAATATCGAGAAATCAATAAAATCACTATCAAGAACAAATATTCTGTCACAGATTGATGAGTTATTTGATCAGTTGCATGGAGCAGTTGTATTTTCCAAAATTGATCTACGATCTAGATATCATCAATTAAAAATCAAGCAAGAAGATGTTCTGAACACAGTTTTCAAAACCAGGTATGGACACTATAAATTCTTAGTACTACCCTTTAGGCTAATTAATGCACCAACAACCTTTTTGGATTTAATGAATCAAGTGTTCAAGAAATATTTAGACCACTTTATTATTGTCTTTATTGATGATATCCTGATTTATTCAAAATCCTTGGAAGAACATGATATACATTTGCATTTAACACTATAAACTTTGAGAGGAAACTAATTATATGTCAAATTCTCGAAATATGAGTTTTGGTTATCCAAAATCATTTTCTTAGGACATGTTGTCAGTGTAGAAGAGATTTCTATAGAACCACAAAATATTTTGACTATCATAGATTGGCCAAGACCCACAATCATGATTGAGGTTAGAAGCTTCTTGGGATTGGTCAGATATTATAGGAAGTTTGTCAATGGTTTTTCTCAGATTGTCACACCATTAACCAATTTAACATGAAAGATAACAAAAATTTGAATGGGATGCAGCTTGTGAGAAGAGCTTTTAAATACGAAAAGAGAAATTAACTACAGCTCTAATTCTAACAGTACCATAAGGCACAGAAGTGTATCAGATATACTGTGATGCTTTGTTGTAAGGGTTAGGCTGTGTATTGATGCAGCATCACAAGGTAATTGCCTTTTCATTTAGACAGCTTAAGTCACATGAAAAGAATTATCCTATGCATGACTTGGAGTTAACAGCTATAATTTTTACCTTAAAATTTTGGAGACATTACTTATACGGAGTTAAATGTATTATATTTACTGATCATCATAGCTTAAAATATCTCTTCACTTAAAAAAAATTAAATTTTAGACAAATAAGATGTTTGGAATTTATTAAAGATTATGATATAGAAATCACATATCATTCAGGTAAAACAAATATGGTGACAGATGCTCTCAATAAAAAAAACTAATGTTAATAGCTTATTAATTATCCCAAAAGAAAAACAATTGATCTTTGAGATGGACAAGTTGCAATTGAAATCTGAAATACGAAGAAACAAGATATTACTAGCTCACTTATCTGTAAGGCCAGATTGGTTGATATCTATTAAAGGATACTAGGCTGAAGACCCAGAACTACAAAAGATAATTCAAAAGATTCACAAAGGATGAGAATCTGAATTTAAATTGGATCAGGATAGTCTACTCCGATTTCAAGATAGATGATTTATACCAGCACATCAGTAACTTAGAGAATTACTATTAAAAGAAGCTCACAACTCCTGTTATTTCATACATCCAAGAGAAAATAAAATGTATCAAGAGCTAAGACACCAATACTGGTGGCCAGGGTTGAAGAAAGATGTGGCTAATTGGGTTCAAAAGTGTTTAATTTGCCAGTAAGTCAAAGGAGAACAACAAAAGCCTAGAGGATTACTATATTCATTGCCAATACCAGAATGGAAATAGGAGAAAGTGTTAATGGATTTTGTAGTTGAATTACCAAGATCACCTGCAGGTCATGACACAATTTGGGTAATTATTGATAAGCTGACAAAAATTGCTCATTTTCTTGCTATAAAGACAACTTATTTTACTAAAAATTTAGCTCACGAATATGCAAAGTAAATTATCAGGTTGTATGGGATACCAAATGTTATTATCTCTGATAGAGATCCTAAATTTATTTCTCACTTTTGTAAGAGTATACATCAAGCTTTTAGTATAAGTTTGAGGTTTAGTGCGGCCTTCCATCCTCAAATAATGGTCAATCAGAAAGAACTATAAAAACCTTGGAAGATTTGTTGTGACTTTGTATTTTAGATTTTGGAGGAGATTGAGAAAGTTACTTACCAATAGTAGAATTTGTCTATAATAATAGTTATCAGTCCAACATTGGAATGGCTCCATACGAAGCACTTTATGATAGGAAATGTCAATCACCTCTATGTTGGAATGAGGGGAAGGAAAGAAGTTTGATGAGTTCTGTATTTATTGAAGAAGTAACTGAAAAGATCAAAACTATTCAAGGAAGAATGAAAGCAACCCAAGGCATACAAAAAGAATACTATGATGTCCAACATCGAATGATAGAATTTCAAGAGGGGAGTATGTATTTATTCAAATAAGTCTAACAAAAGGTATCATAAGGTTTGGAAGAATAGGAAAATTAAAGCCTAAATTCATTGGTCCTTTTCAAATACTAGAAAGGGTTAAACAAGTGGCATATCGACGAGCTTTTCCACCTCAATTTGTAAGGAGCACATAATGTTTTCCATGTCTCAGGGTTAAGGAGATACATTCTAGATCCCTCTCATGTGGTGAGCTACATGGATTCAGATGTAGAAATTAAGAAAGATTTAACTTATCCAAAAACACTAGTGAGGATCCTTGATCGACAAGAGAACAAGCTAAGAAATAAAGTTATTCCTATGGTTAAAGTATTATGGCATGGTCAAACAAAAAGGAAAGTTACATGGGAAGTAAAGGTAGATATAGTCATTCAGAATCCAGAGCTGTTCTAAATTTCAGGACGAAAAGTTTTGGAAGGAGGGAAGATTGTAACAGCTTTAGTTTTTCCTTTATTTTTTTTTTTTTTGAGAAAGCACTTTGTGAGACAAGTCCAACGGTGTTTTGTTTGTAAATTTTGAAGCTTTAAGGAATAAATTATGAATTTTTAATGATATGGGATAAATTTGTAATGTTGAGGATATATTTGTAAAATTTTAAATATCAACATAGCTCAAATTCGTTTTGGTGGAAGGTATATTTGTAATTTTTAAAAGATATTGGCTATGTTGCGTAGATGTGCAATTTTAGGAATTTCAGAGCAGGTCTCTTCGAGCGGAGGATATATGTGCAAATAACAAGTTCGAAGGAGGTGTTATGCAAATAGTCAGTTTGCGAGGCAGTCAGTCCACGAGGGTTTGAGAAAAATTTCAGCGGTGGTTATAAAAGCGAACTAGGGTGAGTTTGAAAAACACTTCTACGAAAAATTACGACTACATGGAGATTTGTCGGAGTGCGAGGTTCTGGAAAAACGTGACTACAGCTAGAATTCCGTAAGTACAAGATTCTGATAGTCGCCGCTGTGCTCTTGGAGGAATTTTGACATGCAACAGTGATGGCCGACGAGGATTCCGTAAGATAAGAGACGTCAATTTCTTCGTCGTCGGGGTTGTGTAAGGTTCCAGTGAGCGGTAGAGACCCAGAGGGGTCGATTGGTCGATGGGAGACACAGGAGGGAGAGAGAGATGGAGAGAGAGAGAGAGGAGGGGAATCGGTCCAAGCTTTGAATCGGGTCGCATTGCTGAACCGGGCGCTGAGTGCGGCCGGTCCACGCCGACGAAAAACCAAGCTAGAAAATAGCTGAAATTAAGGAATTTTGGGATTTTTTTGGGAACCATTTGGGAACAACTTTTGAAGCAATTTTGGCTAATAAACATATTTTAAATTTATTATTTTTGCATTTATGAGTTTGTAGGACATCAAAAAGAATAAGAAGTGGGCAAGATTATTTGTACAACAAAATCAAGTAGATAAAATCCTAACCCTGTGATGTAGTACATTATTATGTGCTTTTACATGATTTTCCTACTATCATATGGTGTTTTAGTTGTTGCATATGTTACACATTAATATTATTGCATATGATAAAGAAAAAAACAATATGATACAATATGTTAAAATAAAAAAGGAAGAAGCAATATGAAACGAAAGGTCTTTTGATATGGTATAATTATCTGGATTGATATTTGAAAAATGGCAAGTAAAAATGAGATTCCCAGATAACATTATCCCACCACTAGGCCCAGTTTGTGTCGTAGGGTATCGATTTTCGGACCAGATATCTGCCTAGTGTTTATACCAGGACCAGCGTGTGTCGCAGGGTATCGATTTTCAGATCAGATATCTACCTAGTGTTATGTGCTATGACTCCATGATAATTTACACCCAGCCTAGCATGTGTCGCGGGGTATGGTACCATACCTGCCTGGTGGCACTAGGCCCAGCGTGTGTCGCAGCGTATCGATCTTCGGATCAGATATCTGCATAATGTTATGTGCTTGGTTGGATGCTGGCTTAAGGTCATTTCTTAATGATTATTGGATCTAGAGGATAACGTGTCAAAGGAAATTAGACTCTGGTAATAACACACCTATAAGGAACTAACATTTCTTTTAGTTTTTATCTGACATTATATATGACATGATATTGTTTTAGTTTTATACATATGATTCATCTTCACTATTTATGGTATCATACTTAGTTATTGTGATTTATCTACTGAGATCTATAAAATCTCATTTAAGGCTTACATCATCGGTCATGCAATCACTAAAATGAGAGCTGGGAATAGTGCTGCTACAGAAGAGCCTTTTTCACGAGATGTGTGAGAAGGGGGAGGGTTTGGTGTGATTCACGTTTAAAAGCACATCCTTGTTTATATATTTTGGATTTTTTAATTGAGGTTTGTCTCATCGTCGGGTCCCCAACTTGGGTTTGTTCCTTGTCCTTGCTCGATGATATAACAGCTGAAAAATTTAATGTTAATTTTGTTATCCAGTAATACTTGGTAAGATTGAGCTTAACGTACAAGATAAAGAAAAAATGACTATAATAATATAGATCTTTTATCTTTCTAAAAATACAAATAAATATAAAGGATTACAAATACCAAAAATGACAACCTAAAAAATACCAAATAATCTTGAAGAGGCCAACAAATTCTCATCTATCCCTCACTAAGTTATTTAGTGACATGTTTAAGTAAAAACAATAGTTCAACACAAATTACAAAAAATTACAATAACTATAATAATCTAAAAAATTACAATAGTAATAATGAACATTTTAATAATCTTCCAAAGAAATGATTGAAAAATAGATATTAATCAAAACTTTGAAAGATATTATTAGAAAATATTGTACCACATTGACAATATCTACGAATGATTTTAGAAATAATATAGAGACCGATTCTACCCAATATATAGCCTTAATTATGATTGCAAAAACATTATATGTCTCAAAAAAATCTTAAATTATGATTAAGATTGATCAAATCTGATGGAAGGTAAGACAAATGAATAAAAACAATATAATTAAAAAAACCTATCTTTAATTGTGTTACAATCAATCTTTACATCTCCAAACAAAAAGTTCAACCTTGAGACATTAGCTTCAATTATGGTCATCCAACTATCTTTATGCATAATATGACTTACTAGTCTTTGTTATGTTTTTATTATTAGTATGAATTTTTTTTAACAATAAGAGTTATGATTTTTTTGAAAACTATAATGCCACGACATTTCCTTCATTTAAATATGAACAATTTTAATTTCATATTTAACATTTTAAAATATAGAATATATGAAAAAAAACAAACAAGTTCTAAATAAGAATCACAATATTTTTTTTTATTTCCACTATTTTTAATTGGTCGATAACACTAATTCATGAAAGCACTATTAAAAAATGATTTTTGCACCTTACGAGTTATTTAATTTTGTAAAATTTGATCAAATTAATAAGAAACATTACAATCTGGCATTTTCTTATTAAAATAAATAGCGATTTCCAGATACCAAAATTTACAAGTAATTGTTAGACTTGGATATATATTTTATTAAATATTTGTAAAAATAATGAATATAATGTAATAAAAAAATGAAACAATTGAAAAAATACTTCTTCCCCTTCCCCAAATTATCCACGCAAAGCGGTTCATGACGGCAGCTGAAGAAAGGTTTGTCAATTGTCAGCATTTCCCACTAAGCTATAAGAAAACGATACATAAACCTCAAATGGATCATTCAAACCACGCTGAGGCCTGCAAAAACAGAGAGTCAACACATGAAGTGAGCATGGAATGGAAGGGAAAACATTTATAGATGACTCCGATCAGAACAGAGCATTCGATTACCCCATCTCTTTGCTTCTGGTTCTACGGCTTGGAGCCGAGGAACCCCATCTGCTCCACCCACTCCTTCAAATCATCTCCCCACTCGGAATTCTTGACAGCTAGCTCCTCTACCCCGGCGACAATCTCCGGCGGCGCTTCCTCATGGAAGTTGTCTCCGAGCAGCTCCTCCCACATGGATTCCGGGATCTCGCCCGAGATCTGCTCAGTGGATTCAATCCGGAACTCGTTCATTGTAGAGCTGCTGGCTTCGCTCTCCATCGTTGAGAAGTACCTCTCAATCTCCCGCTCCGCCGCATCCTCCCCGCTCTCCTGCGCGTCCCCAAAGCTTTCGCTGGCCGGCAAACGACGCCTCTTCCCCGGGCTCGCGAGCTCCCTGCGTTGCAGAAGTTTCTGAATGAATTCTGGGTTTTGCAGAGCTTTCGAGAGGAAGGTCATGGTGTGCCTCTGTTTCTTCTCTGCTGCCAGCATTCGCTCCTCCATGGCAAGAAGCTGAGCTCTAGAGCTCTGCTGTTGCTGCCTCAGCCTCAGTATCTCAAGCATCAGTACCTGTCGTCCTTTCCTCGCCTCGCTTTCAAACCCAGCCCCACCAGCAACGTGTGAAGGTCCTGCGTTCGCCTGAGCGATGTCAGAACTCTGCCCAGCTTGCCTTCGTCGCTTGATGTTCTTCAACTGATGCCTCTGCCCCCCTAAAAACTCCTCATTTGCGAACTCCCATCGGTCAGGATCGACCTTTCTGAATCCCTGAATCCAATAGTAGCACAAATTAAGCTAAAAGCTTTAACATTTTCAGTTTTTTGAGCAATTCTTAGCAACTCACGTAGGTGTTCAGCTGACGGATGAAGCTGGAGAAATTGCAGTGCTTGAAGTACCGAGGAAGAAGTGTGGTGGCGAAGGCGTGGGAATCCCACACGATGAAGCTATTGCGAGCTTTGCTCCACGAGACAACGGAATCAGTCGTAGGATCCTCCACCATGTCGAAGGTCTTTGTAAGGAAAGGCGGAGGACCGGCGTCGTGAAGCCCTTGCAGTGGCCGAGGCGTCGTTACCTCTTCTTCGTCTTCCTCCTCCTTCACCACAGCCAAGCCGTCCATTCCTTTTTCCATATACGTGACAGAAGAAGCTTATTGCTCTCGAAACAGTGCAGTGTGCAAGAAAGCAGGCAGGTTACAAGAACGTCGAGCGGTGGCGCCGCTTTTGCTTAGGACGACAGGCGGCGAGGAGGGGTATTTAGGGAAGATAGGGGAATACTCTGGATTGTGGATATCTGAGAGGGTATTTTAGTAAAATATTATTCGAAGCTTCCAGCCACGCAAGCAACTAGGGTCCAATGCGAGGATTCTAGAAACTTCGTCATGCTCTCTTAAATGATGGAAGTCTTTCCGTTGGATTTATTCTGAACTGTTATGATGTAGTGGGGGCTTGTCGGGTTTGGATTCGGCGGATGACGGGTTCGCCGCTGAAAGCTGTGTTGCACGGAATTTTGTGAGCCACGTCGTCAGACGCGATGCTGGGGTATACCGCGGTTTTGATAGCTGGAATGGAAGCTTCTCGAGGACATGATGCAGTCGCTTTATTATGGAAAATAACATCACATAATTTTATTGAAAATTTTATATTAAATATATTTTTTAAAAAACGATTCTTTTTAAAAAAAATAATTTTGAAAATTTTATTGCTATTGCTCATCCTAATTTAAAGTGTTGTAAGAAAAAAATTAGATGATGTAAAATCATAAAAAAAAATCATGTAAATCAAAATACTCTACAATTAATCAATTACTTTCATTTTTCTCTCTTTGAATTTATCTTATTATATATTATTGTTGATTAAAAGATGTTATTTTTTAACTGATAATAGAAACCCTTAATACTCATGATGGATTAATTAGCTTCCAAAACACTTTGAAAGCTTATTAAGTCTTAATTAATTGATGATGAAATGAATTTGAAACTATATAACATATTATATCTTAATTAATTGATGATGAAATGAATTTGAAACTATGTAAATTCTATAATAAAAGTTATTTGGCTCAAATTTTGACATTGTAGGAAATCAGAAGTTGGTCTTTAATCCTAACTAATTGATAATTGTCATTAATAATCATTAACAATATGCTTAGATGGCATAGTAAATAATTCTACCAAGTTTATAAGTCGTAGCATACCATAGGAACCTATCAATCAATAAAACAATAATTTACTATTATTTACCCCTATACCCTTTTAGTTCTTTATAGGAAAGATTTCATTACATTTTAATCCTTAAGATAGTCTCATTTGATTGAAATTTAATACATGTGAAAATTTAGGATGATTCATTATTATGTGGAACTATGATTTATCTTTGGGCTTGATAATTGCAAAATTTTATATAAGTAACTAAATTATAAATATAAATGATGCTAAACTCATAATATATTTTCATAGATTTCTCAAAAGTCTTCAACACTTTCTTCAATAAAAGTTCTTTGAAAAGACCATTTGAAGCAAGAGAATCAAACTATAAAAACCTTAAAGCAATTAATTCACTAATTAGAGGTATATGTTAATATTGTAGAAAAAATAAAAAAGAAAATATTATCTTAAAAAGAAATGAAGAAGAGAGATTGATTACACTTGATGAATGTCCTTTTTATACATTAGAATCCATGATGGATTACTATGATGAAAAATGGAGACGTGAGATCAACAATTCTATAGAGCTCTAAAGGAATTGTGATTATAGATAATGAAGAAAAGCTCGAAGATGAAATTTTGGGAGAACCAAAATAAAACGAAGAGGAAAACCTCTCATCATAAGAGAGTACTTAAAACGGAAGTTAAGAGTTCATAATTCTTTCTCATGAACAATTCATTACGAAGCTGTCACACCCTACCTGATATCTCATTTTAATATCTATCTTAATAATTTTAAAATTAGAATAGCTAGAGTTTAAATATAGTTAGAAGATATTATTAACCTAACTAGGCAAAGAATTATGTTAAAACTTACTCCAATTTTTGTTCAAATTATCTAATTTTTCAAGTACTTCATAAAAAACTAATACACTTTAGAAAATAAATAAATAATATTTTCACAAAAATTACATAAGTTTCTTTTATACAAATCAACAATTAATAATAATAATCATAAGAGATAAATAACATATACAATAATAATAAATCTATAATTATAATCTCAATATAATCAAATCCATAATGCAACTATATAACTAAATATTTTATCTCCAAAAATATTATAATTATTGATGTTTCCTGATATAACAAAATTTATAAGTTTACCTCCAATTCATGAAGTGTTAGCTGAAATGTATATATTTAGCTATACTTATCAAAGATATATATATAAATACATACATCGATAATCATCTCAAATACAATCATTTATATGCTCTTTAAAATACATAAACAGAAATATCATAAACTCTTAAAAAAGACTATCAAACTTTAAGTACAACTAAAGTTTCTTATCTCTTAATACTTTAGGATTTTGATATGTAATATAAGTACATAATAAGCTTGAAAGCCCAACAGATAAATTTGCATATAAATAATAAGAAAATATAAAATATAATAACAAAATAAACTATAAAAAACTAATAAATAATATTAAATAAGTATTTATAATTATTATATAAAAATATATATGAAATTAATTAGAAAAAATATATATTATGGTAAAAAAAGATATATCAACATATAAGAGCATATTATTAAACTATAAAAATATATAAAATAATCAACATAAAAAAGATGTATAATTATAATTTGTAATATGTTTATACATATACATCTTTTTATCTACTATAATTTATTTTATCTATCTAAAATTTAGTCTCTCTATAAGTTTTTAAAATATTTTGATTCTAGTATTTTTTTTAATCTTTTCATCCAAATGTTTTTATGTATTTTATAGCACTCATTTTTATCATTAAGTCTCAAGTATTTATCAAATGATCATTGTTCTAATGTCATAAGATCTCATCTTATATATATCATGTCTACATCAAACACATAATATATAGATCTCTTATTATATCATCTAACTTCACATCATAACATATAAGCCTAGTTTGTAGGAATATCACATCACGTTTATCTCATAACAGTTCTTATTTTTAGGTTGTTAGATCATATAGCAAATAATTTATCATATATCATATCTACATCATAATGGATCTTATCTTTAGCTATTAGATCACATACTAAGGAGCTCATTATCTAACATATCTGTAACATAGCATATCAAATCTCTAGCTATTAGATCATATAGTAAATAACTCATCACATATCATATCTGAATCATAGTGAAACTCATATTTAACGACTAGATCATTCAACACATAGCTTAATATATATTTTATCTATATCATGGTAAATTTCATCTCTAGCTATTAAATCACACAAGCAACTCATCATACATCATGTAGGGTTTGACGTTACTGGTGTCATATCATTGTATATCATCTCATCTCCACTCGTAGTGATAGCAGAGTATGACAATTAGAGTTAATATCATTAAACAAATATCATCATTCTCATCTTAATTCATTCTAGTCATAATATATTCATAATACATTAATATCATAACTAGTAGAATTATCACAACAAAACTCACATAGTCTAAATCATATGGGGTACTCATGCAATCCCAAGTCATAAGTATTTATCTTTTAGTTTATTTTTTTCAATTCTTATTTTTCAAATACTTTTTCTATTCTCTTTTCTATTCATTTTTCATATTTTATATCACTAGTATCACCAATTCAATAAATTATTTTATATCTTTATTTTTATTTTTCGTAACACAGATACAATAATGATATAAAATATGATATAAAAGAAAATAATGATATATAATGATATTTAATACAGAATAATTGTAATAAATATTATATTTATATTATAATTATTTAAATTTACTTGCCTGCTCTACTTGAGAAAATTCCTACATTGACTTTTTTCCTTTAACTTCCTACTTAAGCTTCATTTTTATTCAATTGAGCGAATCCACTAATGATCTTGTACTATTTTGTAAAAAAAACCTTTAAACTTCCTCCTTTTATAGTGAAATTTTTTTAATATTTCTCAAAAACTTTAAACATCACTTAGTTCTCATCATGTGCATCGAAGATAAAGAAATACATCATAACTATAGATTCTTCTTTCCTTGTATTAGAAACTGTAAAAATAATAATCAATTGCAGTTAGTAGGGCTCAGATTTGTAAAAAACAGTACTTTGTCATCTCAATTTGGATGTAAAAGCTAAAAATCAATTCCTTTCAACTCCTCTAGAAACAATTGAATGAAATGAGGTAAAAATCGAACTCAATCATCGCCTTACCCCTTTTTCCAGCGACCTGCTTGCAATGGGGTTCTTCCCATCAAATCAAAGAGGAATAGAATAGAAATAACATCCACTAAGAATAAAAATCTCAAGTTTAATGAAAATCAATGAAGTCTAATATAATCTATTGGTATTAGAGCATTCTTTAGATGACCTTGGTTCTTAAACTTGTTTTTCTCTTCTTTATTCATTAAGGATCATCGCTTATTATGAACTACTTATTATTACTACACATAATTAGATGAAACATATATTTATAACCAAATATCATATGTTAACTAGATTAAGAGTTTATAATTAAAAAAAACATTGTCAATCAAATTTCTTTAAACTAACTTTTATTCTCTCCCACTTTTTACTCCTACCTTTAGTAACCAATGATTTCTTGAACATGTAAACTTTAAAATGTTAAATACTAAGGGATGAGTGTATCATAAGCTCAATAGAAAACTATGTTAAAAGAAATAATATAACATGAAAAAATCATGTTATCTAAGCATATTTTAGTTCATTTTTTGTTTGGTAAGACATTAGCAAACCATGCTTCATATGAATCAATAATAAATATTCATATAATCATAACAATAATATAATAACAAATATCACACTATGACAATGCAAGTTAAGTATGTGTAAGACAAGATAACAACCACTAAGAATATAAGAAAACCATCTAAGAATATCATGCTTCATGTAAACCAATAGGAAACAAGCACAAAATCATATCAATTGTACCAATAAAAATGTCATGATATAAGAATGTGGCAAAACATTGTTCTATATTTTCATGTGAACTTACTTATTGGGCTCATTTTCTTTTTTTAACAAAGTTTAATTCTTTTATGATTCACAATTAGTATAATTATCTAACTACCCCATTTAACAGAAGATCTAATTATAATGAAAACTCTAATTTTATCATAAGTTTTTTTATCATACTTGTATCAATCAATCTATGAAATAAATTTGTGTTTTATGTGATTTGAATGCATAAGTTTTGTTTTTATTTAACTAAGTTATACCTTCTACAGTGATCCATAGAAGGGCTTTAACTTACTCATTTGTCAAAAATAATTCACAATGGTCAAAAAAAGTATTTTTTCTTTGTTGTTAAAAATAATCAATGGTACCTAATCAAAGAATTCTAAGATTTATGAGTATCACAAATATTAATTGTACCCAACCATAAAGTTTTTCTCTACATAGCTATCACAAATATCTCATTCACCTCAATATACTAATATCGACTAATCAGCATCACTACCCAATTATTATACCTAATGTGCTTCTATGGTGTCCACCTTATTGGAGCAACTCATTTTTTAAACTATTTTTTATCATAACAAAATCTTTCTTTTGAGCATTTAAAAAATCTTACTTTGTGAACTCATTATATTTTAAAAACCTTATTTTTTCTTTATAGCCAAATAACTAATAACATAGATAACACGTAAATTCTTTTTCTCAAAGCGAAGATTATGATATAATATTCCTTTAATAGAAAATAAAGTTATACTTATTGTCAATACATGTTAGATATCAAACTATCAAAACTAATTATCACCTCAACTTCTTGCTCAAATCTAATTCTACTAATTATTTTAAAATAAAGATAATGACAAGCTATAAAAGCTATCAATCTCTCTCATAACTCTCTTGAAATCATATGATGCATATCATTATTTTCTAAAATTATTAAGATATAAAAAAGAGTGAATCAACTGACAATAATTTAATAGACAAAAATTATATAATAAAATATAAAATAATACAGAATTGAGGTCATCTCACATGCTAGATCCAAATGAATATATCATAATAATTACAAAATAAAAATGTTATCCAAAATGAAACCATTATGGCTATGCAAATTTGTCATTATTTTTAAGTTAAACCTTTCTAAAAATTCCTTCATAACTAATTTGACCCACATTTTAAATTTCCCATTTGTAACCTAAAATTCTTGAATCCACTAATTTAAATAATTATTTTATTCAAATAATTCTTTTTTTCTTTTTATTTCCATTTATAGTTTAATTTTTAGAATAAAGACTAATTATATTTTTTAAAATTTGTATTCCACCTCTTAATGATACTTCATAGTGTGATATATCATATCATTGGTTCTTTTATTAGACTCCTCCTTAGAACAATACTCAAAAAAAGATTCAACCATTTAGTAGCATAATGATATCTTCTTTTTGAAACAAAAGTTTTATTTTGAGAAGTTAAACTTTGATTGTGTCTTTTACAATTTTATTTTATTTCCTTTTAATAAAAATCAATTTAGCTATTAATTTTAAAACGATTTTTCTCCTTTTTTTCTCTAATTCAAGCAATTAAACCCAATATCATATTCTTTAAAAGGTTAAAATGTTGTAAAACAAAACAATTACATTATGTTCATATAAACTTGAAGAAAGTCTACCAAACCTTAATACAAAGCAAACAAATATAGCATGCAAATCAATTAATATCCAAACAACTGCAATCAACCAGTTAACTATCAACCAAAGTTTTGAGCAATAGTTACTCCTTAGATTTTTGTTTTCTTTTTTGCTTTCTTACAAGCATAAATCCTTTCTTTCTCTTTCACTTGGCTACACCAAAAGACTTTTCTTAATTCCACTCTTTAGATTTTTGTTTTCTTCTTTGCTTACTTACAAACATAAATCCTTTCTTTCTCCTTCACTTGATTAAACAAAAAGACTTTTCTTAATTCCTTCTCTTTTTCTCGATTGCACCTTAACATTCTTTTCTTCTCTCTTACATAACTTTTTACATAATTTTTTAAAATCCCATGTTACATTGATTGTATCTCTCCTTTCTCTTTCTCCAAGCTCTTCCATCTCCATAATTATTGTCTTCCACTTACCTGAACCTACCTCTCCTTGGAACAATCGCATCTCCTACATTTCGATGATTTTGTTCGCTTTGGAGATGGATCTACTCTCTTCCCCTTACCATAGATTAATGATTTTTTATTATTAAAATTTTAATTAAAATTATATATATATATATATATATATATATATATATATATATATATATATATATATATATATATATATATATATATATATATATATATATATATATATATATATATATATATATATATATCCAAATAATCTAAAAACTTTTGTCATCTAGAAAATATTTTAAAATTTTATCTGTCATCCAATTTTAATAATTTTTCAATATTATTTGAGATTTAAAAAAAAATACTCATAATAATTATTTTATTATTTTCTTTTCTAAATGTTCTAACCTTTATTTTGCTGTCGCAACATCTCGCATCCATGCTAAAACAATTTCAATGCTTCTTTATAAGATATAAATCTTTGCTTAGTTTCAAAAAAAAATTGACTTTATTTAATATTTCTTGTAATTTATGTTTTATATTAGTTCTTGATTTTTATTATTATCAAATTTTATTATTCTTAGATCTTTTATTTTGTAATGTGTATATTCTGATTTTTATCATTGGATATAATGAGATTTCTAATAAATTATACTCTTCATTTTTTTTCCTTTAAAGAGTCTTATTCTTTTTTTAGTAATATATAACTTTTGTAAAAATCTAATAAATTCTTAAAATTTTAAAATAATATAAAAATAATTAATAAAATTATTTTTATACTTTTGGGATATTATAGTTTCATTATAATAGAAATTCTAATTTTATCTTTCAAATATCATTGCATGAAAATAAGTAATACTTTAATACAATTATTCTTGTAAAAATGTTTGAGATATATCTTTTACAATTTCATCAACTTTTTTTAGTTTGACATAGCCATATTACCAACAAAATGTCGAACATCTTATGTTCGTCAACAAGTCCCCAACTATGTCATCCTCAAGTTTATTTAAAATAAATATAAAATAGAATGCACTTGAATTTTTAAGCTTATTTTCATTTATTTGTTTTAGTGTATATATATATATATATATATATATATATATATATATATATATATATATATATATATATGTTAGAAATCATCACTTTGAAAATGTCATTTTTAATAGAAGTCTTTCTTATTTAAATTATAGATATTTTTCTAATTTAAAAATGTCTTATATTTTTGAAAAAGATCCTCTAATATAAAATAGTCATATTAAAAATATTAAATCAATGCAACTTTCAAAAAGAAACCAAATCATTTATTTCATTTGAATAGTGAAGACAACATTAACTCATTTTCCCAAAATTAATAAGAAATTCATAGCAACGTTGTTTAGTAAAAAAAAATTGAAGTAATAGCAATGACAAACTTGTTGATATAGTATTATTATTATAATTTAATTATTTAAATTCTATTACATTGTATTTGTGCTAATATAAAAGTCAAGCTCATACAATGCTAAGCCATCATCATCCTTATTCACCCTTGGATGCCCATGAACTACATCCACATGAACTCAAATGTTTAAGCCAAAGTCGATTTAGTCAACCGACACAAACACAACATATAATGCTATGTATAATTAATGTAAAATTGTAAACAATTGACTCTTGTTGTAATAAGCCAAAATCCTTATTCTTTTCATTGTAAGGAATCTCAACCCAAATTCTCCTTTCCTTCGACTAAGCTCAAAAGCTCTCTCTCCCTTATGGTAATCACTCGAAAGCTTCCTTAGATTTTCCAAAAACTCTTCAATATCTACTACTTCCCATTCTATAATTGTTTGCAAAATGTTTTTTTTCAACTCTAAGTCATTTCCCTTCATTTTCTCTTACGGAAATTGCACAAACATTCAAATTTTTCAAAGCAAGCATTCTGACAATTTTTGCTTCATTTCGTGTATTTATCCTTTGTTAACTATTGGGTTTTGAGAGATTTTATCAAATATAAAAATTTAATTAAAACTAAATGAAGACTTTATGCCAAATCATACTTCTGAGATTATTTTGATCGAATGATCTATAGAAATTCGTCAATCATATCTAAATAACTCTACTTTTTTAATTCTCTAATGTTATAAAATTTTCATAATTTTTATGTTATTCGTTATTTTTAATTTATTTCTAAAAATTTATATATTTATTAAAATAATAATACTTTCTTATAGATTATAACTTTCATTTTATGATCAAGACAACAAATTTTTATAAAATTTATATCTTTAGGGCATTTGTCCCTTTCACTTGGATAATTTAATCCAACCAATTAAAAATATATTTTATAGTTGATATTTTTACTCACTCCATAATTGTTCATATTTTTAAAATTTTTCTTTTACAAAAATATGTTGATGCCCATGCTAAAGTTTAGATGCACACTTTTTCAATCTTTTAAGCAATGTAAATAAATCTTTTTTTTTTGAAAAAATATCATTTGATATAATTGCATGATGACTATCAACCATTAACTAGGTTCATATAAAAACAACTTGCATCACAATATCTTCAAGCAAGGCTTCACAACGTTTTATAATATATTATATTATTCAAAAGATAAATTTTTCATAACAATAAGTTTTTTACTTGCATTACAATTGTTATCAAGGATATCCACAAAGAACTTCAGTGCATGCCTACCTTAATTTTGTTTTATTGGTCAATTCTTGGAATTGTATATTGCTACACTTTCTTTCCCATGGCTTTCCCAATTGAGTTTTTGCTTATTCTCTTTCTCTACCAACATGGCTAAACACTTTTTCTTCTTATTTCTCGCGTAGCTACAACAATAATTTTCTTCTTTTAGATAACCCAATAATTTTCTAAAAGATTTCAAAACAACTCAAGGAACTACTCTTCTAACTCCACCTCACTACAATGTTAGTATAGTTTACCAAATTAAACTCAATATTTAGCTTAATCTGCTCAAGCATACTTAGGTTTGTTTGGTTTAGGCTCATTCTTGGATTAGAATAGTTTACAGAGTAAGGGTCACTTTGAGTTAGGGTTTGAATATGTAGACATGGGATTGAATTGTTAACCAAATGCTATATTAAATAGATGCCAATTTAGGTTGATTGGTTATCTAGATGGGCTCAAATAGTTGGTTTATTCTCAAGTTAAGTTGAATTTTTTTTATCACAAGTGACACATCATTTGGTGTAGTCACTAACTAGCTCAAGTTTAAGTTTGGGCTAGATCAAGCCTACCATTGTTAAAATAACTAATTTGGTTGATTCGACTCAAATCGTTGCTAACCTAGTCATGTTTTTCTATTCATTATATTCACTCTACTCCTTACTATTTTACACCATCGTTGTGATGCCTTGATTAAACCCAATATCGAATTAAAAAAATTTGCTTGAGAAAAATTAATAATCACAAACATGATTAATAGAGGTCATTTTCTAAAGAATGATAGTGGGACAACTCCAAATTTATTAAGATTTTATACATTTGGCCTTAATACTTTAAAAAGTATTAAAAATCAAATATTAATAAACCATTTATTAATATCCATGATAAATATTCAAAACTATAATATGACATATTATAATAAAATAAAAGTTATTATTATACGCCAATTGTACATATACTAACATATTATCAACATATGAATTAATGAATCTTTGAATCTTGTATAACTTGTTTGATGACTAAAATCTATTCTCTTATTATATTAATAGTTTTTTTAAGTTTTTCATATCACATATTATAAGAATAAATAAACAAATCATTTAGAGAGCTTAATCTTGACTCAACACAATTAAGATTTACATCTATGTATTATGTACCCAAACCAAAAAATATATTTTGTTTAGTTATGTTAGCATATAATATGTCTTACTCTATATATTATTCATTAATTGAACACATTGCACGAATTCTTAGAATAGATGTAATCAGCAATCTCTCCTCTATTGTAATACCTAAAATTTTGATATTAAATTTTGAAGGAATTATTGAAAAAAATGAAAAATTTTAAAATCATATCAAAACCATTAAAAACAATAATTTAATTATCATATCAAAACAAATATCTTGAAGCATATAATACTTTAAAATTTTAAAATAAAACTTACACAACTGAGACAAAAAGTAAATTTGAACCAAATTGATCTATTTTTTTCTTTTTGGCTAAGGTGGCAATGTAATCATTACACTGGTCGCATGTCTATTTATTCCTTGTACTAATCCTCAACAAATCATTCATTTCCCTTTGTTAAATTGTTTGATACTCATTGGACTATCATTAGATTGTTCATTGGGCATCCAATGGAGACTCAAGGCAAATTCTCAAAAATTATCGAATCATCTAATACCTACATTGAACCATTTGATCACTTATCAGATATGCATTCGACCATTCAACCATCATCTGACAAGAGTTTGTCTCATTTTTAAATAATTGTCAAACCATCAAATCCTTTAATCAGATTGTTAGATCCACAAATGAAAACCATCCTTAATAGAGTCCCTCATGCAACCCATGCATGGTCTAAGGTTGCCACTTTTATTCCATGGGATTTCCCATTTTTGGCTCATTTTCACTAAAGTGTTTATCAACATATCAAATTATTTGATTTGAATCATTTGCTCTTTTGTGTGTCTAATAAATGTCAAATGCTTAGATTGTCTGTCTAAACACAAGTTTATTTCTTATCATGGTCCTTAACAAATATTCATTCTCCAGTGTTAGATCACCTGATACTCATTGAACTATCATTAGATCATTTATTGGACATCCAATAGAGACTTGAGACTAATTCTAAAAAACTATAGAATCATCTAATACCCACGTTGAATCATTTGATCATTTATCATATTTGCATTCGACCATTGAACTATCTTTAAACAAAAACTTTGTCTCATTTTCAAACAAATGTCAAACCATCTAATCTCTTAATCGGACTATTACATCCACACATGAAAACCATCCTTATTAGAGTCCCTCATGTAATCCATGTATGGTCTAAGATTGAATTGATCAAAATAAATTTGAATTCGTGAAGGAAAATATTTCATGCTTCATTGTATGAAATCTTCCTAAATCCTTTACAAAACCTACAAACCTTTTCTTTCTTTTTTTGCAAGATTCTTTCTTATATTATTTCCCCTCTAATAAGCATATCGTCCTGCTCGTATTTCTCCTATCTCCTAGTGTGTCGTTTCTCCTTAACCTACATCTAAGGTTCTAAAACTATAAAGAATTACTTAAAGGTTAAAGGATTTAATAATATCTTCATTTAAACTATATAAACATATTATTTGCATTTTTTAAGCCAAATAGCTTCCAAATTCTGCTTAAAAATTTTTAAAATTAGCTGCTCTTCAAACTCCTAAGTTCTATAAAAGTTACATATTATGTTGATCTCTTTTAGCATTTTTAATATTTTTTAATATTTTTGTTCTTTTATTTATTACTAAATTATGTTCAATTCTAATAAGAACATTATCATTACATTTTCTTTAATTTATTCTTCAATGCTTCATGTATACCTTCTCCTTTTAAGAGTCATCTCATACAATAGTCACTACAGGCCTTGCTAATAAAACAAATCTTCAAAATAAATTTTAGAATTATAAATTTAACTTATCTATGTATCTCGAGGATGCTACAATTATTGATAATGATTAAGGAAAATGTGGGTAAAGCAGTAGCATGCAAGGTGACAACTTAGTTGCAAAAAAGTTTGATCTATTGCAAGAGATATGAGGAATTAGGAGGTTTGTATCATATGTTTTTTTCATGTTATAGTAAAATCCATTGTTGTTCCTCTTAATATATGTCATAACGCATGAACTATTTGTGCAAAAATGATAACTACATAAATCAACATCATCAATGAATTGTTCATATATTATATGTGTAAATACACAATCATGCACATCGAGCATATAGTTTGTAGATATTCTCATAATGTGTGTACAATATCAATGGTAGTGATTTAAACTACTACTACTAATAAATTGTATGACCATATTGTATATAAAGGAAAAGTGCATAATCAACAAGCAAAATATACATACATTTTACTAATAATAATATCTTAAAATATTATCATTCTTATTACATGACATAGTGGCTTAAAAAAATAGTGTTACTTATTAGATTTCAAACATATGCATCAAATCTTGTATTTTTAGTGATTCAATAATCACAACAAAAAGTGGTCTATGTTTTCTCACTTTTTTGTGACATCACTAATAAAGTTTGTATTTGTTATGCTATCTTTCTCCTAGAAAAGATAAAGCCTATTGCAATAAAATGCTTCATTCTCCAAATTTTGTGGGATAGATGTTGTAAAGATATCTCTATTTACCTTTTTTCGTGTAATATTCAACTAATATAATAAATAATGAAATCCTCATCTAGATTCATTCTAATAATTTGTAAAGTTCTTCATAATAAAGTCTTATCTCCTTATCATTTTTTTCTCTTTTATATTCTTCAGCCATAGCATAATCTTAAACTTGCTTTTTTAGTGTGAACAAATATCTTTGGTAAAAAAAGCTTTATGATTATTCAAGATTCTAAGGTGATCTTATTTTGTAAAACTTTAGTTTATCATAGAGAATTTGTACCAAGAAAAAAACCAACCATGCAATTGGGTGGCCAAAAAGGTCTTTTTTCTATTTATTTATCCTATCCTAAATATCACCACACTTTTCATTTAAAGATGAGCTCCATGTAGAACAACAAAAAACAATTATTCAAATTAATTTCACAATACAAAACAATATCATTTTAATCTTAATAGATTCATTATTCTATCTTATCAAATTAATTTAGATATAAATTGATCTAAAATTTCATAGATATTAAATTTCAATGTTCTTTAATAAAAAACTTTACCCTTTTTGCTTTGAAATTCAAATAATTTTGATAAGTTTAATGATATTTTTTTTGTTTTTATTATCTTTATCTAATAATTATAATAGCATTATAATCTGTTTTAACTTTATTATTAAAATATACCATGAATAACAATAGCATCTATCATACAAGTAAAAAAATTTTATTTATAATGTTTTTAAAATTACTAAGTTAAATTTAAAAAAAAAACAAAGAAAAAACTGGCCTTGAGCGGTTGGCTGGCTAGCTAGTTTACTGCAGGTTGCTCATGGTGACGTAGGAGTTCACGGCGGATCGTTATTACCCAAAAGGCCAACGACGGTTTGGTCTCCGACCTGCCATGGTCAACCCTAACGAGCGCCGGAAACCGCAGAGCAAGCTGGTTGGAACTTGGAATTTGGGTTTGACGTAAGATTTCACGCAGCCTTAGCTGCTGCTCTACAGGGTTGTCCTTTGAGATCTATCTCTGTATCACATTTTAAACTATACTTTTATTTTATTTGTGACATATATTTTATTAAAATTTTATTTTAAAAATATTTTTTTTGAAAATAAAGGTGGTACAGGAATCAGTTCCCATTTCACGTCGACATAAAGGTGGTTTCCTGCCATGGTTGCTTGCTGGCGAAAGCTTCATGCTTGAGGTATTCTTCACATCACATCTGATGTCCTTCATCTTCTTTGGTCTTGCAGAAGACCAATAGGCTTCAGCAAAACTAGGGAACAGAGGGGGAAACCCTCATACTCTAGCGTGTACGTTATGACTGCAGCACAACTGTAGGTGAAGAATATACATAAATATGTTGAAATTGTTGAAAATATAAATTTAATTATTTAAGATATGATTTTGAAGAAAATAACTTATCAAAAATAATTCATAATTAATTTAAAAGTGATAAGCTATTTAATTATATAGAAATTATAAAGAAGTAGAAATAGGTACAAAATATAGAAGAAGAAATTCACTCAATTGAGAAGGATGATATGTGTGAGACGTTCCAAAATCTTTAAGTGGTCATCAAGAAATTAACGTCAAATTAGGCGATTTTATGTTGACGTAAAAATAAATTAAGTGGTTTCTTGGAAAGTGATTTCCTAAAGAGCATTTGTGAGTTTATATTTTTTTTTTAGAAAATAATGTAATTTTATGAAATCTAAAGAAATAACTAATAGTGACACTCAACTTGTTAATTAAAGATATAATAGCTACAACCAGTGCATGTCACACGATATGGCTAAGGTATTTGCCAAGAGAACTCTATTTTGAGGAGAAAAAAGTAACCAAGATTGTGACGTCTTAAGATGTAAATATTGTGCGAACTTTTAATCATAGTAGCAAATATGTAATTAGTCATTTTGTGATCATATAAGGCATATGTTTTGATGTCAAAATATAATAATATCATTTTAAAATATTTTTAAAAAATATAAAAATTCATAAAGTTGAATTGAATATCAAAATAAATGTCATTAAGAAAAGTTGATTTAAAAGAATTTATCGATTCTTAGATTATAATATTTGAATTTAATTATATTTATTATGATTTAAGAAAGAGAAATTGATATTGTAATAGTTATTATTATTATATATATATATATATATATATATATATATATATATATATATATATATATATATATATATAGGTTGAACTCATCCAATTCATTACAATAGTTATTATAGTGGGGAACTAGTTTATGAAGCTTCAAGAAGTGGAGAGAGGTTAACACCCAAGGAAATCTAAAAGGAAAAAAAGGGAAAAAAAGAGAAGCTCAGAAAAGATGAATGGAGCAAAGGAGACAAGGAACAAAAAAAAAAGAGTTGCAAGGAACTTCAAGAGGGGGAAGAAAAGGTTGCAACAAATGAGACATGGAAAAGGCATATTGGCATTTGTTTTAATCTCTTACACACCATTTGAGTGCTGGTTTTGATACTTAGAAGCTTTTATGATATGCTATTTTTATTCGTTTTAAGGTTGGGAAGAAATCCATTAAGAAATGCAACTTTTTTATATACAAAACTATATCTCTAGAGCTAATGTATAGTATATTGGTATGTCATATACCAAACATTAAGCTTAGAAATAAAAGAAACTAATTTTCTTAAGAAAATAGTATGGTATGATAATAAAGTATATCTTAGAATTCTCATAAAAATCATATGTTATAAAAATAAAAAATTGACTAAACAATCTGTCCATTCTAAGGAAATTGTAAAATTCTGAAGAAAATCATATGATACGCCAATATTATTTTAGACTGTATAATAATGGTAAAAAGGAAAGGTGCATTAAAAGAAAAAAGACTGACTAATGAAGAGTTAGTTTTGTAAGGTAATGTATGGTATATTATAAATATTATATGATATGTTGAGTTTACCAATAATTTAAGAAATGAATCAAATGGTTTGTTTTAGAAAAGGTGCAAAGAAAGTTTTAATATAAAGTACAATCCACTTATTATACAATATATTAAGGAAGTATAATGAATTGAATATAGTAGAATGCAAGAATGATAAAAGAAATTTAACAATAACTTAGTAATAATTAATTATATAAAATTTGTGATGTAGATATCAAAATAAAAAAATCTTTGAAAAAAGCGCATTCTTAAAAATTCAGAAAAATAAATTTAATTTGATAATATAAGATTAAAAAAATAATTGAAACAAGAAAAGAGATCTTTGCATATGTATATACATACCATGACATCATACTTGCATAGTATAGAGCAAGAGGTAGGGTTTACTTGGCGTGTATGTGTACGTGTGTATGTATGTATCTAATATATATATATATATATATTTGTGTGTGTGTGTGTGTGCGTGTGTATGTGTGTGTGTGTGTTTGTGTTTCTATATATACATTCAAAATATTGTATATATATGTATTACTTAACCCTTTGCTATGTAAGATGAAAGTATAAAAATTAAAAAAGAAAAAAATAAATAAAATAAATATAGAAACAAGCTAATTAAGTCAAGAGATAAAAAAAAGAAATAAAATAATAAAATTATAGCTTCCTCAAAAGAGCTATATTATTGTAAAAATAAAAGAATCCTAACATTTGTAGTAAATAAAGCTAGGAATAAAAAAAGAAAAGAAAACTAAAACTGATATAAACCAAGTTAGAAATAAAAAAGAAAGAAAAAAATGATACTAACAATAAACTTGGTTGAGAATGAAAAAAAAGAAAAAAAGTAAAAGTAAAACTAATAATAAACCAAACTAGGAACAAAAAAATTAGTATTGATAATAAACTAGGAAAAGAAAGAAACAAAAGAAAAAAATAACACTAATAGTAAACTAGATAAGGAATGAAAAAGAGACGAATATGATTTGATAATATAATAGGCCTAAATGATAAAAATGAATAGAAATGTGAAAAAAATAATAAAAAGAAAATGAATAGAAAAAGGAAAGAAAAAAAAAAGCAAGAAAAAAAACACAAAAGCAAGAGGAATCATTAACCGTACTAGAAATGAAGATAAGATAACTAAATGTACTTACATATTTATGCATATAGTTATATTAAAAAAATCATAAAAGAGATTATTTGTTTCTAATTTTATTGATATTCAATAAGATATTTGTAAAAGAAGTGAAATGAGTTGTAAATGTCATAAAGTGCTATATTTAATTTCACTTACAAATACTTTTTATGTCAATTTTATGTTAATTTTATTTTTTTTATAATTTATCTACTAAGTAATTTGCTCATATATTTACTTTACTTATATTATAGAACGTGCTACCATCATATCGAGAGAGGTAAATCAAGATGACAATAGGGATGAATACATATTTATTATAGAATAATGAAGAGTTTGAATATTTATAGGTTTGCATGCATAAATAGAGTAATAGCTTACTTTTTGTATTAATTAAATTTAAACTTATGATAATTGAGATGTAATATACTAATTGCAAATTTATACTAGAATGAAAACAAATAAACTAGAGATAGTACCATCACTTTTTGTCTAAAAATGCTCTAATTTTTCACTAAATTACTTTGATAAATGGTGGAATTAAGGAATATTATAAGCGAGGGATGACAAAGATGATGGTGAACAACAATTTAGCCATTGCTTTCACAAAGAATCTAGGGTTTCATTATCTAAGTAAACATATTGATGCAAGGTTTCATATCATTCAAGATTGTATTGCAAATGAGAAGGTTGAACTTAGATATGTAAAGACCCTTGATCAAGTTGCTAATCTTTCAAAAAAAACCCTCAAATATGATAGAGTCTAATAAAGAGATATGATCTAATTCTTGAAAAAGTCAAGTTTGAGAAAGAATATTGAAAATATAAATTTAATTATTAAAGATATAACTCTTAAACAAATATATTATAAAAAAGAATATGTAATTAATATAGGATCTATAGTTAACAAAAAAAATTGATAAGTTACTTTAAAAAAAAGTTTGGAGGATTAAACATATAAAGAAATTGGACTACTAATTCCTAAATTAGTTAATTAAGAATTAATTAAAGATTTCTAGAATAATACAACCTTAATGAAATCTATCTAATATATTTGAACATATTTTTTAATTATAAATATATTTTTTAAATTTGTTTTTAGATGTAAAAATATATGATGTATTTAGTCTTATAATAAACATGTGTCAAGTATCAATAAAAGTTCTCTAATTCATTCCTTTTCTAATTGTTTGTGTGATTAAATTGCAAGAAAACTCTTCTAACAAATGCAAGCCAAACCACAAATATGTTTTACTAGGGATAGCTAGATGATAGTTGAAAGACAAATTTTCTATTGGTGAATTGGAAGTGAATGTATGAGAGCAATGAGCATATATTGTTAATTTTAGCCTAGTAAGTATCTAGCAACCCTTGAAGTTTCAAGATCATTTGAGGTAATTTAATAAGACTACAACACTAAACTTTGGATTATGTAGAAAAGAATGAAACTTTCACAATAGATTTGAAAGAAGCATTCATTTGGAAAATTTAAAAAAAATAACTTGGACATAAAACCCCATAGAGTGACAATTGAAATTAATGTATCCTAAAGTTCATAGAGATTGGAGGTCAAAGAGTAAACGAAATGGAGTGAGATAACAAGTTTAAGAAAATAGATTTGACACACGATAAGAATGGTGAAAATACTCATAAATGAAAGGAAAATTACTAGAGCTTGTTGGAAAATAGAGAGAATGTAGGTAAGGCAACATATTTGTAAAAAAAATTATGAAAATAAAGTTTTAATTGCAAATAAAAAGAATTCATTCATGCTAAAAAGAAAGCTTGGAGATGTCATTGAAAACATAAAAAGTGAGAGATTGACAAAAATAGTTTCTTTGCTTCATTTATCATCTGAGTTAACACCACACATTTACAATAATGATAAGATTAAGAGGATATTATACCACCTTAACATCATTGTATAGAATCAGAATGAAAACAATTAAATGTCATATATCACTTCTAGGAGTTAAAATAATTCCCAACTTCTTAAAAATCCATAACTAAACATTTTTCATCAAACATTGGAATATTTATTAAAAGAGAGACATAAAAAGAACAATATATGAAAGGCTAAGAAGATATAAGTTCAACATGGGACATCCACAACACTACATAGAAAGCTTCAAGTTGATAACTTAGTAACATCACTAGGCTTCACTTTGTTGCCATTTGAGAACCAACATCAAGTAATGGCATGAATTCAATACAAATGAGCCAAATTAGAGAACAAAGATTGAACCATGCATCTACCTCTCTACCATACTCTCTAATGAGACCTTTCCCTTGTTCAAGCTCCATCACTCATTAAAAAAACACTATTTATTCAACTAAATATCAGATTACAGCTCTATATATCCCTCTCCATGTTTGAATTGAATGTTTTGACCACATCCATATGTATCGAAGTCTGCATCACCTGAATTATAGCTTACAAGCAATCCACATTTCTCACCTTTGACTGCCCCATAAGACAACAGACACGTAACCACTGCACCATAAATGAAGACGTACACAAAGCAATGCAGAATACTGCAGATAGCAGCTCACGTCACACGTGACAACTCGACCTTAGTCACAAAAGTAGCACCCTGCTCTTCCAGGCAGACCACAAGACTTCTGTAAACCTCGGGAAGTGTTACAAGCAACAAACAGCCAAGGCATGAAGGACACATGCTTATCATATATATATATATATATATATATATATATAGCAGACATTGGTTCTTCAAGGTTTCATTCTCTCATATGATGAAGATGGTAAGAGCTTGGTTGGTTGTAATGCTTCTCTTAAGCTTCATGAAGGAGGGATGTGGCAGCTCGTTGCAAGGAAGATGGGCAAAGCCAAAGGTATCTCTTTCTTTCTAAGGAGATGTGTTTTTTATTTTATTTTAGTTTTTGTAGATAAGTTTAGAGTGCATATGTATGATAGGGAGATGATGAGAAGTGGGAGAAGCTGGGGTCGAGGCCACCGAGCTGTGAGAACAGGTGCGGCGGGTGCAACCCATGCGGTGCGGTTCAGGTGCCGACCACAGCGGGCCGAGGCGACCGGCTGCGGGCGGAGTACGCGAACTATGAACCCGAGGGCTGGAAGTGTAAATGCGGCGCTCTCTTCTTCAACCCGTAGTTAACGATACGAGGGGTTTTTTCTTTTTTGGTTGAGCTATGATCTGATAAAGCTAATTAGTTTGAGATTCGAGCTGTAGTTTTGATCTGTGGTATCGAGAGCTTCGCAACATATTTAAGGGATTTGACGGTGCTGTTCTGGTAGCAATGTCTGGCCGATCCGGTTTCATAGCATTATTCTAAAGTGATATTTTTGTATATTTAAAATTTTTTTTTTTTTGAGTTGTTTGAAATATAATATTTTATATATTTAAGTTGATAAATGGGGTTAAGGAATTACCAAATTATCCAAAATTAATCACAGAATTTTTTAAATCATTGTAAAATAACCCGAAAAATATCTACATTTTACATCAACATCATTTGTTTAAATTGCAACAAACTTGTATTTGTTAACAATATTTATTAATAGATTTGTTAAGGGTTTAGTCATTAATTTGTCACATATTAGTGAATATTTAACAATGTTACAAAAATAGACTCTGGTGAATTTTTAACTTCAATATTGATTACTACTTATCATAATTTTGTTATTGTACAAGTATTTGATCACTGATTTATTGTTAATTTTTTTTCTGATACAAACGAAGAATTTGAGTGGCACAATTGTTTCTTATGCAAAAAGAGCATCCATGGCTCGATAAAAAACTAGGACTCCATATGCAACTTATTACAAAGCAACAAAGGGTTAATTAGGCTCAATTTATTTAGTTCATTTACAATTAATATTTAATAACCAAACAAATCATGCAATGCTATAAGTCAAAGAAAGAAAGAGATTAAATGAGTTATCTCATAAGGTTTGCATGATGTCCAAAAATTTGGTATATATGTTATGAGTTTGAAATAAAAGAACTCATTTTTTCTTGAATTGTGGGGCCATTATGATAGGTCTATTGGACATTAACTTGTATTGGGCTTCAATTGTTGGAAAGGATGCACCATGCCATCTCTTCGATCACCTATCCTATTCCTTATTATATCAAAACTTGTTATCACTCAATCATCTATTACTGCATGAGCTCATCATCAACTTTTTGCTCTTTTGACCCTCATGAATAACTTAATGGATAACTATAAGATTGTTTATATCTTGTCAATAATTGAACAACTTGACGACTAACTTTCATAAGCATCACAAAAAAGAGTTTTTTGTGTTATTCATCGATCATTTTATTAGAATTGAATGACTAAACTCTAACGCCATGACGTAAGAGCATCTAGATCTTCACTCCCATCATTTTAAATCATTAAAAATTCATCAATGATTTTATAAATTTGTTATTTTTTGCAAGAGTTTTATAGTATATTTTATTTATTCTTAGTTATTCTTATTTTGTATCTACCTTATATTATACTCAACCTTCATGATGAGGTATTATTATAATTCAATTAGATTTTTTTCTTATTCAAAGGATTTTCTTAAAACTTATTCAATTCTAACATACTTAAAAATGAGGTTCTTAATGGATCCAAGCCTAGGTTGTCTTCAAAAGTCATCTCACCATTTAAGACTTATGATTTTATTTATATAATTCAAAATCCTCTTTCCTATAGTTGATGTAAAATTATTCACCTTTTCACCCCATACTTTGGATGTTTTTTATGATTCTTCCATCCTTCTCAAGTAACATGGCCACCTATCTTTCAAATTTTTGTCATGGTCCTTCCATCCATTTAAGGTAACAATTGAGTGTTACATATACCAATTATATCACTACTTCTATTATTTACCTAAAAATATGCATCACCATTTGAATATATTAAGAATATCATATCTGCTCGTAATAATAGTATTAATGTTATGATTTTTCAGTTTAAATCTTATATGGTATGTCATTATTATGAAGACTTAAGCATATCTTGAGGACTATTGTAGACTCCAAAAATGATTTTCAAACTTTGTAGTTTGGATTGTCATTCTCATTGGACGTCTATAATATGGAAGTCTATTATAATTAATGAAGTTTTTACCTATATTTTGTGCCAAAATTATTATTTTATGTTATATTACAAAGTGTCTTAAGTTATAATTAGCATCATAATATTGTATATATTTTGGAGTTCTTGGATATGTAGGACAACCATGTGGTTTCAAGTGCACATGTAACACTCAACACCAATGAGCACAGTAAATGATCATTGGATGATGTCTTAGAACAAAGAATAATTAGACAAATAACAACTTTTAATAGACTTTTAAGTAGATAAATACATGAATGAATAATCTCACATCAATTAAAGAAGAAGGATTGTGCGTTTTATACGTGATATAATGATCTTAAACGTGGTATAAGAGTGATACTTCATTTAATATAATAGGCCTATAAAACTTCAAACCATAGAGAGTGGAGAGTTATTGTTTAATGATATCCTAAAAAAAGGAATCATCAAACAAAAACCCAACTCTTAGTATGTTTCTAAGTGAAAAGGTACGAGAATAAATAATCCTACATTGACTATATAAAAAAGATTTTAGACTTTATATATGATATCATAAACTAAAATGTCTAAATGTCTTTTGAGTTAAGACCTCTTGGATTAAGAGAGGTAACCCAAAATGACAATACATTAACAAAGTAAGATTAAGTCATCCCTATATGCCTCATATAATGATTAAGTATAACATGACAAAATAATAATAAAAACATAACAGTATTAGAACAAGCTAATAATAAAAACCATATAAAAATGATAGGTTCAATGATACTAATACAAGAACAATAATAAAAAAACTGTAAGGTCATCTATTTTCTCATTATTTTACTTTTATTAAAATATTTTTCTCATTTAAAATGATTTATTATCAAAATTCTTACATATCAAATACTTATTTTTTAAGATACTTTCTCATTAAGATTCTTTTTGAATAATAATTTCCTAGCAATATTTCAACACTATGAGATAATCATACTTTGTTACCACAATATCATCATAAGATACTTAAATTATTTTTTAATTATAACAAAATTTAGCTAGTTGTATTCAATTATTTTTTTTCCTTTTAATTTTTACAACTATTTCTTATGATTTTATTTTTTTTTTCAAATTTAATTTCTTATTTGTTATTATTAAAGATAAAATTTGATATAAATATCCCATCACAAAATTGAGACGACAAAAACAATAACTTACAAAATCACATTTTGATTTTTTTTTTCAAATTTTAACAAAAACATATGTTAGTTTATCATCACATTAAACAAAGATAATAAAATACAAAAATTTAAAAACCACTTTCTTTGAGTTTTCTTTAAAAAAATTCTCTTACTTTATGTTTAAAACGTTTAAAATGGTAAAGTAAATAAAAAATAAAAAGATAAAAATATAAATTCAATCATATTCAAGAAGTGTTGTATTTTGAATTTAATATTTCTATAATATTAGTGAAAACCTGTTCTTATCTTTTACACTTTCCCTTTCTTTCAATGTTTTAAATTTTTTTAAGTATAAAACAAACAATTCTTTTGTTTTAAAGAGAATTAAAAAAAATTAAAATTTTGTATTTTATTATCTTTGTCTAATGTGATGATAAACTAGCATAAAGGTTTTGTTAAAATTTGAAAACATATTCAAAAAGTTGTATTTTTTTCTATAAGATGCAACTAACACATTTACTTGAAGATCTTGTAATAAAACTTTTACTCTCTTGATTTGCATAATGTCTCATGTGCTGAAAGACTAGATGTGAGTAGATAACCTTTTGAGGAAAGATCAACTCCCATCATCATTATTATTAATGCGAGAAACTAGCTCCTCCACCATACCATATTATGAAAATACATTTAGACATACACATTAAACTCACCATTTCGATAAAAGTACGACTCTAGCAACTGTATTTTGATTGCGTTCTACAATATAGACAAAGACGATAGAAGAGTTATTCAAAGAGCACTCACATTCACATCATCATACTCAGCCTTGTATATACATAGATGATCACAATCATAAGAATAAGGATCATAAGGAGCAAAACACTAAACTAGGCATTCATATTTTTTATTTGCTTTATCCCCAAAAGGGTTAAAAACAAAATACTAAGAAATGCCTCTGCATGTTACATCATAAACAAAGTGATTGGATGCTTCATTATCAAGGATCCAATTGATTTGAACATTATCAATGAAATTAACTATTAGCTCTACTTGTTATTCCATTACAAGGAGAGACACAAGGTAATTGTATCACTCAATGAAAGACACAAATGACCTAATTCTTATCTTTTAATCTTCCTCACAACAAGATTTGTAGGGCTTGAAGTCCTCTAACTTTTTGTAATGATTACATCTCGGGTTTCTTGGATCCTTATTTCTAGCATGCTCAACATCAACTCTAAAGGAAGTCCCTTCAATAAGAGTGGACCTTCCCATTGTCTCGTCCACAGAAGCAAAAAAGGAGTAAACATGCATTTGAAAGTGTTGAAAACATGAGGCACACTAAAAGTTAGTATTAATTGATGATAAAAAGTTATAGTCAACTCTTTTTAAAACTCACTCATCAAGTTAATACACTCAATGAAACATAAGCTTTAGCAAAGAATAAATCACACCCCTTAGCAAATCACTCAAAATAATATGCTTATATTAGGCTACATTTTTATATTATATGAAAAATATTAAAACTATAAGAAACATGCAAAGAAGATGGATTTTTAAATAGTTTAACTTAAACCTCAAGCCTACGTTTATTCTTATGTAACATATTTAAACACCACTAAATCAAATCGCTCATTTGTTGAATTAAGGTGAAAAATCCCAAGTACAAACTATAATGAGATCAATTACAAAACAAAATTGCTCAACACTAAATAGCTAAGAGCTCAACTAACCCTCTACTCACTAAATAGGAGCTTAATAAAAAAAACACAAACTTACACAGAAGATTAACTCACTTGTAAACTAAACACACAAATAAAATTACAAAAAAAATTAATAAATTATCAAAACAAAATTACCAATTGGTCTAAGAACTTGTTAAGAAAATGTTAAATAAAGTTTAACTTGAGATGCTTTATCTCTTTCTCTCAACTAAGATGATGTTACAATAAAATGCTCTACTAACAAACTACTCTCATAGATATTGCACTAGTTGTTATAACGAATCTCTTAATTGCTTCCAATTTTCTTATCTCACCTTCATCATCCATTGTCGTATGACTAAAGAGATTTATTTATAGTTTACAATGCACACGAAATTCTAAAAAAAGTTATGACTCCTATAATAACAAATTTTGTATTTAAGATATGCTTGAAATTTATTTTGGAGATCTCAAGATGCTTATTTTATAAAACACCATGCAATTACAATTATAATAAATTTATCCTCCTTCAATTTGACTCTTTCTAATTCAAAATTAAAAATTTATAAATCTATCGTAATACAATCAATATTTTCTTATTTGTAGATTTGCTTTTCATCAAACAATTTAACTTAAACAAAATTTTTTAAAATTATAAATCTATCTTAAATAATATAATTATACATGAATCTTTAAATTTTATAATTAATTCTCTATTTCCAAAAATTATAATCAACATCCTTAAATTCATTGCAAAACGCTTTTTCTATTGATATACTCAAATAATTTTTCTTACCAAGTTTGAGCTTATACCACACTCTCTTATGTTTTATTTTTACATACAAATAATATATTTTAAAAAATTGATTTGATCAAATTTAATCATACATGATTACAATATTCTTAACTAAATTATAAAACTTCTTTCATCTTAATTATGATAAAAATGATAAATATAATAATCTTATAAAAATTTCATCCTAAAGTTTTAAAATTTTTCAATTATTGATCACTCATAAAACCTATTATTATGTATAAACAACATATCTTAAAACATTACACTTACCACTAACAAATATACTTAATCACAATCTTATTTATTTGATTTTAAGTATTAGCACATCTTGATCTTTATAAAAATCTAAATTATAATATGTTTGATCAATCTATTTGCAACTAATATAAACACATCATACTATTCGAACATCCTCTTTTAATCTCCTAAACCCTTGGGCCACTTGTGAAAATCAGTATTCCAATTCTTTGACATTACATAAACTATATCATGACATATCACATTACAATGTAATTCTTTATTAAGATAACTAAAAAGCCAAGACATCACCATAAAATTATCAATAAGATAATTTTCCTTATAAGAAATCCCTTCTCTTGCTTTTGGAAGTCTTCCATGAACAAACACCATTTTATACTTTGAGACAAGAGCATTGGTTACATCCTTTCTCCAAATCAAGTAATTGGTCCCTTCAAAAAGATGTGTGACCAATTCATCAATAGGATATAATCTTAATTGCACAATACATAATACAAAGACATTACCTTCAACAATGGGTGATGGATGTGTTCGTTTTTAGTTATCAAGCCTAGTTTGATACCATGCCAAAAATGAGTGCAAAGAATAAAATGTTGTTCATTGTTTTGTATGCTACTACAAAATTTGTTGGCTACACATAATGAAGAGCCAAAACCATTAACTAACTATAAAGAAAGCCTCAAAAGAAAGAAAAAGAAAAAACAAGCAAAACAAGAACAAAATGAAAACCAAATTGAGAACCTAATATAAAACAAAATAAATAATAATTAATGCAATTAAGGCTTAAATCATCTTCAAAATATTGCAATTGATTTATCTAAACTTATCATAAACACCATTGCATAAAAATCATTCCCAACTTGTAATCAAATGAAATTTCAATTCTCAACACCATGGTTTATACCAGATTTGTAGAGAGAAACACAAACCAAATGAAAGAACTTTACACATTACTAAAAGCAAAAAAATATTCCAGTAATATTTGTGCTTCCCAAGTTCCATGTTTTTACTTTTTATTTGTGGTAATTCTTTAAGTAATACAATTTCCACCCAATGTTTGAAGCACTTCGGATATTTATTTTTTCTTCCATAATAGGATGCAAGACATGAAAGAACAAAAAGAACTGGCTTCATTTTCGAGCGTTTGGTCAAACGAAAAACTATAAAAAAAAACTAATGGGAAGGAAGATGATTGCCTTTTGTTTAAGGAGATGAGTTTAATCTCAAACCTTTCTGTTCATCATCTCATGGTAGTATAGAAGAACACACATGGGCTGACCGAAAATACAGAAGAAGAACCAGAATATTATATTTCCAACCTATATAAGCACAACAGGTTTTAATCGACTGGTCTAAACTGCAACTAAAGGTTAATAATATAAAACTGAACCTTTGAACAGCTAAGAAGTGTGAAAACAAAAGCTGTTACTATATTTACTGCAACAAAAGGTTCAGTTATTTGAATACGAGCTGCGATGAAAAAAAGAACGTACCATTGAGCTTTCAAACTTCTGCTGGAGAAACCGTGTTAAAGTACTCATAGGAATCTGTAGGAATAATGAGCGAAAAAGGTTAAATAAGAAGAAAGACGTGCATAGTTTTGTTGAATAAGAAATGTTATGTGAAGAAAGATCCTAAAAAGACACATCGTTATAGCATATCCTACAAAAGATTGCTTCTTATTCAAGCAAAACGTTCACTGGGTCATCAAGAAACGTCACAAAAAGCACCACAAGATTATGTCAAAGACGAGTATGAATGAACATTGGCATTTGGACCTTAACATTATAAACAGTAGCTAGACAGCTGCATACACGGTTAAAAATTTTGTAGTGTTTGTTTGGGTAGTCTACAAGCCAGCAGTCCATGTTGCTCATAAGTTACACCTACTTAGTTTTTTATGAGCCGACCCAAGTTCAATCAAATATATATATGTGTGTGTGTGTGTGTGTGTGTGTGTTATTTGCTTTGATAAAACAGTAGACTAATAGTAAAATAAATATAGTAAAGAAAGCATCGAGGAACCAAACATTAAACACAACTAACCTCATTAATTTTCTATAGGTTTAATGAGTTCATTTGGTATAATTAGAATTTCAGATTGTACTGCTAATGTCCTGTTCGACTGTTCCATCTGATTCATTTGATTTACCAGTTCAATGAATGTCTAGTTCAAGCATAAGAGCTGGCAGCCCAAGTGGCTGGTTTGGTTCAGACCGGCAGGACTAATCTAATCATTATACATAACCTGTTGTGTTGGATGCCAATTAGCTTAATTGATATAAACCTTTAACTGGTTACCAAGGACCAAAATTAGATCCTTCTCACATGTAACTCATACTCTGTTATTAACTAGAAAATAAAAAAGAATGAGCCTGCCATGCAGGATATCAGTTGAAATTGCTATTCTGCTATATCAGTAAATTAGTTGGACTATCTCAACCATCAGCCCAAAAAATGGATTAACTAATTAAAAAAAAAATAGTAATCCATGAGTGGCATGGCAAAGCAAACATTAGCATAAGTGAAAAATCTAATTTTTTGTTCCATGGAAATTATTTATTAGCTAAAAATACATAAAATTTATTTTATAATTAAAAATTAAGTAAAACGTCTTCTTTATTGAAAAACAAATCCGTGATGGCAAGAATTTATTTTCACAAGATAAAATCAATAAATACTTTTTAATAGCTTGGGAATCAAAATATGTATCTGATTGATCTAGTGCTACTAGAATCAATCCATGGAGATGATACCTCACCAAATTACAAGGTTCTTAATTTCAGTTTCAATTTTCAGTTTTGACATTACCTTCATTCAATTTTTCAACTATTTTACAATCAACAAAAAATATCAAAGAATATTAAAAAAATTCATGTATAAATGATTTCAAAACGGTTTTTGTTACATGAACTTCTGTTAAAGTAATTCAAAAATAAGTTATAACTAGAAATTTGTAATTCTCCTTTAGTTCCTACAGTGATATGTTCATAACTTGATCAAGCTACAGTAAGAGTTTTACACATGCATGCAAGACAGAATTTCAAAATGATTTTTGTTACATGAACTTTGGTTAGGGTAATTCAAAAATAAATTATAATTAAGATTTTGTAATTTCTTTTAGTTCTACAGAGGCTATGTTCGTAACTTGAACTGCGTGTAAGAGTTTACAACTAAGGTTATGTTGAACAAGCTACAATAACCGTTTTGCTCATGCACACAAGCCAGATCAAGACACTGTATAGATGAAACTTCCCCCACAATGATTTTGGCCTGGTTTTTGTTCGTTTTTTACGGGTTATTTATGATAAGAGTGTGTAGTGATTTAAACAAATTTTCTCCATACTATTCAAAACTAACTAGAATAGCCAACTATTACCACTCCAGTTGATCTACAAACAAATTGATTGGTTTCATCCCACTGTGGCACCAATCTCAAAAGTGTATAGTGAAACCATTGAAACTAAGTGAAATCGAAATTTTCAGCAAAAATAAAAGCCATCAAAATCATATAAGTTAAAAGAATAAACAAGACATAAGAAGTGATAACGTTGAGTATTTCAAGAAGCTTTTGGAAAATTTTTCCTCCAAAAAAGAATAGTTCACCAAAGTTTTGTATTGATATTTTGTAAAAAAACATTTTGGCTAAACGAAAAAACAAACACCTATTAAAATAGTTTGAGCTTTACACTTTATCAATAAGATACCAAATATCTTTAGGAGGAAACAATTCTTGTTGTTATGCATCATATAAATATGACACCTACTAAAATTTTAAATTAAGAGATACCTTTTGATACATTATCTTCTACTTTATCATTAAATATATTTGGTTATACTATCTTTATTCATATTTATAATCATAATTATGAAAAAATGAACACCTAAAACAAAATATATATATATTTATTGGTTATGCTCCTAATCAAAAAAGAGGTATAAATGTTTTGATCATATTTTTAAAAAATATTCGTTATTATAGATGTTATATCTTTTGAATGCACTCATATTTCATGCATCATCTTTAGGGAGAACCAAACAAAAGATTTGATATTTTATAATATTATTTTCTAAACCAAAGATACTCAACAAAAATTATTTTCCATCATTCTACATGAAAATCCAAAATGTTTTATACCGTGTATTGTTACCAAAAATACCAATTTTACTACTATTTCATCTAACAATGAACATGACTCGATCTCTAGCAATAAAAATAATAACGTTGAAGCCATTTGACATTGTCTATTTCAAAAAAAAAAAAAAAGCCTTTGAAACTATTACACTACCTAGAATTCATGATTCCTCGCGGAATATCATTAATAAGTCTTTACAAAATATCAACATTATTCTATTTTCATGTTCAAAGTTTTTTAATTATGAAACAAAGCCACATACCGAGTCTGAGTTCAGTGATAACAACCTTTCTATTGCACTCAAAAAGTATGTGGTCTTATTATACCCAACACCATTTATCTCATTATGTGTCTTACAAAAAGCTTTCACATTTTGTTTATGATTTTACATCACAATCATCTTGTATGGATATTTTTAATAATGTGCAAGATAAATTAAAGGTTCTTGAGTAAAATACACTTTTTAAAAAGATAAAGACACTTGAAAAAAACAACATTTAAAAATTAATAGATCTATTAAAAAAGAAGATAATTATAAGATACAAATTAGTGTTTACTGTCATGCACAAGTTTAATGGTTTCCTAGAATGTTACAAACCACGACTAGTCAAAAGATTTACTCAAATCTACAAAATATTAACTAACTGGAAATGTTTACTCCAATTTCAAAGTTAAATACTACAACTATTTTTTATTTCTAGCTACTAACATTGATTAACTTCTACAATAGATGGATGTTAAATATACGTTTCTCAATGCAAACTTGGAGAAAGAAATGTACATGGAGAAGTCTTTAGAATTTGATGAAAAGTTCATAACAACTATGTATAAATTGAGGAAATTATTAGATGGGTTGAAGCAAATATCAATAGGTTTAAGCAAGTTGCTCAATTTGCCAATAATTATGGATACACTCAAAGGAAATTGATCATACAATGTTTATTAAACATTCATCAAATGAAAAAATAATTATGTTGATTGTGAATATGGACAATATCATTTTCACTGAAGATGATGTATTTGAAATGAATCGATTGAAATCTTTTCTCTTAACATTTGAAGAGATTGTGAGATCAAAAAAAATTTCCAATGGAAGCATGTCCTTGACATTTTCAAGGAGACTGGGGCCGGTGGAGAATTCGATCAATCAAAACCAAAGCTCCAAGATAACAAGGTGATCTATTGAACACAATTTAATATAAAAAACTAATAGAAAAACTGATATATTTTTATCATACATGGTTGGATATTACATTTCTTATAAGCTTGGTATGTCAATTTATGCTTTTACCACATGCAATTTATCAGATTTTGCAAAATTTGAAGAGCAATCAAGCAAAAGTCTATTTTTAAGAAGACCCCATCACAAAGCAATGAGGTATGCACAAATGCATAGGCTAAGTCTATTAGGGACAGTAGTGTTAATGAGGGATACTGCAATTATATTTAAAGAAACCTAGTTACACGAAATACAAACAATGTCTAATAAAGCTTGTGAGATGGTATGGGTACTTAAACAGCTGTAGATGCCAACAAACATGCCAACGAAAATGTCTTATAACAATAAAGTTGCTATCAACATTGTGAAAAATTTAGTTCAACATGACTGCACAAAACATGTGAAGAGTGATAGACACTTCATAAAGAAGAAGATTGATTATGGAGTTATATGCATGCATTTTGTCCTCTTACGTAATGTCCTTATCAAAGGTCTACTATACCTAACTTGGAGCTTTTTGTAAGAAAGCTCAGCATGATTGATATCTATATAGCAAGTTACGAGATGTAGAAATTGTAGTAGTTAATCAGATGATTCTAGAATTTTCTAATTTTGTAAATAAATCAAATATATTATGTCAAATTTATTACAAACAAATCTAAAATATTTTGTTAGATAAAAAATTTATTATTTCTCTCTCTTCTCAAACCTTTAGATATATATAGGCAATGAAAACAAAGTATGGTTTAAAGAGATTAAAATGAATTTGGAATGAAGAAAAATCTATTGAAAGTCAACAACTTACACTTCTACTAATGTGAAATGTATGATGAAGCTAACATGAAAAAGAACAAAAAGAGCAATCTTAGGTATGGGGTATTGTGTAGGCATGTTCCACATTCAAAATGTTATGGAGATGGTGTTACCTGAAGCATTATTCCCATGAAAGCCCAAAACGTGAATACATGGCATGGCACTCCAACGCATAACTGTAGCACAATAAGAAAAAATAATGAATATATATAAGCAAATATGGTGTGTTACAGCAAGGGAAAAGAAAGTTAGATCTTGATTTCAATTTTTAGGATTTAAATTATTTATCAGGGACTTACTTCGCACACATGGTTAAAGGGTTTACAAGAAATGGAGGTAAGAAAGACTAGATTTTTATATAAAAAAAACACCAATCGAGGGAGAAACCACAATGCTGAAAGAGATAAATGAGAGTCACTACATTATTTGATTACAAAGAGGCCCTAAAATTTATGGGATATTGGATGGCCTCGAAGACAAGTGTAGATAGTTTTGTAAGTTAAGAATTAGAAATGAGGGGGCTAACAATGAAAATAAGGGTTCTCAAGACTTATTAAATGGTTGACAGTGGAGATGATGAGTTTACTTGATTGGGTCTAAGAGTGGCTTCTTATACTTAAAGAATAGTAAAAACCTCTACTCACTTTTGTGGTTGAGACCTCTATCTTTGATCCTCATTCATATATAAGCCTTCTCTCACTTAGATGAAATGACTATTCCTTCATTTAAATGTTAGGCCATCTTGCAAGATTCTTAGGACAAAATTCGCCTCCTTCCCTAACAACATGACAGATGAAGAAGTAGCACAATTTGTGAACACATCCTACATGCAAGTTTAGGCCAATTTGAATGCTTAAGAAGTTGTTCGAAAGAGTCAAATCGATATCAGGTTAGCTTAATACAAATGACATTATAAGGGCTTGATAAACATCTATGTGAAAAAGTCAATATCTTTTTTTGACGGTTCAATTCTTTACTTATGAAAAACCCAAAAGGCATTGAATGTTGATGCTTAGCAGAACTATCTATACAACAAAAATGGACAATGATTGCTGACAATGCCCTTGTGGATCAATGCTTAAAGGTGTAAAGGACGTATTTAACATGAGCATTGGTTGGAAAAGTTCGAAACAGGTGAAGCTTCTAAAGAATAAAAATTTGAACAAACGTTCAAGAGATGCCTATGTCAATCATTTTCATTGGGAAATCTTTCTTCTCCCTACTCAAATTTCCTTGCTTTCCTTTCATCGCCACTCAAACAGTTTTAAGGAAAAGATGAAGTAAAGCACAGGCTTATTCGAAGCTATTAGCAGGGTAGCAAATAAACCTTAAAATCCTGAGGCAATACCATTATCTGAACCAGTAGTAAAGGGAAGATTTGTATTAGCAAGGTAACTAATACACCTTGAAAGCCTGAGGCAATACCATTTAGCAAAGGGAAGATTTGAAACGGAAGTCAGTCACTTGAGGTTTTGGAAAGGAATGCTTCAAAGATCTCTTTTGCAGTCAGGCCAGCATCTAGTGAGGAAGCAGAAGCCGAATCAGCTATAAAGAAAGGCAAGAACAAGGAGGTGCGTATGCTCCTCTACTTGCTTCTAAGGTCTACGGATGTTATAGGGGAAATCTCCAATAACTACGAGGAGGGGCTCAGGCTAGCGATCCAAGCCAAGAGAAGGTAAGTAAGAATCTAGTCAAGGGGAAATAAGTCATTCAATATGTTTCTACAGAGAATTCAGCATCGACCTACAGCTAGTTCAAAATTATGCTCAACTTGGTCCAAAAGTGCTGGCTCAGACATAAAGAACAATTTGGCACATATCCTTGCTTCCATCAACAAACCTCCTTGGGTTGATCCTTTCACGACTTTACTAGACCATGCTGTTTGTGCAATGGTTTACCGAAAATTGATTTGAATAAACATTGGCATGTTGGTATTTTGGTTAAGAGAAAGTATGGGGAGTTCCTTTCGAGAGTTAAACATGAAGGATTAGTTGCAATTTGTTTCTGTTTTGATATGGATGGGTACCAAGATTTGTGCTATCCTTCATCTCCTCAAGCTATTGTGTGATGTGCATAATCATCATATGGAGGTTCTGCCTCTAGTGTTGGATGGTGTGGTGGATGATTCCATCATTTCCTGTGGGCGGCCAGCAATCTTTTCAAGCACGTTTGACAATTCCATGAGTCAATCCATCAAGTATGGGCATGTGCAGCATTGAGCCACAATCACAATTTCCCTAGGTCATTTCATCTAATGTCGCTGCCTTAGTTGTTCCATGATCCCTGGTCATGCATAAGCAGCAAAAATAGCCAGTGCAGTAGAGCAATGTTCAGCAGCAATATAGTAACTTGCCTTCGTGATATGCTGCTTTTGGTAGTGTTCAGACAACTAATTGGGCTTGCCCTTGCTTTGATAAGGGAGCTGAGGCTCAATCTATTGTTGATCATTGAGCTCATGATGCAGTTAAGGATCTAGTAATGAAACCTTTCTCATCTTTTTAAGGTGGCTTCTATAGCTTTTATTAGAACTCCTTCCTTATGAGGACATCTAACTCCATGTACCACAAGAAGAAAAAACTGAAGAATAGAGATTGGAAAATGATTTTGGAGGAAACAGGTGATTCAAGATTTTAATTTTGCTACGCCATTGAAGAAGCATTAGGAGGATCCTGAGTTGGGAATGCCACAGACCACCCATTCATCTTCATCTCATTCACCATGAAGAATGCCCATTATTGGAACGATCACGAGATTCAGAAGTTGTCCAACCCAAATTATCTTAGAAGAATCCATTGAAAGCATTCTCCATTCCTTATTTTCCTACTTGATATGCATGTCTAGACTTTTTCCAAACAAAAGATGGAGCAACTAGTTGGACATCAATGGGCGTTTCATGTAATCTGTAGGGAAGTCAAATTGCATCATGTTGTTATAGACAAGCCATCTCCTCGGGATGCAGATCATTTGCAGTGTTCGGCAAGTGATTCGAATCAGTTTAGGGTTGTCGAAAAGCTTTCTTGGTTGTTCTGTACCATCTCTAATGGTTGTGAATATCAAGTAAAAAGGGAGGTGTGAAAGCAACTTAATAGTGGCAATGCTACCAACGTTCTTGAATTTTATGACAAGATGTTCTTCTTCATGACTTCACTTTTCATGGACCTCCTATGACAATATGGAAAGGTTCAGATGGGGGTTTCCCTTTATCATGTTCATATATCCCTTATTACTCTTATGGCTTTTCCTGGCTCTACGATCTTTCATTATTTTTATTATTGTTCAAAGCTTCTATCTCCTGGTGGGCTTGATTTTCAGTCCAAGGTCATGTAGCTCATTCTGAGTATATCGAATTGACTTTTGATGTGGCTCCTGATGTGAACGCCCAAGCTTGAAATTGCCTTGTCAAGGATTCTCCAATGTCTTCTCTTAGCCACAGGTGTGCTCATGCTCTCCTAGCTCTTCAAATTTGCAATCGAGAGGAGCTAGAAAATTTATTTTCTTCCACTGAATTCTAAAGAGGATCAGTGTGATTCAACTTCATGAGTTTCATGGTGATGGGCTATCAATGGAAGAGTTGATTCTTCATCATTAATTGGTGCCTAATGTGCATTCTACTTTGGCTAACATTCAGCATTACGAGTACCAAAGGAACTAAGTCAAATGGTTGTCTAAAGGATACAGCAATGCTACCTATTTCCAAAGATATGCCACTAATATACAATGGGTCACTACGACATTTTTCCCAATGGATGATCATGAGAGTAGTGTCGATTGCATTAAGGGGGTTTCTTCCATCATATAATGAGTACTTTATAAGTGGAAAGCAGCAAATGATCAGTTCCTTGATTTTCCTCTTTCTAATCCTTAGGCTTTGATTGATTCTGGCATTGCAAAGTTACTCGTTTCTCCAATTTATGAAGATGAGTTGCTCTAGGCTATTCATTCTATAATTGGTTTCCAATATTTATTATATCACTATCCTTTATGGGGAATTGGAAGGTTACAAGTAAAGCCCTCACCTTCCTTGTCTTATAGTTCTTTCATATTATTATCATATCTTGGCAATGGAATGACATAAATGTTGTCTTAATACCTAAGGAACAAGGGGCTACTCACCCTAATGAATTCCACAAGATTATTTTTTGTACTACTGTGTACAAAGTAATGACAAAAATTTTGGTTTTAAGAAAGAAGGGGTATTTCATTTAATATTTTAGGAATAGGCAACATTTGTCACCAAAAGGTTTATATCTAGCAATTGCTTTGTTTCTTAGGAGATCATAACACTTATGCATTCCACCACCACTATTGGCATGATGGAAATCAAGATTGATATGAAGCATATGATTAGAACGGATAGTATCTTCTGATTATACATTGTCATTTTGGTTTTTTAAATTTGTAAAGTAGGTGATGACTTGTGTAACTTGTTCACCTTATGTTATTCTTTTTAATGAGACAAACTTATTGGATTGAAGCTTTGTGAGGGTGGAAGGGTTGCCCATCATCATCTTATCCCTTTGCTATTTGTTCCAAGCTATTATCTTCGCTCATACTATGCCATCTTCTAATGAATGTGCCACTATTTAGAACTCTTGCTTGTCATATACTATAAACAAATGGCAATATTATTTGTTCTTACATTATGTGTTGTTGCCAGGAGTATCAAAAATGTGTTTGGCAACTCCTATTCTTGTTCTAGTCAAAGGATCAATCAAACTTAGTATTATTTTTAGTAAACGCACTCTAAGAAAAAGACAAAAGATGGGGCTTCTCATTGGGCTTTCAGAGACAAACTACAGACAAATATCTTTGTTTTCTTCTTTCCAATAAGAAACTTATTTCTTCAAGTTTTTATTTTCCTCTTTTTTGTTTGGAATTGCATATCAGGATAGGTACACATGCTCATTATCTCACTACTAGAGTTGTTATTGCCTAAATTTTGTTGACCTAGATGCATTGGTATGCCATTAAATTCATATGTGTCATTGGGTATTATTGACATTATTAAAAGGATTATTCATTCATTTCTATGAAGCAGATATTTTTCCTTATGGGTCATTCATTATGTTGCTTTAGAAGAGGTTTAACAAAACTAACGATGCATTTAACCCAATAAAAAGATGAGCTCAACCTGCAGCATTACAAAGAAAATAAATAAATAAATAAATTGTTTTTACCTCATGGAATATTGCAGACACAAAAAATGAAACTATATTAGCGACACCCTGCAAAAGCAAAATCACTTAAATTCAGAACTCTGACCAGCTAAGACACCCAACTTAAATAAGAATACTAAAGAACGAATCCTTCATTAAACATATGGGTTAAGCTTACTAACAATTTTCTTTATGCTTTAAACACTATTTTTATTAATTTTCTTTTTGTCTTATAAGAGATATGTGCATTGTTTGATGGTAACATGTTCTTTATATTACTAGTAACAAGAAAATTTCAAGTGGCATGCAACACCATTATCACAAACTCCTTGTGAGCATGCATGCATTTTTACATCTTGTTATAACAAATAGACCTTCAATAAAACGGAATAATTAAGAAGAAATTACCTTTGACATACCATTCCTTATGCAAGGAAAATAAACATGCCGAATCATCCATTTATGAACAGGCTGCAATCAGACAACTTAATCAGCAAATGATAAAGAAAAATGCTGACTTTAAACAAAAAACCACAGGCACTATCAGCTGGCAATAAAAAGAAATATGACAAGGATGCCAACATTACACAAATAGCATCAACTTTGAATAACATGACCATAATATTAAATAAGGATAAAATTCTATACGAAGTAGGCCATCGAATCAACACAATTTTGAGTTGCATCAATGGTTTGACTGGATCGGGTTCTATTCAAATTCGATCTAGAATCCTTCAGATTTTGAATAATCGGGTAAGGCTTTGAATCAAGTCAGTAGTCTAAAGAAAATTCTAATGGTTATTACACAATTATCCATGCAGAATTTTTTACAATAAAAACCATTCAAGTTTTTCATCCATCAAAATACAAAACTTCACAAGAATGTATAATTAGAGTCTAATTATAAATGGATCAGATTAGGGTCAATCCATCACCTGATTCATGTCCCGATCCATTTAAGTAAATCAAATCATATTTCAAAACAGATAAATGAATAAAAAAAATGATTCAATTAATTATATTTTCAAATTGTTACCCGACCAAGCTAAAACAATATTCAATTCAATAACACCCCTGGTAAAAAATGCGTTCTTTCTCTCTATATTGCTCTAGTTGTTAGACCTAAGCTTCAAGAAATCTAGGCACATATGGTCATGGCACAAAACTTTATGGTATTCTTAATAGTTCCATATGAACAGTGCATTGAAAAATTATAAACAAAACAATATTAATTCACAAGATAAGCACTTGAATTCCCAAAATTTTGATGGGCCACCAAACTTCACATTTTTAATTATCATCAAACATGCCAAGTAATCATAATGTTGTCATTTCAGATCAACATTGGTGTTAGGTCCATAAGGCACTAAAAAAAGGGAGTAAATTAGAGATGCAAGATTTTAAGATCAATTTTGATGGGCCACCAAACTTCACATTGTTAATTATCATCAAACATGCCAAGTAATCATAATGTTGTCATTTTAGATCAACATTGGTGTTAGGTCCATAAGGCACTAAAAAAAGGGAGTAAATTAGAGATGCAAGATTTTAAGATCAATTTTAATAAGTAAAATTGTTTTTAAAAATGTCACACTATCTAAGATAACATGTGAACAACAATATAAGTGCAAAAAACTAAAAAATGACATTATAATTTTTAGATGGCTCAACTCAAACCCAACGAGACTACATCCACTTAAACTAATCAACTTGGGCCAACCATTTCCTTCTCTCATTTCGCCACAACCAAGTGAAGCAACATTTTGCACTTGAGGTTTTTTGCAAAATCAACCACAATCAATTTTAAGGACTTACGACTCAACCACAACCAATCCATCCATACTAAAAGACCCAGAGATAGGTTTCTTTCTTTCCACACTATTAACAATCTGGAGATAGACATCTTCCCATCACACTATTAACGACTCAAAGATAGGTCCCAAAAAAAATTATACTTACAAAAAACTAAAAATCGTAATCCAAATACACTGATAGATTAATAATAAATATCACAAAAAATTAAATAAGAATGTAATCAACTACAACCAAAAGCTTGTGAGATGATGGTGTATAGATGATGTATAAAATATAGAAACACCTTGATGAGAGAATATGAGTGTTGAATGCTCCATAAACTTCTACTTGTGTGCACTCGGATGATCTCAAAAAATGATTTGGAATTTAACATCTCACACAATCTCCACTCTAGACATATAATATGTAGCAAGGAGATTCTCTAAACGTCTTTAGAAATGATTTGGCATGGATAACAACCTTTTCTCAATGTTTGGAAGCCTATTTTTAAGCAAAATATTACAAAAAAATCTCTCAAAACACCTCCAATGGCTCTCCCAACAACTATGTCAAATATCAAATTTTTTATTAAACTAGTTATTATATATAGCTCTCACAGTAGACAAACATGAGCAGCAAAGCAATGCAAGCTGACACCAAGCAAATAGCACAGGATGCACAGCACTATGACCACACAATTCGTGCAATGTTGCATGCGCAAAGGATGCACAGCTTCCTCTAGATATAGTCTTCTAAGATGTAACCTAGCAAAGTATAACATGACATACCATATATTAATAATTAATGTACTGTACGTTATTCTCACAATGCCAATTTGTGAAGGCAACATTTAACCATACATTAAAGTCCACAAATAGTATGTACCGCACGTGATACCATGTAACGTATGTTAAGTTCGATTTCTTAGGATTTAAAAATATGCTTTCTAAGCACTCATATAACAATTTGTATGTAATATATTCTAATGATTTTAAAGCAAATTTAAGAATGTAAAATGGTGGTTTTAATCTTAATGGACTCATGAATATCTTGGAAATAAATTTAATAGCTCAACTTTCAAATACATTTTGACTTAAATACTCTAGTCATGGATTAATGATGTAATGATTTGATGCAGGTTATGATTTGATATATCCTAAAAATTAATTTAGCAAGCTAATTTCAATTCATTAGTTATACTAAACACAATAAATATAAAATCAACCCCTAAACATGATGTATATGAATACAAATGTGTGTGTGTGCAAACTCTTCATAATTAAGAAAAACATCAAATTATTCTTTTGGCACGAGTCTTAGAAAGTGAAAATCTCTTTCTAAAAGGCTTTGAACTCATGCTAATCATTGGGTTGATCGTTATACTTCATGTCCTTAAAAATGGTAAAGATTAAACAAATTAAACCCTACCTAAAACACTCCACGGTGATCATCAAGTCTATCTATCTTAAATATAATCTATAGAATATACTAAGTAAACATATAAGATCACCAACATAAATACTTCAAGAATTTATTATCATCAAAATTAAATATTGTCTTTTGAGCTCATGAGATCCAATAATCAGGATTAGAAAAAAAATTTAAGAATTGATTCCAAGGCATTTCCAACAATGGAAATGCTAAATTCTTAAAAACCAATAGAAGTAAGCTAGAGCATATCAAAGCGCAAATAGAGGTGGGTTATACACGGAGTGAAGCTTTAATACATAAGCCGTGAGGTTGGTTCTCAATTCACTCTAATGATACTTGAGAATGACTAAAAAGCATTATTTAGTTAGAGAAATAAATGTTATCTTTTTCTATAACACTTGTGAAAAAAAATAACATACATACAATCATATGTATATTTAATGGGTGAGAAATAAATCAACATCATTTCTACTAGTGATAAAAAATTCACAACAAGATCAATTTTAGCTTTTAAGTTTGTGGGGTAGCTTAAGTTTGTAATTTATGTTGCTTAACTCTCAACTTAAACAAGACTAATTCTAACCAAACTACTACTAAGATGTATCATATTTCAATTTGAAGAATGGCTGTGAATTACTTTGAATTTGAATCTGGTTCAATAAAAGGATGAAAATGCGGGTATGTTAGTAGATTTGTCAAGAGACAAGCACAAAAAGGCCAATTTGCACCCCTTAGGAACCATGAATCACATTTGATACACTAATACACCAAGGGTCATACTAATGTTATGAATTTGAAAATGTTGGTCACTAATCAACTCTTCAAAGAACCAAAACACTTCATACACTCTCCATCATCAACTAGCTCTTCAACTTAAACAAGACTAATTCTAACCAAACTACTACTAAGATGTATCATATTTCAATTTGAAGAATGGCTGTGAATTACTTTGAATTTGAATCTGGTTCAATAAAAGGATGAAAATGCGGGTATGTTAGTAGATTTGTCAAGAGACAAGCACAAAAAGGCCAATTTGCACCCCTTAGGAACCATGAATCACATTTGATACACTAATACACCAAGGGTCATACTAATGTTATGAATTTGAAAATGTTGGTCAATAATCAACTCTTCAAAGAACCAAAACACTTCATACACTCTCCATCATCAACTAGCTCTTCAACTTAAACAAGACTAATTCTAACCAAACTACTACTAAGATGTATCATATTTCAATTTGAAGAATGGCTGTGAATTACTTTGAATTTGAATCTGGTTCAATAAAAGGATGAAAATGCGGGTATGTTAGTAGATTTGTCAAGAGACAAGCACAAAAAGGCCAATTTGCACCCCTTAGGAACCATGAATCACATTTGATACACTAATACACCAAGGGTCATACTAATGTTATGAATTTGAAAATGTTGGTCACTAATCAACTCTTCAAAGAACCAAAACACTTCATACACTCTCCATCATCAACTAGCTCTTCAACTTAAACAAGACTAATTCTAACCAAACTACTACTAAGATGTATCATATTTCAATTTGAAGAATGGCTGTGAATTACTTTGAATTTGAATCTGGTTCAATAAAAGGATGAAAATGCGGGTATGTTAGTAGATTTGTCAAGAGACAAGCACAAAAAGGCCAATTTGCACCCCTTAGGAACCATGAATCACATTTGATACACTAATACACCAAGGGTCATACTAATGTTATGAATTTGAAAATGTTGGTCACTAATCAACTCTTCAAAGAACCAAAACACTTCATACACTCTCCATCATCAACTAGCTCTTCAACTTAAACAAGACTAATTCTAACCAAACTACTACTAAGATGTATCATATTTCAATTTGATGAATGGCTGTGAATTACTTTGAATTTGAATCTGGTTCAATAAAAGGATGAAAATGCGGGTATGTTAGTAGATTTGTCAAGAGACAAGCACAAAAAGGCCAATTTGCACCCCTTAGGAACCATGAATCACATTTGATACACTAATACACCAAGGGTCATACTAATGTTATGAATTTGAAAATGTTGGTCACTAATCAACTCTTCAAAGAACCAAAACACTTCATACACTCTCCATCATCAACTAGCTCTTCAAAGAAGCAAAACACTTCACACCCTCTCCATCATCAACTTCCATTAGCTTTCAAGGTAATTGGCAATAATGTTCAAGTCTAAATAAGTATAAGATTGGAGCTTTCTACAAAACAACAATAAAAATTGGTGTTCACAAGATGGGTTTAAGTGAGAAGTTATGGAAACTTCTTGCACCTTGGATTACAACATATTAGTGAGAGATAACAATCTATTTTTGGATATTATAAGCCCTAGTGAGAAATTTTGTTTTGATAATACTAAACTTTTCAAGTGTGTTTTGTTCAATCTAGCACATCTACCAAGTATGCTCTATAGGTTATCTCAAGTTAATTAGACTCATAAATCACGTATCTTGGAGTAACTTGAAACATGCTAAAAAAAATGACTAATCAAGATATACCTGAAGTTGTAAAGAAAGATGAACTATGATCAAAAGTGATTAATCAAGATTACTTGAAGTAGTGAAGAAAGATGGAGCCTCCAGAGGTATACAAATCTCCTAGGTTTTTGGGATAAGTTTTTCACTTCCTAAGGATTTTGTAACGAATTCAATTTAGTTTATTAAATTAAATCAAGAGCTTGCACAATAAACATCGCATAATAGCATTGAACTTAAACCATGCACATCTTCATTTGATTTAATTTCTATTTTATGTCCTTATCAAAAATTGACCCTTAGAAATGTTTGAAGAAAAAGTTGATTTTACATCCTTATAATGCTTATAAGGGTTTGCGTTAAGAAAGAACACATTTTTCTTAAGCATATCCCAAGCATTACATTGAGACAATCTTAAAAATAAGAGCTCACTGAAGTAAAATAAGGCTAGCTGAAATTGAACTGAATGTATGACATGTTACCAACTATGTAGAGTAAGTTAAGTGTTGTTGTCTCAATCTCATGAATACTCAAGACTTACATATAATAGGTTATTATTAATATATAGTACGTATATTAATAATGCACTAGGTAGCTGAAATGCCCTTGACTTGTATATGTTGCATTATTATTAACAAACAATACATCTTATTTAAATGAGTAATATATGTTAGCTGATAGACAGTGCACTGAAAAGAATATAAGCAACTAGAGACTTGCATACATTATGTTATTTTATGATGTATAGTGCATGCAATTAAATCATTGACATGTGCATAATTGGTTGAAGAGAATATAAGAACCAAAGACCTTTGCACAATGCATTAAATGTTAACATACAATACATGAATACCTTACATATGTGTTGACCCCTAATATACAGTATGCTTAATTGTCAGGGATTACAGCTAATTTGATCAGAACTTTGAAATTTTAATATAGTTGTTATATGACCATTTGGAGTTGTTGAAGTTTCTTTTAGAATGCTTAGCCTATATAAAGCTCTAAATGCTACAAAAATTGATTGGTGATTATACAAAAAATAATTCTAGATCATATTGTAAACGTCATTATTTCATATCCTTATTTTGAGAGGAGCTTGAGTGTGTTACCAAGTCCAATCAATCTTAAATCAATCAAGTGCATGCAAAAAGATGGTTAATAGTATTTCAAAATCATGAATACACATCACATCATCATGAGCTCTTTGATTTCTTTGGTAACTCTATTCTCAGTTTATTAGAAATTTGAAATTTCTTATTTGTCCAAATAGAGTTGGACTTATGTGTAATTTCTTTATATTTTGTATAATATTTTTCTCATTGTAAAAGACCTTTTAACTTGATGTTGTAAACTCTTTTAAAGTGAATTATAGGATCTTTTAATTTAGTGATTACAAATTCTTTTAGTTCACTATGAAAGTCGTCTATACACTTTTGTAGAAAGTGTTTGAGATAGTAAGTCTAATTTATTCAAGAAGTATTATGCAAGTATAGCATAAAAGTAAACGTACCATGTTCCACATTCTCCAGTACTGTTGCACATGCAAAGAAGTCAACACATGCAAAAACAGAAGAAACGATTAAAACGTAATAATTCTTATGCTACCAAATTTTCATCTAAATAAATAGAAGCAATTACTGCTGATTGAGGTGCATACTTTAAAATTAACAAACCTCTTCAATTGTCTTAGCGTTCCACCAATCTTTGTAAAACTCACGGTCACCAAAACAAAGGAGCTCGGCAATTATATTTAACCTGCATTTTTTTTCATAAAAGACAGCTGGTAATTCAGCACATAAAAACGTTTCTTAGAGTTAAAATTGTTCAAAAATAAACGCCTCACTAGCATTCTCTTCCTTTATACCGCAATAAAAAGATGCTTAGGAAGGATTTGATGGGGCTAAAGAAGATTGATAAGGCAATGGACAGCACTAGCTTACCAAACATGGAAAAAGCAATAGAACATGCAAAGCCACATGTAAAGTATGGGCACTGAAAGCCTTAGCACTCTTTCGATAGCGTACAGAAAACTCCCTTTCAATGGATGTTGAGAATTCTTGATAATTGGGTTGATGTACTGCAAAGTTCTTAAAATCATATTAATAATATAGTAACTAACTTCATGAACCAAATCTGCTGAAACTGACTTACTTGCTCAAAGATGAAACCCATCAAACCTATAAATATAATGAGCATAATAATCTGGCGAATTACCAAGCTTTTTCTAATGCATGTAGTACGGGGGTAGCTCAACTACAAATAACACAAGGACTAAATAAATTAAATATGCATAGCTAGCAGAGAAATGCATGATGATGGAATAATGAAATATTATAATAATTCCACTCAATTTTAAACAGATGAAAACACAGCAATAAATTTGGGCTTAAAGGTAGATGAATTTTACAGCCACTGAACAATTTGATTTTTAGCAGATTGTAAAGCACGTTTCAATGAATGAACTACTTATTGCAAAAACAACATTAAAAATAATTGTGGGTCAAATCAGACTAACAAACCAGACATTACAGATTTACAATGGATTGAAATATCAAGACAGAAAAATGATGGTATTAAGAAAGTTTAAAAGCATTAAGCTTCACTAGCATAGAATTAAGACTGTCTTGCTTAGTCATCAAACAAAAAATTTACTCCAGCTTTTTTTTTCCTTAAAAAGGAATTTTCCAACATTGCATCACATAACAGGATACAAGACATGATAGATGAACCAAAGTATCACCTAAGTTGGATAAACTGCAAAGAATAAAGAGCACTGGAAATGTTTCATTAACAAGAAGCTTTTGAATTACAAATGCCACAAATTTAATCCCCACAAGCATGGAAATAAATTATGACTAACTGTAACTATAGATAGACAAATACAACAATAAATGTGATCTTGAAATTGGTTGGATTTCTAACATGGCACATCCCACCACCACCAATGCTGAAACATTACTTTACCATCATATCCTTTTGTGTCAATTGTAGTCAACATTGATGTTGTTCGGCCAATTTTTTAAACCATGAAGCCCTAGTATATGTCTAGTTGTATCATGGGTTATTTCATGTCAGTTTTGATTATTTTGGGGTTCTAGGTAAGGTATTTTGGATAGTCTTAGTTCCCAAACTTTTCTGAACGATCAGATGAGGACAATCAACTTTAGTTGGTCTATGACAGACTGCCTTTGAGGCTGGCTTTCATAAACCTCCTAGGATGTTGCCAATCCTCCCTCGGCACCTTTTAGAGCTTACCTAGGGCGAGCAATTGTCCAACTTCCCTAAGACAATTTGCTGCAGATACCTGTCCCTAAATATCCCCATTATGTGGATTTCTCTGCACAAATCCCAGGCTAATATAAATGCTTGAACCTGTCTTCTTGAAGATAAATGCATTTTGGTGTGTTAAAACCCCATCTGATTTGTTCAGATAAGCCCTGAAAAAGTCCTTCAATTGACTAAGTGCAGTTTGTTGTAGACTCTGAGCCAAATTTCTTCATTTTGGGGCTTGCTTCGCATGATTCCCATACAGATATAAGTGGTTATAACGTCTCATTGAAGACTTGATTGTATGTTATAGTGTTTTCCTAAGGCTGTTCTGCTGTGGTTATAACGTCTCATTGATCCCAATATTCAAGAAAAAAATGCAAGGAAAACTGTGTCACACAGTTTACTAGTATTCTTGTTAGCATTCAAAAAGGGAATATAAGATGATTTGATTCATGTTTTAGGCCATACAAATGGAATAGAAAATATGTGACACCTGTTTTAGACTTGCTATAAAATAACAATTAATCATTAAGAATGTTGTTGAGCTTTTACTTAGGACTTGTAAAGACTCCTTAATATAAATAAAGATTAAAATAAAGCAAAAATATACATATATAAAGAGAAAAATATAAGAATAGAATATTGATTATTGTAATTTAAAAGAGAAATATATATAGTATCAGTAATCTGACAGAGTGATAATAATAATAAAAGAGAAATCATTCAATACATTCAATGCAGTACTTATTCACATGAAGAGAATTAAGAAAAAATTCTAATCATTACAAATCTTATATCAAATTTTTGGTGTTATTGGATTATTATTTTAGTAGACTTATTGTTCTTGTATTAGAATATCTGGCTCATTTGTGTATTAAAATATTAACAAAAAATGATGGCATTAAGAAAGTTTAATAACATTAAGCTTTAATAGTACAAAACTAAAATTGTTCTTCTTATTCATCAAACCAATAATTAACTCCAGCTTTTTTCCTTTATATCAAGGAATTCACCAATAAAACTTTCCATCATTTAATATCAATGCATGGCAAGGTAATATATGAATATGGTAGAAGGGTGAGAGTATCAAGAAAGACAATATATAAGATATAGTAGACAATGAGATTACCTATCACGTTGGATACATATAGGAAATAATATAGAGAATAGATATGCTTCATTAACATAATGCTTTTGAATTACAACCACCATAAATATGGGAAGGTTTTATGTTTGTCATGTTTATATGTGCGTGGAGGGGAAGAGGGGAAGCTGGTTTGTTAAGGGTAGACCCAGGCAATGAATTGTTTAGGCTAGGCTTTAATTATTTCGTTTCAAGCTCAAGTCATGTCTAACAAATTGGGCCCACAATGTAAACCATACCAACACCTGAGCATGACTGATGGCAAGGCTACCTAAGCAAACCTGCCATCTTTATTGGCAGCCAAACTACTAAAAAAAACTTAATGACAGGTAAGTTTCTAGATTTTTTAGATTTTTTTATTGCTTCGCTGATTTAGAATTCCATGACATCATTTTGAACATGAGAACATTAATGCAATTCATATAATCATTAATTTTTCAATAGCAAAATGAATAAAATTTTGCATCTCTTATTTGGCAACAAATATAAACCAAACCGATTCTATAGTGACATTACTGTAGTGCTCCATCTCTGACAATGTCTTTCAGGGGCAATTTCATGGGCTAGAACTTGACTAGGCCATTTTTTCGCAAGCAATCCCAGCCTTTTATTTTGGTAGGCAAAGGCTTGAAAGACTGATTTAGAGCCATCAGGATTTTCCCCCCATCAAGCCAAAAGAAGATCATGCCAAACAATTTCACTGGACCATTATCCCATTGGATCTACAAAAAGCATGGAATAGAGCCTAATAAGAATTGCTTTGGAGCTACTAAAGACAAAAAATGGAACAAGCATGTGGATGTATACCTATTTGAATTCTTACTATCCTAGCTTAATATTGTTCAACATTATCCTCTTAGTTTACTATCTTATTTGTACATGATTCAATTATATTTGTATAAATTTATTCTTTTATTTATTTTCTAGATTATTTGTTTGATTATTGACAGATTTGGTGTATTTAATAATTATATACGTATCTTTCTTGTATAATTTATTCCTGTTTCTTTTTTGTTGTATCGCATACTTGTATACAAGTGATCAGTAGAACATTTGAAATGAATAAGAGATATTGTGTATTTAGACTCTACTCTTCATAATACTAGAGCCACTTCTTCTTTGATGTGTGAAGAATTTAGGGCCACCAAAAGTTCTCTAGAACACATCAGACCCTGAAAAACACTTGTTTGCAGCATCTTTAGTCCTACAGCTATGGACAGAATCTTCATCACCTATTACACGGACTCTTTACTTCTTTGTTTCTTCTACCATGGTGCAGAAAATCCCTCTTTTTCCTACCTTGCAAGAGAAAACCTCTATTTCACATAAAACTGTTCACTTAGATCGAATTGTTTTTTCACTCACACAAATCCTAAGATAAGTCATCAACCTCTAGAACTTTAAATCCCAATAATGGAGAGAAATAAGAGATATATAAGATTGAATTTATCAATGAACAGTCCAATAATGCCCAATTCCTGAATCTTTTCAATATATTGGGTGGAAAAAATTACTTGCGATGGTCTGAAGTTGTGAGAAATCATCTTTTAAGAGAAGAATAAAGAGAAGACATCTCAATGGAACTAAACTAGAACTACATGTTTCTCTTAGATCAAATTGTTTTTTCACTCACACAAATCCTAAGATAAGTCATCAACCTCTAGAACTTTAAATCCCAATAATGGAGAGAAATAAGAGATATCTAAGATTGAATTTATCAATGAACAGTCCACCAGTAATGCCCAATTCCTGAATCTTTTCAATATATTGGGTGGAAAAAATTACTTGCGATGGTCTGAAGTTGTGAGAATCATCTTTTAGGAGAAGAAGAAAGATAAGTCATCTCAATGGAACTAAACTAGAACTCGATGTTCCCAATTTCGCAACATGAGATGATGATTCCTTGATTATTTCATAGCTATAGAACTCCATGCAACAAAAAATCAGCTACAAGTGCATGTTTCTATCCATAACCACAGAAATACAAGAAAAGTTGTAAAGAATATACTCCAAAATGTAAGATTTGACTCATGTTTGAGCTTAAGACCAAAATCTTGACCACAAGGTAATCACTCAATGATGTACTACAACAAAGCTTTAAATGAACATTGGTTAGAATTTGATCAATATAAATCTGAAAATAAAAGATAGTGAAGAAGCACAGACCTTAATGTAGTTTATTGAGAGAGATTGGGTGTTCTAATTTCTAGCCAAGCTAATTTTTGAGTTTAATCTACTACAGGCTTCAATTATAGGAAAGGAAAAACTTTTAAATTAAATAAAAATTTTTCCACCATCCAAGCTGAAGAAAACAGGTGATTAGTCATGCTGACCCACGACAGATTGAGGGATTAGCCATGATATCAAAAAATTTAGTAAGGAGAGGTGGACATGCTAAGGTGTAAAATAAAGAGGGTATTTGGTGTACTTACAACAGTAAATTACATCATACAAAGAAAGATTGTTTCGAGCTCCAGAAAAGGGCTGAAATTCTGAGAGATCTAGAGGATTCAAAGGGAATAAGTAACGTCAAGAGATTATTGGAAAGGAGCTCTAACAAGAAGAAAACATGGAGGGAATCAGTAAGCTAAGCAAGGAAGAGCTTGAAAAGATGAGATCATCCAATGCGTCTCTAGTTGTGATCCCTCATACTCTCTAGCTACTTCTAGTAAGTTTTTAGTTTTTGGCCTTTACAATGCACATAAAAATCCTTGTGCTTGCATCATTGACTTGGGAATTACTGATCTGATAACACCTCACTCCTTATTTGAAACCTATAACCTCTTCTCAATAACGGAGAAAACATTATTGTAAATGGATCCAAAGTTCTTATTTTGAATTTTAACAATGATTTGGAATTACTTAAAATTTAGTAAATTAATACTTTGACAAAAAAAAGGAAAGAAAAAGACTCTCAAAAGAGGGAGATAAACTTCAAATATTAAAAATATAAAAAATTAGGAATCCAATAATATCAAATTCATTAAAATGGAAAATTATTTAGAAGTCAAACTCAAGAAAATGGATATTTATATATTAATATTTCTAATATTATTAAAATATAAAATTATTAAAAATACGAAACGATGTCAAAAAATTATGATACAACTAGGACTCGTTGAGTGGCCTATTTGAAAAATGGGAAGCAAATTTTTTGAAACCATTTAAATTGAAAAATAAAAAAGAAAAGACAAAGGGCTAAGGTTTTATGTAAAGCTTTTTATTTATTATTTATATTTCCCTAACCTGACAAGATGTGACAGCAAAACAGTGATAGGATATGGGAAATAAAATATATTTTTATATATATACTTAAATCTAATGGGCCGCACGACAAAAACTTGAGGAATTTTTAATTTTTTTTTATTTGACTAATCCTAAATGTCATTGCAAAGACTACAAAAAGAAAAATAAATTATTTTAATTAAATTAAACTTTTAAACCTAACGTTTTTCCTAAACTAAGAGAAGTACCTTCTTGGGTCAGGTATATTCATCTTTTCATGTGGGGCCAGATGCATCTCTTTGGATTAAAAGGAAGAAAGTATTCTTTAAAAGGATATTGAGAAAATTTTGGGGGGATGAAGCCACTAGGAGTTCAGGGAAACCACTACAAAAACTTGTGGGAAAGGAAAAGAAAATGAAGGGAATTCATGAAATTCAACAGAGCATGTAAAGGCAAGATTCCTTAAGACATGTCCACTATAATCAGAATAAAAAAGTAGGCGATCTGTGTGTTATTTGTGCATCTAATTGGATGGTTGATGCACAGGATTTGCTATGGCCTATCTATGTTTGCTTTAAAACTCATGAATGAGTCACTATTGCATTGGATATGGTTGATCCATCTCTTGATTTAATTGCATATAATGCTTGTATATGAATAGCAAATGGAAATGAATATATGAGATTAAGGAAACTGAAGAAACGAAATTGTCATTCAATTAAGCAAAACAAACAAGAGTTTGTTAATAAAATTTTTTTTCAAGAAGCAAACAAAGATTTATCAATCAAATTTATTTAAAAAGAGTAAACAAGGGTTTGCCAATCAAATTTATTCCAAAAAGTAAACAAGTGTTTGCCAATTGAATTTATTTCAAAAAACAAACAAGGGTTTGTCAATCAAATTTATTTAAAAAGAACAAATAAGGATTTGCAACAATTGATAAAAGTTTGATCTCCCAAGGGATCTAAAAGGCTACCCAAAGGTAAAGGAACAAGCATCCCTAGTATACACTAATTCATGTAATAGATCTCAAAAATAGATTGTAGCCCAAGTCAAATAGAGACCATGAGGGTGCACCCAAATGCTTGAGCGTTAACTCATTTAGCCCAAAATTTCGAAAATAAAAGTTCAAATCCATAGAACTCTAACTTTGGATATAATCAACAGGGCCACCAATATGATTTGTGTGACATCCTTCCATGATGACTTCAAGGAAGAGTTTAACACAAAACCATCACCCAGATTTGTTGATTTATTTAAAGATAGTCAGGTTTGTCGTTTGAAAAAAGAATTTCATAGACTCAAACAATCTCCAAGAGTACAATTTGAAAGATTCACAAAGGAAATGAAACAATTAGAGTAAAGCTAAAAAGACCATCATACACTTTTCATAAGACAAAAAGATGAAGGGAAAGTTGCCATATGTTATTAATTTATGTTGATGACATTATTATGAATAAAATAATAAAAATGACAAGTTCTTATAAGAAAACTTAACAAGATAGTTTGAGATCATAAGCTTCACAAAGATGAAGTACTTCTTGGTCATACAACTTATACTAAAAACAATACCTTTTTATCACAAAGAAAATATCTCTTAGATCTTCTAAAGAAATAAAGAAGTTAATAAGAAGGTTACAAGTTCTCTTATTGATCATAACCATAAAATAAAAGCAAATTATGCAAGGAGTGTTGAGGATAAAAAAAATATGTCAAAGACTGGTTGACAATCTGATACATCTATCTCATGCCAAACTTAATATTGCACATTCAATGAGAGTAATTAATCAATTTATGCATGATCTAAAACAAGAACACTCTTAGAATGCTAATCGTATCCTTTACAACCTAAAAGTCATTGCAATATGAGAAATTCTAATCCATAAAGGCGACAAAATGACTTGAAATATACATTGATGCTAATTATGGAGGTTCACTATAGATAAGAGATCTACTTCAACATTTTACACTTTCTTGAGAGCAAATTTGATTATCTAAAGGAAGAACAAATAGAAAGTTATGACAAAATCAAGTGCATAGACATAATTTAGACCCATGGCATTTGGGGGTATACAAAAGCTTCTGATAGAAAGTTGTCATATGCTACTGGTTTATGTTGATGACATTATTATTATTAAAATAATGAAAATGACAAGATCTTAAAAGAAAACTCAACAAGATAATTTAAGATCATAGGCTTCACGAAGATGAAATACTTCTAAGGCATACAACTTACTCTAAAAACAATACCTTTTTATCACAAAGAAAATATCTCTTACATCTTATAAAAAAAATAAAGAAGTTGAATAGGAAGGCTATAAGTTCTCTTATTGATCATAACCATAAAATAAGAGTAAATTATGTAGGGAGCATTGAGGATAAAAGAATATGTCAAAGGGTGATTGACAATCTGATACATCTATCTCGTGCCAAACTTTATATTGCATATTCAATGAGAGTAACTAGTCAATTAATGCATGATCTAAAAGAACAGTTGTAGAATGCTAATCATATCCTTTATAACCTAAAAGTCACTTCAAAATGAGAAATTCTAATCCACAGAGGCAATAGAATGACTTGAAATATACATTGATGCTAATTATGGAGGTTCACTATAGATAAGAGATCTACTTGAACATTTTGCACTTTCTTGAGAGGAAATTTGATTACCTAGAGGAATACCAAATAGAATGTTATTGACTAAATCAAGTGTAGAGACATAATTTAAACCCATGACATTAGGAGTAAATAAAAGCTTTTGATAAAAAGTTATCATATGTTATTAGTTTATGTTGATGACATTATTATTAATAAAATGATAAAAAAGACAAGATCTTAAACAAAAACTTAACAAGATAGTTTGAAATCATAGGCTTCATGAAGATGAATACTTCTTGTGCATACAACTTATTCTAAAAATAATACATTTTTATCACAAAGAAAATATCTCTTAGATCTTTTAAAAAATAAAGAAGTTGAATAGGAAGGCTATAAGTTCTCTTTTTGATTATAACCATAAAATAAGAGCAAATTATGCAGGGATTGTTGAGGATAAAAGAACATGTCAAAGGCTGTTTGATAATCTAATACATCTATCTCGTGCCAAACTTGATATTGCATATTCAATGAGAGTAACTAGTCAATTTATGCATGATTTAAAAGAAGAACACTTGTAGAATGCTAATCATATCCTTTACAACCTAAATGTCACTTCAAGATGAGAAATTCTAATCCATAGAAGTGATAGAATGACTTGAAATATGCATTGGTGCTGATTATGGAGGTTCACCTACAATAAGAATCTACTTCAACATTTTGCACTTTTTCAAGAGGAAATTTGATGACTTAGAGGAATAACAAATAGAATGTTATGACTAAATCAAGTGCAGAGACATAATTTAGACCCATAACATTAAGGGTAAATAAAAGCTTTTGATAGAAATCATGTTAATAATCTTAAGGTCAAACAAGAACCTTTTTATTATCAATGAATACACCTCTTTAGTTGTACGACTTAGATGCCTCGTCTTTCTCGAAAAAATGATTTTATTGATGGGATTTGGTATGATACTGACAAGATCGATGAGATTTATATTCCAATAAAAACGTATTGATTTGAACTCATAGTTAACCAATAGCATGTTGAAATCAAAAAACCACATCCGTATTGCTTCCAGAAAATCTTCTAATTTTAGCATGTTGAAATCAAAAAATCACATCCATATTGCTTCCAGAAAATCTTCTAATTTGTTCTTCAGAAAAACTAGAAATAGAAAGAGATTCTTTGACCAGAAAGAATTCAGTTCAGATGTAGGATAAAATTGTATTGTGATCACAAATTTGCTATTAGTATTGCACACAATCTATTTCAAAATGATCACACCAAAATACAGAAACTAACTAATGAAAGCTAGATAATATTCTAATTACTATCCCATATATGTCTACAAAATATCAACCACTAGATGTTTTTCAAAAGTTTGTTCCCCAATAATATTCCAAAACTTGACAAGTTAAGAATGATAAATCAACATTCTTTAGCTTGAGGAGAATGTTTTAATCTTTGTTGTTCTACTTTAATATCTTACCATTTTCCATTAAAATCTCATTGGCTTGCTAGCTAATTGTGCAAATTTGATATCATATATGTGCATATTTGTTTTCTAGGTTCTTAGTTTGATTGCAAACAAATTTACAATATTTTGTTATTTTGTACATTTCTATGTTTTCTTATGTAATTTATTCTTGTTTTCTTCTAGTGCACCCAATACTTATATATAAGAAAAATAATGTTTTGAATGAATAAAACAAACTATATTCAAATTCTTCTCCATAATTACCCATATGATCGCTATCTCACCCTGAACTTACGATGAAGTAACCAACCAGATGTTGTTGCAGAATGAGGGGATTCGAATTGATACAAAATCACAACAAAAAAACAAATTGGGGTGGTGGAAGTCCCCCATTGACTTTTACACATACACAACCACAGGTCAACCTAATGTTAGCTTAGAATATCAAGGGTCAAGGTATAACAGGATATTTCAATTTAACAAAACAATGAGACTGAAATTAACAACACGCTTAAAACAAACCAAAAAGGCCATATAGAGTGGTAAGGTGCTTTGGCCAAGCAAATACTCCACTCAGAGTTTGAGAATTGTTTACTTGACCTTCCCTATTGGGTTTCAAATACCATCTACCAAATCAATAAATCAATCCCTATGCTCTTCACTCAAACCATTTACAAGGGAATTATTTTTTCTCATACAAGAAAAAAATGACAATATATAAAAAGATTAACAAGGAGAAAATACAAAGAAAATAAAAAAAAACTCAAACTTTATTGAAGAAAACAAAAAGTTCAAGAGACTATCTCTAAGGATCCTCACATAGCCCTTCCCATGATATCAAAGACCCTTAGCCTAAGATCTAGCCACACCTCCAAATTCTTGATCCTAACCCTCAACTAAATCTCACAAAAAAAAAACAAGCAATTCTATCTTTTTCTACAAAAATTGCAGCACAAGGCCTCCCAGAGACCCCCTTCTTAATAAACCTTGACTTATCCCTACTAAATCAGCCCTCACTTCCTAGACTTCTCAAGATGAAAAATATGAAATGAGATTAGATTGGATCCCCAAAAGGCACCCATTTATAATCGAAAGGAACATTATATTAATTTAAAAAAGACACAAATCTTACCCAAAGATTGTGCAACCTCAAATTTAATGTAATACTTATTTGTTAGAATTAGATTTGTCTCCAAAACAGAATTTTGAACATCAAACAATATCCAAATTAATAAATTTAGAAAAGTGCATTCAAATCCCTCAATTTCATTTTTGTGGGATCATCCAATTACAAATATTAACTTTTGATCAAATCATCTAATTGTGAAATCGAATTATTTGATTGTTAAATTAAATCACCTAATCAAGTTTGGGGTTCAAAAACAACTATTATATTTTGCCCATAATTTTTCACTATAATATTGAAATTTGATTTTTTTAAGTGCTCAAAAAGCTAAAAAGTTACTCTACAATTGCTTAGTTCAATTCTTTAAGGATTCCAATCAAACTAAGATGAAAATGAGACCACAATTTGCTAAATCATCTATTTTTTAATCTTCTTAAGTTTCTTTTGCCTCCTTTTCCTTCACAACTAGAACTAATACCCTAATCAAGAACCCTTCTTTTAAAACAAATAACTCACTCCTACGAGTCCTCATACTTACAATAGGAATGGACAAAGTCCACAGCACCTTTGCTTTTTCCTTTGATATCAATTGCTTCATAGTGCGTTGAGTCCTCTACTTTAGATGTTGATCCCACAATGGAAAATCAATGGGCCAATCATAATCCATTTTTTCAAAGATGGTATCTCCATGTGGATAGCATCTACTTTTGGTAATAGCTTAGACATCTCCCAAGACCATCCAAAACAAACTAGCAAACCTTTGCTCAACCTTAGCAAGTTGAGTCCCTCAATACCCATGGAGAAATTTCCTTGTCTTCACCATCTATGCTCAATGATATCCAACATATGTCCTCTTCTAAACACCAATATAACTATTTGCTACAACAAATTCCTTTTTTCTTTTGTCATTTATTATTTCTCCCCCGCCTCCTCATCTCCAAGTACAATACCGAACATTGCCTCTTGAAATTTCTTGGTCATTTGTAATGATAGCATAACAAAGAATTTGATTGAAAAAAGGAACCAAAATTACCTCTACTATTGGATTTCTCCTTATCCTTGTGATTATTTCTAAAGCCAGTATCCTTGAACTTCCTTTTCATTTTAATAAGCTTTAGTCTTCCATTGCTACCTAGAGTACAAGATAGTTGTGGTACCCACCATCAACTCAAGAACCATTTCCTTTACCACTTGCCACCATCCTCTCTCCTGCTTAAGATAAACTATCCTTCCTCAACAACTGATCTCTAGAATTATCCATGCTTGACTCCTACAACACAATCTCCATCAAATACTAAACCTAATTTTTAGAAGCAATTGTCTCTTTGAAAGACATAGATGGCTCTTATACTTGAGCCATCTCCTCACTCACGTTGGCACCATTTCCTTCGACAACTCTCTCGTCTCTCAATTATATCAGAAAAAGTTACAATCTCCAATCTCTGAATTCTCTAATAAAAGAGAAAATTGATACATTACCAATGTCATAAATACCCACATGGTTAAGATCTACTTGCTGATACTAAATTCTAATATATATCCCACCCTAGAATCGCAATGGATGAATCAATCCAACACAGATAATTGAAGTGAGTCAAATTGATTAAATAACACTGAAAAGTAAGTTGAGACATGCTCTTTCTTCTCACATAAGGAAAAATCAGATAGATAAAAAAAATGACAACATAGAAAATAAACAAAAAAAATCAAAGAAAAAGCTCAACAAACTTCATTGGAGAAAAACCCAAATCTGGCATAAAACACAAACACTCCATGTCCAAGACTCTCACACAACTTTTCCATTACTAGAAAAAACCCTTGCCCCAACCCCTAGACACAAACACGGAATCTCCGAATTCTTGATCCCAATCTTCAACAAGTTCTCATAATTCATACAAACCAAATTGCTTTTCTACAAAAATCCAAGCCCTAAACCTAACAAAGATCTCTCTCTCTTTCTAAATCTCAAACTATTCTCACCAAATCACAGTTTTCTCTTAGCATAGTTCTCAGATTTACCAAGATGAGATTAAGATTAGATTGGATCCTAAAAGACACCCTTTTTAGAAAAATATACAAATCTCGCCAAAAAAATGCAACTTTAACCCCTTTTAATTAGTTTCATATTTATCCCCAAAATCATCATTTTTAAATATCCAATAATATCAAACTAGGTAGTATCAAAAACTGGATTCAAATCGCTTAATTATTCCTCTATTAGACCAATCAATTGTAAAATCGAACTTTTGATTAAACCTTCTAATCATCTTTGTTCAATTAGGTTCAAACCTCCATAACAACCATTGGATTTTGGCCATAGCTTTTCACCCTAACATCAAAATTCAACAGTTTTTGAAGCGTTGCAAAGTCAAGAATTTCTACAACTTTTGTAGTTCAATGCGTTGAAGAATTCCAGATGGACCAAAGTAAAAAATAGTCCTAATCCCTGTATCATCCACGTTGGGCCTTCCAAATTGATTGAGTTTCTCTATTGGATTACATTAGTACACATCAAATTTGTACCTTTTGTGTTAATTGTAAACTTTTTACAAGCCTTAGTCAAAAGAAGGTGCCATTAGTTGGGCATTTTACTAATGATTCTTCTTATAAATAACACTAAAAGAGCTAATGCAAAACTAAACTTAAGGGAAAAAGACTTCAAAACCAAGAGATTTAAAATTAATAGACCTAAAACTAAATATATTGAATATAAATTTAATTGAAGTACCAAGTTCATAGATCATGGAGAGAATAATTGTGATAAACTTATTATATAGAGAAATTTAACTGTCTTAAATGACTACGTTTTATGGTGATGTTGCAAACAAAATCCAAAACAACTTGAATGAAGCAAAGAGAAGTACATTTGGTGTCACATGATTGAAAAATTCTACCCATGCCTAAATTTAAGGTTTAAAAGATCATTTAAAAAGAATGTTTTATAGAACTATTATGAGATGTAGTACATAATTTTGGCATGCAAACAACAAGGACAAACCAAATGAGCAATGCCAATATCAATGTCTTAATATGAATGAGTTGCAATACCTGGAATGGTGTAATTGGGAATAAGCATGTCCATGAAACGATTGGGGTGGTTAAGGAAATCTCAAAAGACTTGACTTATATAATGTTCAATCATTTAAAATGTAAAAAGATAAATGCTCTAGTAAAAACAAGGGAGTTATTGGATTCGGCCATCTTAAAAAAATTAGATAAGATCAAGCAAGTTTTTTCATGTAACCATTAAGAAAGTTCTGGCATACTTTGAGCTCAATAACAACTTATTTGATAAAGTGTGAGAAAGGCTAAAAATTCATGTTACCAACACATAAAGTGGGATTAATAATTTTTTTTATTGTTGCTTTTGCCATCCACATTGTAAATAGCTGTTTGCTTTATTATGAAAACAAACCTGCTTTCCTTTTAATAGCACTTGTTAACAATCTCAAGCAAAAAATAATGAGTACCTGATAGCAAAGTGTTGGAGCCAACATGAAGTATATTAAGCTTCCAAAGCTAACACCAGACAACCTGTCAACATTTGGGCATTCTGGATTGTTTTCACCCTAGTAGCAAAAACATAAGAAAGGCAATCCTAAGTAGGAGCATAACTTATGATAATTGTATAGACAATTCTTACAGGTAGTGAGTTACCTTGAACTTCTTATGCTAGCAATTTATAAAAAAAAAATCTCTTAAATCTATAAAGAAGACAACAAAAAATAGTACAGATCTTACCACAAAAACGAAAGTATGATGAATGCTTGGATACAAAAGTTATACTACACTAAGATAATATGATTCACTACTCAGTTAATGTTCAGTTAGAAAGCTTGTGCATGACACGCTACCATCATCCTTTCTCTCATGATGCCATGAAATAAAACTAAGAAAAACTTCTCTTAAATCTATAAGGAAGACAACAAAGAATAGTAAAGATCTTACCACAAAAACGGAAGTATGATGAATGCTTGGATACAAAAGTTATACTATACTAAGATAATATGATTCACTACTCAGTTACCGTTCGGTTAGAAAGCTTGTGCATGAAACGCTACCATCATCCCTTCTCTCATGATGTCATGAAATAAAACTAAGGAAAACTTCTGTTTTTTTTCTACACATGCAAGCCCACGAATACAATTCCAAACCTTAAACAACAGGTTTCCTACTAACACAACAATTCAAACTTTTATTCAAAAATTAAACTGACTATGTCAACATTTTCTTGGAATTTCACATGGCACGTTATCGGGCAATGTATAGAGATGAACTGGTGACAAAGGATATCTGTCCTTTTAACGAGGAGTTGTTTTGTATGGGTACAACTTCATGTACTTGTGAGGGTAATGGGAAGAGCCATCTGTTTGCTATAGGAAACTCTTTCAGTCAGCGGCTTCTCGTGCCAGTCCATAATTGGTTGGCGAAGATCTGACGTCTCATTCCTCAATATGGGACTTTTGACCAGACCCGGCCATTGGACCGTTTGCGCGAGACTGAGGGTACAGTTTACTCTCTGGAGTGGAGGGCTGCCACCGATAGGTGGCTGGCTACAATTCAGGTTGAAATGTTGTCAGTCCTGTTCTCTCACTGGTTTGGGCATGGTGGAGCTCTCTTCACTATGTTTTCAAACCCCTTCCTCATTCATTTTGTAAAGAGGGAGGAGATTGTGAATTTTCAGGCTGGTCAAGCCCTTGGTTTCTACGCTTCTTGGCCCTTGTTCACCATACGTTGAAAATATGCCAACAGAAACCACAAATGCAGCTGGATTGGGGAATGTTGAACACGATATCATTTTCAACATAACAACTGAAGAAAAAACTGACCAATGACTACATAACTTGTTTACCTCAGGACTAGAGTAGTGCAAAGACCTTAAATCATAATTCGTATGTGCATAGGAAACAAGCTTTAACCAAACAACGCTTGCACTCATTATTAATGCCAGACCAGACAAAATAGCAGAATCACACCTGTCAAAAAAGAGAAATAAAATGGCTGAAGCAGATACACAAAAACTAATGGATGGGCAACATAACATAATATTAGTTCTGATTTCAAACAAAAATCCTAATGAGACTCTACTATAGACCACATATGCAATTATACATGCAAAAATATAATACACACACAAACATGTGTGTGTGCGCACACACATATGGCAACTTAAGAATATAACTGTAAATTATTTATTAGTCAAAACTCATATAATGGAGAAGAAACCATCAAAAGTTTGTTCAGCACATTACAGGTATCTAGTCTAATCACCATTTTAATTTAAATGAGGCATATTTCTTAAATCATGCCAGCATGATTCTAATAAGAAACAGAAACTAAGCAGTTCACATCCTTCAGTTATCCTTCAACTTTTATTTAATAAAAAATGCAGCTTACTAAATGGATATAACATGCTTTTTTCCACTTTGCCAGGAGAATAACAGAAAAAACCCAAAAATCCCATGTATACAATAAACAGGAACAATAAGAAAAACACATTCCTAACTTTATTCGGCATGTCATGCCACAAGCATTCTATCTGGAAAATAAAATTGCACAAAAGATCATAGAAACTTACAACAAATAGGATTTGCCTTTTCAATTGCACTAGTACACATTTTTACCAAAAGGTACACAATGCCACTATTCTTTCACAAGCAATCATTTTAATTAATATCAAGAAAATCACTAAAATGAGTTCATGAATAGTTTAGCAAAGTAAAATAGAGGATATGTCTAGCAGATCCTTGTAAAACGATAAAAATATATGATTGAAGTAGATTAACTAGACACCAATGCTTAATTTAGAGAGATAAACTGATTGAAAACATCTGTGCAATGCACTAAGTGAACTCACTTCTCTGTCGGATTACACAGATGTAATCATGAGAATTTAATATCTACTTGGCAATTTGTAACATATAATATATTAACCATTGTATCAGGAAAACACTTTGAAAGCTTGAAGATAACATTCACAAACTAAAGCTCAAGAGCCTACTACTAGAGGTTAAACCCTCGATACCCAGGCGCATGAGGACAGACCCTCAAGGCCCCACATTTCAAGACTAGAATCTCGAGAATCTGCTATTCGAGGAGATAAAGGATAAATTCTAAGCCATCCCTTGCCTATGTCCTACACGACCATCATGGGTCATTGCCGCCTACATTAACCACCGCCAAAAGAGCTTACGAATAAAATCCAAGCCATCCTTTGCCCATGTTTTGTGCCACCATAAAGGATCTCTATAGCCTAAGATATAGGAGATAAAGTTCAAGTCATTCCTTGTGCATGTCTTGCACTATCATCATGTGCTCCCACAACATGCAATGGCCACTAACTAAGGAGATAAAACAAGAAAGATGAGGTCCTGTCATCCTTTGTCCATGACTAACACTGCCAACATAAGCTATTGTTGCATATAGTGATACTACAGAAGAGATAAAGCAAGACTTGCCATCCTTTGCCCATGACCTACGCCACCAAGGCCATTGTCACATGCAATGCTGCTACTGAGGAGATAAAGCAAGAAATATGAGGTCCATCCTTGCTCATACTCAAACTCCATTATATATGGACCCCTAAGAGCTCAATTGAGAGCAAGCAATCTCCGAGCTTATAGGATAGTGCGTTTCTTGAGAGTGGATGACTTCTATCCCACCTATTGGCATTTCTTACTCTTCCTGGTTATCTTAGGCATATGAAGATCGAAGTTCTCTATTTCCCTCCTTCATAATATATTATTTAGATTCTCAACTAAGTAAATTTTTGTTAATTCCATTTAATCAAATTTTTGTTGAATGTTTTGACTCCATCTATGAAAGTAAATAAGAAAACTGAAATGAAAATGAAGAGAGGGAATCTCTCAACCCCTATGTTTAGAAAGTGACAAGACCCATACATCTCTGCTTCAACCATCTCAAACCTTCAAGTGCTCTCCTTCCAACCATCTCCATCTATTGTTGAGCCCTCTCCCTTTTCTTCCAATAATCCCCTCCATCTATTTCAACAATAAATTGAGTGCGTCATAAAGGTTCTCTCAACTTTACTTGGAGATCAAGGGAAATTAGTTTTATTTGTATCTTTAACTTAGCCCATTTTCCTTTCAACCTTTCAATTGAAGTCTTGCTTTCAAGACTAGCTCATTGATCTTGCATGCAACCAATAAGCTTGAGTCATTATCCAAAAAAATTCCATCTATCACAACTATTGTCTCAATGAATGGGGCCCATTAAAAGTAAGAAATTAATTTTTACTTATGAAGTTATGACATAAACTTGTACAAGAGCTTTTAAGAGTAAACTCTTTTATATGATTGTCAACTTTGGTTAAGATGTATCCACAACAATCTATTTCTTCCGAAAAACATCCTCAATAATATCCCTCTTTTGCGTGAAGGTTTCATCACATTTCATAAGAATCCAAACCACTCAACATAGCATGAAGGCGGCCGTTAATAGCAATTCTTCTTCCTAAAAGTAAAACAAGTCAATAAAGGTTCAAACATTACTTGGCTTAATCTAAAGCAAAAATGACAAGTTGACGGACAGATAAATAATTTATCATTTTTTTAAGAATTTTAAACTCCATTAATTTTCTGGTAAAAATTTGTAGACAACTCTTTATTTATACATCAATTGTATAAAAGAGTCTGAATATCACATGAAAAAGTAAAAATTCACAAGCTAATGCTCGAGATCCTACTATTCACAATCAAGGCTCAAACGTCAAGACTCCATTGCTTGAGGAGTTAAGTAAAAGTCTAAGATATCACTTGCCCATGTCTAGCAATCGTCATCATGGGTTGTCACCTCCTACAAGAACTACCATCCAAAGAGGTGAAAGATGATGTCTAGGCCACCCCTTGCTCATGTTCTATGGCGCTGTTGTGGGTTGTTGCTACATACAATGATTGTCGTCTGAAGAGATAAGAGATAAAGTGTCACGCCCCGCCTAAACTATCACTATAATCTACTGATAAAATCAGCTAATCAGAGCATAGCAGCATATAATTGAGGACACAACTGTAAAACTAGGCGAGGGTGACGCAAACAAAATAAAACTGTTACCTTTATAATCAACAACAACTTCAATATATGCATACCTGTCACTTGGGAAATCCTGTACAAAAATTACAAAAACCGAAATAACAGATACGTTTGTACAAAGTCCCATACCATCCTAAGCACCCTCTCTCTGTGAATCAGTGGCATGTCCTGTAATGTAAGTAGGGGAAATGAGCTTATAAAGCCCAGTAGGTGAATGCTATGGCTACAAGGATATAACATGATGAATATCTAACAACATGCTATAACTCAAATGTAAATATGGCAAAGATAAATCTGAAATCAGCATGCAATGAATCAAGCAAAGTATGCAATTCATTTCTCCTTCTTTTCAATTCTTTTTTTCCTTATTCATTTTTTTTTTTCTTTTCTTTTCTTGCTGGGTCCCAGACTTTCCCCATGATCCACATCCCCCATCCCTATCATATCATATCACATCTCTATGGCATCTATCTCATCTAGAGACCATTGCCCGTAGGCATATCGTGGCTGGCCAAGCCTATCACGTCGGACCATCTCCGTATCTCAGCCCTGCACAAAGTGCTAGCCATATACGAGATGTCTCGATCTCTATCACGTCGGACCATCTCCGTATCTCAGCCCTGCACAAAGTGCTAGCCATATACGAGATGTCTCGATCTCATCATATCCCTCCGCACTCAACCCTGCACAAAGTACTAGCAATGCGGGGGAGGTCTCTATGCCATCTCATCATGCCCAGCATCCTGTGCTGGTGCTCATATGTCCGGGGACTACTGGGATGCGATCTAGGGTCAATTCTTTTCTTCTTTTCTTTTTTACTTTTCTTTTTAGGGAATTTAACCCTTTAAGAGGTATAATCGACACCTCTACACATTTTCTTTGGCATGCTTTACATTTTACTATACCATAGTATCATATTACAAATTCTCATTTCATTTTCATATAATGCCATAATATTTCAAAGCCATGCTTTTATAATAAAATAACAATCACTACTTACATTACTATTTAAATAAATTCACCTACCTGAGTTCCTGAGGGTCCTGCCATTCTTTGGCCTCTTCCTCTTCCCCTTCCTCTTCTTCTCATTTATTTCAATTACAGGGTGCTGAAATCGCAAATCAATATATTTTTATCAAAATTTGTTTTAAATGCTGCAACATACAGATAATTGATCTCTGCAGAATGAACATTAAATTACCTGTCAGAGTTTGTTTTCTTCACACTTATGCAGCCTTCGCCACTCAACACTTCTTTTCAATTTTTCCCCCCCTTTTAACACTGCTCAAGCACAAATAATTCAAGGGGATAAAATAAATAGAAAACCTCTTACCGTCGGCTTAAAAACAACAAAAGAAACTCACCGGAGGCTGCAGCTGACCACTGCACGGTTCAGAAATTCCCCTCGGATCAAGCCGACACTCTTTTGCAACCCTCCTTTCTCGGCACGGAAAACGAGAAAGGGCTGCACCGCAAAAATTCCAAAAATCAAAAAAAAAAAAAACTTTCCCTTCTACGGTTCGAGGAGAGAGAAACCGCTCGGGAAGAGAGAGAAACCGCTCGGGACTTACCCGGTTCCCTTCTCGCTGAGCTCGGAACCTGAATCGCCGCCGCCGGACCTCCGATTTTTCGTCGGGACGGACTTCTTCCGATTTTTCGTCGGGACGGACTGCTGCTGCGGGAACGGGACGGAAACTGCTGCGGGAAAACCCTCGATCCCCTTTTTTTCCTCCGCTGCTTCGCACAGTTCGGCACGAAGGATCCTTAACCCTTTTCTTTTTTTTTTCTCTCGGGGTCGGGGCGTACGAGCGCACGCAGCGACACGCGGATCGCCTCGCGTCCGACACCCGTGCGTTTTAGGGATTAGGGATTCCGGTTCGGCTTGGTTCCGGTTCGACGTTAACCGAACCCCTTTTTTTTTTTCTGGATATTACATAAAGTCCAAACCATCCTTTGCCCACATCCTACACCACCATCATGGGCAGCAACCTATAGTGACTGCCAACCAAAGAGACAAAGCAAGAAAGACTAGATCTTGTTATCCTTTGCCTAGGTGGCTATCGCTTGCAGTGCAACTATCGAGGAGATAAAGCAAGAAGAATAAGGTCCAACTATCCCTTGCTCCTACTCAAATGCTCCCATAAATAGAACCCGTGAGGCTCAACTAAAAGCAAGTAAATTGCTTGCTCAAAAACTAGTACTTATTTAGAGAAAGAGAGACTTCTAGCATTCTTCTTGGCCTTTCTTCTTCTTTCCTAATTAGTTTATGAGGATCTAACTTCTCTCTTCCCCTCCTTTGTAATCACACACTTTAAATTCTCAACCAGGTAAACCTCTATTAATTTTGTTTAGTCTAAGTTTTGCATCAATATAACTAAAAGGCAAAAATAAACCATTTTGTATAACTCAACTATTACTTAAGAATACAATAACTTATAAATTTACTCTAAACATTGTTTGCACATCAAGCAAAGGTTCAAATTACAAAAAAAAAATTTAGTAAATGCCATCTTAAACATATAACTTGTGACTAAATTATTATTTTTACATAAAAAACTAGCCAATGTAATATTCACACCAAATTCATCAAGCAGCACACTCACAAAAAAATATGAAAAAAATAAATATTACCTCAGAATCACAAAAACTGGATATAGGATTTCCATAGAGGTAAGAATAACATAAAAAAATATAACCACCTGTTAAAATAAAAAACAAAAACAGGATTCATCAGTTGAAGTCTCATCAAAAAAACTAATCATGTTACGAAAGGCAGAACGCTAAGTAGCACCAAGTAGAACACAAATTTCGATAAAAAACAACAACAATCATATTGCCCTTTCTAAACCAATAAAAATGATTTTTTTATCTAATCTTTCCCATTAAACCCTTTAAATGCACATTCAATATGATAGACCTTCTTAGCATAAACTAATTTCATTCTAACATATGTTATCTCAAATCATAATTTGTACTCACCACTACTTCTCACACTATTAAGATATTGTTCATCAATATTTTTACCTTATAATTAGTATCATTTTGAATATATTTTATTTTTGTAAACAAGTATCATCCCATGTCATTTTAATGTTCAAAATAACATTCCATAATTTGGTAAGTCAAAAAAATCTTCTTTTCTTATTTAGTTTCACACATTTGTAGGGATGATAACTGCTTCTACAACTCCTAATTCTTATTCTTTAAAGTTTTTATCAACTTTTGGATTTGGTAATAAAAAAATTAATTTCTTTTAAATTAGTATGATCCTCTAAATTAATCTATTATTAGAATTTCTATTGAAAAACATAAAAAAATAATACATCAACTTATATTTAATATTATCATCATCAATTAATCCTTTCTAATCAACTTTGATGTATTTTACTAGAGGTAGGTATCTATTTTTCTTCACCCATGTTGTGACAAACCATATGTGTGTATGTATATATATATATATATATATATATATATATTGGATGTGTGTGTGCATTTATCTTTATTTATATCAAATTTCTTATAAAAATTTTTGAAAGTCGATTTCTTGGAATCAATAACTAAATTATTAACCTCCTTTTTGCCTTTGTATGTGTGTATGTGTATAACTTCAAGTCTATACCACAAAGCCTCTTTATAATTCAATGATTACCTTTTAGATTATTTAAATACATAATTTGCTATACTACAAATAAAACTAATGATACTGAAATATATACCAAAGATAAATGACTAACTTTTCTCTCCATATTAAAGATATCCTAAGACTCCATACTTAAATATAATATTATTTTTATTCAAAACATTCCACCATCAAATTCTATAACATTAGTTTACATAATTTTTTTTTACAACTCATATGGTAGATATTAAGTGATTGAACATTCACTCAAGATAATCTTAACAAATTTCAATTAAGAAAACCAAGTTTTCTTAGGTTTTCTTATAAAAAATAATTAAACTTCATCCATAAAATTCTACTCTGATAATTAATCATGTGATATTCTCATTGTTCAAAAAATGTGTTCACAAGTGTAATATCATATACTAAAAAAATACTAAAACAGTTTTAATTTTTACAATTGCATCTTTAAAACCCATTATGCCATAAAATTTTAAATATTTTGCTTTATTTCCTATATTCTTATTCAAGACTCCTCCAATAAAACCTTTTCTTCAAGTGAGATCTATTATACTCCAAATTATTTCAAAATATTACTTTAATGCTAGCATCCGATGTTATTTAACAGGCATAAAATGGCTTCGATAAATAAAATCTTTAAATTTATAATTCGTTAAATTTATAATTCTCTCTCAATTATATATCAATCACAATATTTTTCAAATTCTTATGCAAAATTACAACTACAAGTTTCTTATTTAATTCTCCACCAAATACAAAAGATTAAAACCTAATATATAAATTTCCTCATACTTTTTGCTTATAAAGTAATCTAAAGTGACATAAAAACCCTCATTCATTTGACATGTTTTATACTTGTTATTGACTACAAACCAAACCTATACTGAATCAGTTAGGGGCAAGCCATGGCAGTGCTTGCCTTTAGTTTCAATCAACCGCAATATGAGCTTTGATAGGTGTAAGCTTACATAGCTGAAGCTCTAATCTTGAGGGAATATGAAATAGACAGATGAGTTCGGTTCTTCCTATTAAGAACTAGTGAGTATTCAAATTACACATAATCCAAGGCAATTGTTAGGCCTTTGTGATTATGAATTGACTAATAATCACAGAGTAAACTACTTACCAGCTCAGAAATGTGCTTGTTCCATGCCAGCTTCTCGAACAAAAGAGAACAAAGAGGAAAAGCAGGTAGAGTAAGCCTGTCATTCATATGAAAGTAACACTATGTAAGTAAATTTGCAGCAGAATGTCTTATATAGAGGTCGTCATAAATGTTATGCAGGAAATACCAGCACATTAGTAGTGGCCATTCTTTCAATGATGTTGAACTAAACCAAAATCCGGATCTTATGAGAAGACCATACTGAAACTTGACATTAACAGAAAATTATATCAATGAAATCACAGAAAATTGAATGCAAATACAGCAAGAATGAAAAAAAAAAGATGGTTATACCAAAATAAAGAAAAATTGTCAAACCTTCATCAAGTTCTCAATTATCAGTCTGCTATTCACTGCAATAAGCACAACAATGCAGAGGTTGAATAGGCCTGCATGGCTCTGACAGTAATGATTCTAGTTAGAGCAAAGAAAGCTTCATTCCTCAAACCACTGTGATATATAATAACATTAACCACCTAATGACATTAGGATACATTAAAAATGAAGTATCACTCCAAAACAAATCCTTTTTGAAGGTTTAACACATCTCAGCTCTCACTTTTCATTCCTTTTATTGTCATAATTCCTGCCTGGAATCCGCAGCAAATCCACGATTGCAAAGGGCTATGGTTGCAAAACTGTTTAAAATGCTCTGAAATAGCAAATGTCTAACGCAAAGAACAACATTTCTTAGATGCAACGAAATTGGATCTAGGATGGAAAGAAAGAAAGAAAGAACAACGAAAAAACGCAATCAACAAATCAAAACAGAAAAACAATAACAGGGCAGAGCAACGCTAACATAACAAACCAAAGAGACAACACAAGGAAGCAAACTCAATATGTAAGGAGCAAAGGTGAAGCAATAGCGTAGTCATCGAAGTATAGCCACGAAGCTCTACTATAGGTCGGGCGACAAATCACCTGCTTAAATATTGCATCAGAGCTCAGTGGGCTCTCCTTCACTCTTCTATGCGCTGGATACGAGACACGAGTGACGAACTTGGCCGGCAAACTGCTCTCCCCTTCCCCCACCCCATCGCCGCGCTCCTCCTCGTTCATAAACTTTTCCCCCTTCCCCTCCCCCGCCCTTCGGTTCCCATCACCAACTCTATAAACCGCGTCAGCGTCGGAGCTCTTTCCCTCCCCCGTAGATTCCGTGTTCTTGCCTCTTGCGAGGCCTATCTCCCCCGACTCGCTCGGCGCTGCAGCAGAGATTACTCTCCGGCGAAGAGATAGGCCAACTAGCGAAGCCATCTCACCACCCTTGCTCGAAGCCGCCATGCGAGCGTTCGACAGTGAGGACTGATTCCTCTAATCAGTTTCATTATTTCGAGTGGCTCGTCGGCGAGGTGGTGCGCTGTATGACGCGACGGGCTGTCGGCTTTAGCTGTCATCTGAGAAAAGAATGAACGGTGGAAAGGAAGCAAGTGAAATGGCCACTGTGCAGGGATCGACCATTAAATATTAGGAGGGTTTTACTGAATTTAAAAAAATAATTTTATAATCTTTTAGTAATACAATTTTTTTTGTCAATAATGATTATAAATTATCTAAAAATTTTATTTGTTTTTACTTGCTAAAAATATTTATGTGATTGATATAATTAATGCATGAACCGTTCACAAAATCTATTTATCCGTCGTTAAAGAAAATTTTACACTACTTCATAAAAAATCAATATTTTTTAATATTTTTTAATATTTTTTCATAAAAGTTGATTTACTTAAACTTCCAAATAAATAGAATTTCAAATACCTAATTTTCATAATTTTTTATAATTTTAAACATAATTATTTAAGGTTCTCATACTCATTTAGGTGTTGTCTTACCAAATTAATCCTTAAAAAATGCTTCAAAAATATGATTTTTGGAAATACAGTTAAAACAAAATATAGTTTTAGCACAATTTAAACTATTTTCCATTTTTTTTTTTTTTTTTTTTTTTTTGCTTAACAGTGATGTAGCAATTCAAAAATGATACAAAAGAACCCAAATTGTAAAGGGCATAAGTTCATCATCTACTATAAATCCAATCTAACTAAAAGAGTAAAAAAAAGGTAATATTTAAAGATTTATTGAGTTTATATAAATTATTAGATTATGATATGTTATTTATATAATATTAAATTATTTATTATTACACTCTAAACACTAATTTTATAAATTTATTTTATTCATTATTTTTACTGTTTTATTAATTTTTATTTAAAATATCTTCTTTTTTTCAATTATAATTAGTTAACCTATTTAAGATATAATTAGTTAACCTATTTAAATAGCTGAAAAATGGCCTGGCCCAGCGAAAAATAAATCCCTGATATTTATTCTCTGTTATTAAAACTGATTGAACTGTTTTTAAATGTAATTTATTTAAAAAATTATATTCTAATTGCCATCGCCATATACCTGCGACCAGTTTATCAAAAATAAAAATAAAACCTGGATTTAATATTATTCAATATTTAAAATTAAAAATTTTTTTTTATTTGTTTTTTGTATAAATATATTTTTTTGCTTGAAAAACTCATAGAAGATTTACAAGAAAATTAAAAAAAAGTGTTTTATGCAAATTAAAAATAGTTTGAAAAGCTATAGAAATTTTGATATTTTTAATTTTAAAAAATGAATCTTAATTTCATTCTCAAAAAATTTAAAAATAATTTTATTATTATAAATTTATTTTAAATTCAATGTCATATTCAATAAAAAATTAATCTTATTATTTTCCACAATATTCTATCAAGACAGCGTAAATAAACAGGCATATGAGTCGCGTGTCCGAGTCGGGCAATGCAGACCTCACGCGGTTCTAGAAATATAAAATAACATTTAGATTAAATATTATTTAAATTTGATTTATCCGAAAGAATTTCCATTTTTTTAAATAAATAGCCCACGTGCCGAATAACAGGTCAATGGTCAAACATAATGGCTTCCAAGGTTTGCAAACCTTGAAAACTATAGCTAGTACAAAATTATTTTCTTTACCTTTTAAATCAGATAACCAAGATATTTAATTTGATCTAAAACATTTGTGAGATCCAATTGCTTTTAAAAAAAATTTATACTTTCACTAATAAAAATTTAAATTTAATATTAAGAAAATATATCTTAATTTAATATCAAAAAATTTATAATTAACACGTGTAATACGTTTTAAAATGTCTAAATTAAAACATCTAATAAGAGATATATAATATGATTTTTTATATTGTCGATTGACATTGTCCGATATAATTATATTAAAATATTTGGTTTTATTGAACATTGTTGTCCTCGTTGATTGCTTCAAATCTTTCTTACTTAATGTTAACCATTGCAACTATCTTCATAACCAATAAAATCTTGTCGCAATTATAACTATCTACCAATCATTATAGATTTACATTATCATTTCAATCATAGTTTCTAATTATCTTTAACGATTGGTGCAATTGATCGGTGGTTCTTCTCAATTGTTGTTGTCTACGATAATGAAATGATAAAGAAAGTAATTTAAAACAACTTATAAAATATTATTTAATAAACATGTATAAAAGTATAAGAGAAAAGACTTTTAATTTAAAAAATATGTGCTACAATCTTTATAATTCTTTGACTTTGACATTTTCAAAGATCTTATTTATAATGAGATAAGAATCCTCTTATATGATTTTATTTATGCTTTGATACGATGACTATTGCAAAAAAAGGTTGTTTACAAGAAGCATGTGTGATTGGTTGTTACTTCAATTATTATCAATCATCGTATAAAGTAAGTTTATGAAGTATTAAAAGGGCAATTATTAGAATCGTCGAGTTGGATTGTAGTTTTTTTATTTAAATTGTGCAATAACTATAATTTTTATGTAAGATACAAATTATATCATATATTTTTTATTTTGTTACAATTATAAATAGAGATGTAAAAAAAAGAATAAAATTAGTTACCAATATAATATATTAAAGATTATTTTTTAGCCCTTTTATCAAATGATCTTTTCAAATAATTCATATCAAAATAAGCTTTTTTATATTAATAAATATTTAACAAACATGTTTTTATAAACTTTTTAAATGTATTTTTTTACCTATAAGAGGATCCTTCATCTATCAATAATTTGGTCTAACACAAAAAAAAAATAATGAGAATTCAAATTCAAAACTTAGTTCTTTCTTGATGGTCAAGTTCTTAGCATAAGTCAATTTAACCATTCTATCAAAGTATACCATTGTAAGCTTTGTAGTGTTGATTGTTCCTTAAGTTATTAAACATCTTTCATGACCATAATGCTTTCTAGACAATTTAGGAATGTGTTATTTACTTGTTCTCTCTAGCAAACAAAAATATATAATATATTTTTTTAAGCACACCATGATATGACAGCATCGTTAAATCTCACCACCACCTTTGGAGGTTAAAGTATGTTGTACGTGTGCGAGCAATATCCCAAAAATTATTTTGTAATAAGTTAATTCAATCATGTAATAATGTAAGTCAATATATTTTGAAAATTAAGAATATAATTTAAAAAAAAATAATACTTTATTTATAATTTTTCTTTTCTCTCTTTAGATTCTAATTAATCTTAAAATCATGATTTTTATTTGATTTAAATTTATAATAATTTATAAATATTAAATATAATTACTTAATTAATTCTCACTATTTTGGGGATGTTACATCGATGGGTATAAGAGATGATATGCTATGGAATAATTATAATGGCCATAGAGGAAATATGACCTTAATTGAATAATGAACCTATAAGGCAAAAGAGACATAAATGAATTAATGAAAAAAGGCATAAAAAGAAGGCTAACTTTTTATTTTTTTCTTATATATGTTTATAATGTAATTCTCTTTATATGCATCATTATATGTTTTTCTTTTCATTCTCTTTAAATAGTTTAGGTATTTGCATAACATTAAGTTGAAGATCATAATAGGTTTAAAATTTTAAATATGCATTGAGTATTTGACCTTAATTGAATAATGAAATTACAAGAAAGGCATAAAAAGAAGACTACCTTTTTATTTTTTCTCGCATATGTTGATAACCTAATTCCCTTTAAATATGCCATTATATGTTTTTCTTTCATTCTCTTTAAATATTTTAGGTATTTGCATAACACTAAGTCGAGGATCATAATAGGTTTAAAAATTTAAATATGAATTGAATATTTGATAAATCAACTTAATAATAAGTCATATAAATGTCGAGAATATGAGATTAATTATATTGATATTGTGATTATGTTAAATGTAGTGATGTATCCTTTTTGGATGTATATTGAAGATGTTGAATATATTCGAATTTATTTAAATATAATTAAGTGCTCTCTATTAGTATTTTTTTTTTTGTTCAAAACATAATATTATTGTTGATAATATTGTATATGTTTTGAAAAAAATATCATTATATGATTATTCTATATGAAGAAATAAAAATTTTATAAAAAAGTTTATGTTTGTTTGAATTTTGAATTTTCATAAATTCATATAATTGAATGATTTAATGATAAATTATGATGTGATTTTATATTGATTTTCTCATCTAGTATGAGCAAGGTGTGACAACACAGGTGCTGCGTTGATGTGGAAATGTTCAACATGTAAGCTTATGTTAGCCTAAAGGGGTGTGTGGGTGCATAAGTTATAATATCATAAAAAGAAAATTAAATAAATAATAAAAAAATAAAAATGAGAAAAATAAATAATTAGTAAACACTAAGATTAAAGAATAAGGTACAAAAGTGAGAAAAATAATAATAAATCACTAAGCTGTCATTATTAGTACTCACCATAATGTCACCAAAGCAAAAAAAAAAAACAATACTCACTTAAATGCCTTTAAGCAAAGAAGCAAAACCTACTAAAATCTCTTTGAGACTTTATGAAATCAAATAAATCAATTTAAAATATTTTTAGGATTTATAAATCACAAGAAATCAAATCAATAAAACTTACAAACCAAAAATCACGAATAGATCATACAATTCACTCTCACAAACTACACCCGATTTTAAGTTAAGATTTTTTTTTTAAAAAAAAAGAAATCTTTAAACAAAAAAAAACCATTATTATTTATAAAAATTATTAATTAGATTTTAAATATTTTTTAATTAAAAAATAAAAAATTAAAAAACTTTATTAATAATGTTACTATAAAACAAAACCACAATAGCACCTACACATGTGATATAGTACTAGATTCCATATTAGACATATTGAGCTTGAAAAGATAAACGTGGACCATCATAGTACAAGCAATTGGTTTTTCATCATTCACATGAAACTAAAATCGATTTCATTATATTTATTTATTATTTCTCAAAAAAAAATCTAACTTTAAATATAGTAAAAATTATCAATATTTTTCATAAGTTAGTTCTTATTTTAATAAAATATATTTTCCAATGTTTGTTTGCATCAGTTAACCCAAAGCCCTAGGAACTATTAATGTTATTCTTTTTATTTTTTATTTTATTTTTTTAAAATTACATCCTGTGGGGATATTAAAAAAGAAACTATTTAATTACTTTTCAACGGTATAAATCATTTGGTGGACCCAATTGGGTCAATGTGAATTGGAAGAAACTAGAACATGAGTTAGGAATAATGCTAGCATTACAAGAGAGAGAGAAAAAAAGCATGTTTTGCCCTTTAATTTTATTATATTATAAGAAATTTCACATTTTTATAGAGTTAAATATAACGTTATTAAATTGGGAAAAAATAATTTTTGATATTTGATGTCAATTATTGCTCTCTTAAAAAAAGCCTTTAATCAAATGAAATTTTTTTTTTTTTTTGTAAAATTTTAAATGAAAAAAACGTGGAATTCAACCATACTCCGGTCTTTATCAAATAATGATGATGTTTTACAGTTTTACCTCTGCCCCACCACTAAAGGTCAGATTAGTAAATTTAGCAATAGTTACAAATTACAAATTTACCGCTCATGAAAGAACATTTCACCTCTGTATAGTAACTATTTATCCAAAGTCTCTGTCTCGCCTTTCCTTCTATAAACAGCTCCATCGTCCCTCGCTCTCTGTTTCTCTCTATCTCTTTGCTCCTCGCCGACTGAGGGAAAGAAAGAAAAGTTTGATGGGAATCTGTGTTTCCTCTGCATCCGAGGTGAAGAAGGGAAGTGAAACGAACTTAGCTTATGTAGTGGGAGATGGGGGCTCAAGGGTTTGCGACGATGAAGGAATTTCGACGATCGCGTCTCTGTATTCTCGGGAAGGGAAGAAAGGTATCAACCAGGACGCGGCAATTGTCTTTCAGGTAAGGTTCATAAGCACAATCCTCGAGTGATTCAAGTGCGGTTCATGAAAACTTTTACTATTAGGATTGAGAAAATCTGATTCAGAGGTTATTGTTTGCCGAGTTAGTATAACCCTTTTTGGTGGTGGTGGAAGATTTTATTGATTTTTTTCATGGGATTTGATGATCTGAAGGGGACAGTTAGCATTGAGGTTTTGTTTGATTTATCCAGGTTGTTTAATTCTGATTTATGTTTCGTGGGTTTGCATTAATTGCTTCAAAACTTTGTTTGACTGTTTAATAAGTCACATGTAAGATGAGATTTTTATGCTTCTTGCGGTTGTTGAAAGGCTGATCTCGCTGGTGAGCTCCTTCACCACAGTTGCAGGCTGGTGTACTCCTTAACCAGCACTTGTCTAGCGAAATTAGCCAAAATCGATCGAAATCAGTAAATTTCAGCTCCTCAGAACTGAAAATGATCTAAATTCCTTTGTTCTTAGCTTTGATTGTTTCAAAATTTCTACCACTAAGTTCTGAGCTGAAACCGTTTTTATTTTATCCTATTCTTAAAAAATAAAAGAGCAATTTTTTTTATTGTACATGTTTATTGACTTTGTTTCGTTCGACCGCTATAGTTGGAATTCACTAAATTGTGTTTAAATATAGTTTTGTTTGGTGAATTTCATTCTGATTAATGGTGGTGGGCTGAACATGATACCTATTAACAAGTCTGAAAAATTTTAAAAAAAAATTAAACAATCATTCAATACTAATAATTATTATAATTTTATTTTTATTACAAAGAAGTTAAAGAGTTAATTTTATTTTTTACATCTATTTTATTTCTAATATAGAGTTTTTGTTTTAATTTGTTAAATGTCTCTGTGTTTTAACTGTGTATTCCGATCTCACCAGTCTTACTATATTTTGACTGTTACCTCTAAAACAAACAAATCCTTGGTTTCAAATATCATCTTCTAATTATAGTTTATCAAATATCATTATGTTACAAATTTATGTTCCAACCACCATTTGAAATGTAGGCTTGCTATTTGGTAGAATGCATTGCAAAAGCTCTTTTCAATCTCATTTTTTTTAAAGATTGTCATTTCATTAAATCATCATTACACCATCCTTATAGTTCAAAATTACTTGCTTTATTGGCTAAAATGATATGATAAGTAAATTTTGATATGCAATTTATTAAATAATTTTAAAGTATCTGTATTTTCTCACAAATATTCAACCAATATCCCTCACTTCTCAAAAGCTTTTTACCACCATAGTTTTCCAATTCAAATTTCTCTCTAGACTATTCCAACCACAACTTCTGCACTAAATCATCACTTTTAGATGAGTTTAATATGGGCTAAGAGTTGTTTGGGCATCGGTTATCTCAAATTGATAAAAAACAAAGTTCAACCTTTTTTGTTCAACTCATAAAAAATAATTCATGTCTAAGAATTTAACCTAGGAGAGGTTGTATTGACTTTTTGGTGGGTTTGTGTGGTTAAGTCCTATGCCCGGGATTAATAATACCACTTTCAACTTAATTTAACTAAGCCAAACTAAAAATGAATTATCAAACCTTTAATTCAATTGAGAGACTAAACTGTTTGTTGGTTTAATCCTAACTGGCCTAGCTTGATTAAATGTACTTAATGGTTTAAAATAACCAAATCTAAAATAACCTAACTTTATGCAGAGCATGGCCTCAATTGCCATGAATCCGTTTTCAATCTTCAACAACAGCATCTGTGCACGTGGGAGCTTAGCTGGTATTTCTGTTGTTTTCCTGAAGCTTGTCTTTAAATCTTGTGAGTTTGGAGAATACTTATTTCCCAGCCTATTTGGATGGCTTACCCTCAAAATGATTTCTATGTCTCTCTTGGTTTTTCTTTATCATTTGATGCTATGGCCCATCTTATGTTACATGAACATGACAAAAACTTTTAGGGTGCAAATAGAATAATCAGATTATACTATCTTGTCTCATGTTTTTATTCCTTCGAGTAAGAATTGATTAGGTGGGAGCTCTATTATGAGAAATGTTATGAAAGACGACTTTGATACTTTTAGAGTTTCAATCACTTTGATTGGAATTTATTAAAATGTGTTTGGATGCAATTTAGTTTATGACAATGCATTCCAACTACTAGTGATAGACTTGTTAAGTTTAAAAAAAATTATAAAAACCTAAGTTGTGATTTGATATCTATAATTTTGTCCTATTATTTTATTTAATTTTTAAAAATCAATGAACAATTTGATCTTTATACATTTATTTTATTTTTAATATCATATTTTGATTACAATTTATTAAGTGTCATAGCATCTCGATGGTATGTTTTCATCTCATCAAGCTCGCTATGTTCTTATCTCATTGCGTTCTGATTGCAACACAAATAAGCCCTAAGTTGAGTGATTCTCTCTTACATTCTTTTTCTTAATTTTAGGGATTTGGATTAGAAGATGCTTTGTTTTGTGGAGTTTTTGATGGTCATGGTAGAAATGGCCACATTGTGAGCAGGCTTGTAAGAGACACTCTCCCATCCTTGCTGCTCCTCCATCGAGCAGACTATGCATATGACTCAAGCGACAGTGATGACATGTGCTCCATGGATGACAAGATGAGCTCAGCTTCGTCAGTAGAACTCTTTGACGAGTGGAAGGAGGCCATCATAACCGCTTTCAAAGCCATGGACAAAGAGCTCAGACTCCATCCAAAGTTAAACGCCTTCCATAGTGGAACCACAGCTGTGACAATCATCAAACAGGTGACAAACATCTCACAGAACAACCATCGATCACAGCTTTGGTTCATAGTTTCTTGTACTCAGGGAAGGGACTTGATCATCTCCAACCTTGGTGATTCAAGGGCAGTAATGGGTACTTTCTCTGAAGAGGGTCTGTTGAAGGCCGTTCAACTAACCACTGATCTAAAGCCAAGCGTCCCCCGTAAGGAAACACACCTCTTTATCTGCCTCTTTGTTGGTTATGCTTCATAGGCATGAATTGGCAATCTTCTGTTCAGAGGAAGCCGAGAGGATAAGGAAGAGCAATGGTCGAGTTTTTGCTCTAAGGGATGAACCCGACATCCAAAGGGTGTGGCTACCTGACACCAATTTCCCTGGCCTTGCCATGGCCCGTGCCTTTGGAGACTTCGAGCTCAAGAACTATGGCGTGATTGCTACTCCCAAGGTATCATATCGCCGGCTAAGAGACACAGATCAGTTCATTGTTCTGGCCACTGATGGGGTGATCAACTTCTCTATTGGTTTCTAAACGTTGAGGAATTCCGTTGTTCTTGGTATTGACATGGTTTAAATGTTACAGGTATGGGATGTTCTTACCAACGAACAGGTGGTGAAGATTGTCTGGTTGAGTTTTCTCAGAGGGGAAGAAGCATCAAAAGCGGTGGTCAAGGCGGCGGTTCGAGCATGGAGACGAAAGTATCCGTCGTATCGGGCAGACGACTGCTCGGCTGCTTGCATCTTATTGGAAGATAGATAACGTTTTTCTGCAGTAGAAAGGAGCTTTCTCAGGGGAGCTTTTACAAGAGCTACAGATTGGAAGATGAAGCTGTTCGGTTATGTACTTTTTTTCCCTTTCTTTTTTCCTTTTCTTCAACATCTGAAGAGCTAATTGTTTGCTTGCATTTCTTGGCTTAGTTTCCTTCTGCAACTTCCCGTGATGTATATATTTGTTAGATCATGTTCTTGTGAGGTAGCATCGAGATGAACTTTGAGAAGAAGAGCTTTTCAATAGTTCTTTTTGAAGAGTTTTTATGAGTAAAAATGAGTTTTTTATATGATAATCATTTGGATTCTTTTTTTTTTTTGTTTTGTTGTATTATTTGGGTTCATTTTTTATTTTGTACTATTGACTTTTATTAAAAAAGTAGTATTTTATTATGAAAAATTGAGTGATATTATTGTTTTTGAAAAAAAAAATGTGTTGATTAATAGAGATCTTTATAGGTAATGAAATTGATTGATTGATTAGAAATTTAGTTTACATTTAAATTATATTTAATTTTTTTTGTTTTTGATTTTGGGATAACATTTTGGTCAACGGTAGGCTCAATTGGACTGGACCGAAAAACTGGGCCAAATGGATGGCCAATTGGCCCAAAACGGTTCGAGATGAATAGGCCCGTCGGGCCATCTTTCTAATAAAGGAGCATGACAGTGAAAACGGAGAGAACGAGCCATGGAGGACCTTCCTCCTCCCGTCGTCGTCGAGATAATGAGCCGACTGGGCGATTCCACTGATCTCGCTCGCTGCCGACTGGCCTCCCGCTACCTGCGATCCCTGTCCTATGACGTTCACTCCATCGCGGTCGTCTGCTCCCGCGAACGGTTTCTCCGTTCCCGCGCTCCCGCGACGCGGGACCACGCTCTCCCCTTCCGCTCCCTCGTCCTCAATCTCCTCTTCCTCCTATCCGCCCGAGGTTCTCTCCGCTCCCTTTCCCTCGCCGTCGAGGATCCCCACGCCGCTGCTGGGGAGGAGGACGAGGAGGATGAGGGAGGGTTCGACGAGGCCGACGATCTCCACCTCGCTGCTCCTGATTTCCTTCTCCAGTGGCTCCCTGAGGTTGGGCCAGGGCTGAGGTCGCTTTCCATTAAGGACTATTGGTATCAGGCTTGTTGGAGGTGCTCGACGGTGCTGCGTCTTATCTCAGATCAGTGTGAGTTATTACTCAAATATAACTGCGAAGTACAAACTATAACCGCATGGATTTGAGCTTAATTACTTCTATGATAGGTTTACAAAGACTTGAAAATGGACTATTGTGAAGGATTTGATGCAGTTTAGCTCCTTAAAATGAATTATTACTAAATGGAGCATATTTTTAATAGACGATATATGTGTTTGATGTAGATGACCCAACATAGAGGGATTAAGAATTGTGATTATCCGATAAAAAAACGATAAGCTTTGTATAATTTTTTTTTATTTGCATTGTTCAAAGGATCTGCTGTGTTGATTGAAGGCCAAACGCATGGTGAATTTTCAATGTTTATATTTCATTCTGAAATATATTCTTTGGTGTTTGAACAAGTTCTCAATTTTTGCATGAAACTGAACAAGCCAACTGCACCAACTTTTGAATGGCCCTTGCCCTGAATTATTATCCAGGCCAATGAACATATTTATATTTTAATAAAAACATTATCCAAAAGGTTTATTTGACTTAGCTTCATATCTATTAGTGGAATAGAAGATAAAATGTTAATACTTAGAAGGAGAAAATGAGGGAAGATCTTATTTGACTGTAAATGTTTCTTTTTTATCTTATAGTTGTTAGAAATTTGGCACACTTAGAAATATTGTGGTCTTAGTAAGTATTTTTATGTTAAAGGTATTCGTCTATCCCAATTTAGCATGATAGATGGTTGCTGTGTTATAATCACATGTCTTTCTTATTATAATTCAATTTACTCATTTTCTAATCAGTTTTGGCATCATGGGTTTTAGGTTTTTGGTCCTTTTTTTTCTGTAATTGTTATTATTGGAAGTTATTAAAGAAAATATTAATCAGTTAATTGTAATTATCTTTACCATTTATTATTGTATATCTTTTCTATAAATAGGAGATGGCATAGCTTAATTATAGGATGAGATTAGCATAATTATAGGTAGAGATTGATTCTTGTTCTTGTATATATTATACATTTTTCTAATGAAGTAAACATATTACCGTAAACCATTATCTTCTTCATTTTTCAATTTGGTATCAGAGCATCTTTCCTGGTGCTCTTGAAGCTTTCGTTTTTTCCATAGTCAACAATGGGAGACGAATCATCAAAAGCTGGTAATATGAATCCTTCATATCCATATTAAGTTCATCATTCAGATCAACCTGGTCACATGCTTATACCAGTTAAATTAAATGGAGCAAATTATCAGTCATGGAGTAAGGCTATGATTCACGCTCTTACTGCGAAGAACAAGTTGGGGTTCATCGATGGGTCGCTACAAGCCCCGTCCCAAGAAGAAAAACCAACGGAATTCGCATTGTGGAATCAATGCAACGGCCTAATACTTTCTTGGCTTACTCATTCTGTTGAAACAGATATGACAGAAGGTGTCCTTCATGCCAAAACAACATACCAAGTTTGGTCAGACTTCAAAGATCAATTTTCCCAAAAGAATGCACTGGCAATATTCCAAATTTAGAAATCTATTGCATTCGACTACTCCATTTTGTTGTGGAGTATAAACGCATGTATTTTGAAACTCGATGCCTTGATTGAGAAGGAAATTTTGTAAAGGCTGAAATTCACTCCCATTATCAGTGCGAGTGATTTTAACGGAAGTGTTAAACTGTGTTTTTGCAAACTGAATAAATTTGATGAGTGATTCAGGTGTTTCTGATTTGAGTTTGGTATAATATATGGCCACGGACATAGAGCCTTGTGAGATGGTTGCAATAGATTTCTGAATTTGGAATATTGCCGATGCATTCTTTTGGGAAAATTGATCTTTGAAGTCTGACCAAACTTGGTATGCTGTTTTGGCATGAAGGACACCTTCTGTCATATCTGTTTCAACAGAATGAGTAAGCCAAGAAAGTATTAGGCCGTTGCATTGATTCCACAATGCGAATTCTGTTGGTTTTTCTTCTTGGGACGGGGCTTGTAGCGACCCATCGATGAACCCCAACTTGTTCTTCGCAGTAAGAGCGTGAATCATAGCCTTACTCCATGACTGATAATTTGCTCCATTTAATTTAACTGGTATAAGCATGTGACCAGGTTGATCTGAATGATGAACTTAATATGGATGTGAAGGATTCATATTACCAGCTTTTGATGATTCGTCTCCCATTGTTGACTATGGAAAAAACGAAAGCTTCAAGAGCACCAGGAAAGGTGCTCTGATACCAAATTGAAAAAGGAATAAGATAATGGTTTACGGTAATGTGTTTACTTCATTAGAAAAATGCATAATATATACAAGAACAAGAATCAATCTCTACCTATAATTATGCTAACTCATCCTATAATTAAGTTATGTCATCTCCTATTTATAGAAAAGATATACAATAATAAATGGTAAAGATAATTACAATTAACTGATTAATATTTTAGGTAGAGAAAAATTACATGATCCAATGAGGTACAAACGATTGATCGGTTGGTTGATCTATTTAATGGTAACGAGACCGGATATTGTTTATTCTGTGCGCACATTATCTCAATACATGCTTGAACCGAGAAAACCACATTGGGAAGCAGCTATTCGGGTTTTAAAGTATATTAAAAGTACTCCGGGGCAAGGTTTGCTGTTGCCGCGCAAAAATAATTTGAAGTTGACAGCCTTTTGTGACTTAGATTTGGGCAGGTTGTCGTACAACACGACGTTCCATTTCAGATTATTGCATATTTTTGGGAAGTTCATTAATCTCATGGAAGTCAAAGAAGCAGACTAATGTTTCTAGGTCTTCGGCAGAAGCAGAATACAGATCCATGGCAAATAAATGTCTTGAGTTGACTTGGATCCATTATTTGCTTCATGATCTAAGAGTAAGTCAGGTGGGGCCGACATCTTTTTTTTGTGATAATCAAGCAGCATTACATAAAGCAGCGAATCCTGTTTTTCGTGAACGAACAAAACACATCGAGATAGATTGTCACATCGTTAGAGAGAAGTTGCAGTCAGGGATGATCAAACCACAGTATGTCCCTACACGATTACAGCTAGCAGATATCTTCACAAAGGCTTTGGGTCGTGAACAATTTCAGTTCTTGAGAAGCAAGTTGGGAATACAGAACATACACTCTCCAACTTGAGGGGGAGTATTAAGGAAAATATTAATCAGTTAATTGTAATTATTTTTACCATTTATTATTGTATATCTTTTCTATAAATAGGAGATGGCATAGCTTAATTATAAGATAAGATTAGTATAATTATAGGTAGAGATTGATTCTTGTTCTTGTATATATTATGCATTTTTCTAATGAAGTAAACACATTACCGTAAACCATTATCTTCTTCCTTTTTCAATTGAAGTTCAAACATGTCTTGAAACAAAAAGGATCACATAGAATTTGTATTGTCATTTTTCCATGCAAGGAAATATGTGGAATTTTTTTTTGTTTTTTTCGTGCTTGTTTGTAGATACAGTTCTCTTGGTATTGTTTTTTTTTTCTTAGCAACTGCTCTTACATCTTTGTTTTCTGTTACACAAGCTTTTCTGCATGTTAGCTGAATGATTAATACAAAAAATTGCATTGCTGCTTCCAGGTGTGATGACAAGGTGACATAAATTATAAAAGAGTTATATAGGCTATAAAACATTCAATTGAATGCATTTTTTTAGAAAGTTTGTGAACTACCATTTAGAATTCCTTGTAGATATTCTGTCATACATGCTTAATTCTTGTTTTGCTTTCCATCAATATGTTCATCTTGTTAAATTGTATGGTTATGATACTTCTTAGAAGTAATATAAGTTGCATAATTTCTTGATCATAAGATATAGTAAATGCATGTGTGTGTGTGTGTGTGTTTCTAATATGAAGGTGACAATTTTGAGATAACCAATCTCATGGAGCTGGTTAATAAACCTACGTTCCTTTCTTTTTTTTTTTTTTTGGGAGTTCTAATTGATTCTTCATTCATAAGTTGAAGACTCATAAATAGAATTCATTCCACTAACTCAAATAACTATAACATTTAGAAAGAAAATATTTCCATCTAAGAAAAAAGATAGGAACAGTCAAAAGTTTAGGACTATGTTGAATAATTTCTAAACTTTGGAGATTTTGAAAAAGAACTTTGAAAAAAAAGTTTTTATGTGAATGAAAGTAAAGTTTTTTATGAAAATTTTTGTAATAATTCTGTTATTTTTTGTTTTAAATGAACTTTTTAGGAAGAATGCTGGAAAAGCAATTAGCTTACAAAGTCTAATTGAAGGACCTAACTAAACTTGTTCAAACATATCCAGGATTTCTATTCTTGGATGATGTGAATCATGAAAAAAGAGGAAACTAGAAGGCCTTTCTTTTGCAAATATCAGTTTTGCTTTATTTCTTTTAGAGTATTGCTATCTTCCATTTTTAAAGGTTTCAAGTCTCTTAAAAATTTTATACAGATGGAGTCTAGAGTCTTGTTTTTATGAACTTGTTGTGTGACCTATATAGTTATGGGAATTCTCTTGCATTTTAGGCCACAGCCTCCTCAACTTGGAACTGAGAAATGCTTGGCTGTCTGTCGAGGGGCTTAAACCCATGTTGACTGTTACAAGTTTGCATCTCGAATTCATCAGGATAGAAGACGAAAACCTGGACAAGATCAACGAGTGCTTTCCTTTCCTTCAAAATCTTAAACTAATTGGAGTCGGAGGCCTCACGAAGCCCAAGATCTGCCTTCCACAACTGCAGTTCTGCCATTGGACCGTTTCAAATTTCCCACTTTCTTTGGCCATTCATGCACCCAGCTTGCTTGAGTTGCATTTGGCATGCATCGAGCCGAAGTCTCTGGTTCTTGAAGCACCGCTACTTTCTCGTATCGATCTAAAGATAAGAAAGCTGGGTGTTGTCAAATTGGAAAGCTTCCTTCACTTGAAATCAGTTAGGATGGAAACATCATATTTAGGACTCATCAAACACCTGTTTGAAGGGTGTAAATCCGTCAAGCAGCTGGAAGCTCAAGTGTTTAACTGCTGTAAAAGAGATGAAGCAATGGGAAACTTCACACTTGTAGATATTCTGACTGTTTTTCCTAACCTGGAGGACCTCTATTTGGGGCCAGGGGCATGGACTGATCTGCAAAATTCGATAGGCTGCAATGCCACTTCCATTGCATTTAAATGGAGGAATTTGAAGAGATTGACTATTAAACTTCCTGCAGCTGAAACTAAGATGACTCATGTGCATTTTGTGCTCAACTTTTGCATCTCTTCATGTGAAGTGACAATGCTAATTCACAAAGACTCTCTTGAAACTACCAAGAATAGCTTCATGGCGTTATGCTGTAGGCATTCCGAAGAATTCAAATGGAGGCTGGGAGTTTGGAACGAATCATGTATAGATATCTTCTTGGACTTTTTGTGAAAAGTATTGTTAGAAACTAAAGTTTGTTAAGGTGATATTTTTGAAACCGAGTTTGAAAAGCTGAAGCCCAACTATGCCAAATATGGCCGTTGTGTGTAGCATATATTGATGAAAATGAACATGATGAAGTATGCAAAATGTACAGAAGATGAAAAGCGATGTGATTATAGAAATGTGAACATTTTTTCTCCCTCTTTTGGATATGTCTGACATATGAATTTATGATTTTTCATCATTAAGAAATTTGTTTGGTTGAATTTAATGTCAGTACCATATGAAAATTGTTGATTATTTTTTCTGATTTAATATCATTTAAATAATTTTTTATTTTTGTATTTGACATTCTTTGTATTTAGATGTTTAAGTCTAGATAACATCTAAATGTAACTTAGGAAAATTATATTTTTTTGATAATATATTAAAACATTAGTACATTATATAATATTATCATTGAATAAAATATTTGTCAAATATTTTGATGTAATTAAATTGGTATTAATATTCATTTTCGAGTTATAAAAACATCAAACAAGATAGTTCCGATCTAGAAAAATCCCAATCTCAGAGATCCACTACATTAACGAAATTAAAAATTAAGAAAACAACAAAAAAGATTTCAACTATCTGCCAAAAAAAAAAAAAAGCACAAGAATAATAAAAGATATGGATCAAATACCTTAAGAAATGAAACGATTTGAACCATAAGTATCAGCATTTCAAAACCCTAGTCACATAAATAGCATACACAAAAGCACTTTCCCATCCAAAGTTCATCTTGCAGAACTAAAACAGAGCAACTATGATGAATGCATGCTACCAACCAAATTCAAACCATCGTAAAAGCACAATTCAACAAGTTTTAAACGAGTAATGATCAGGGATTAAAGTCAATTCCCATGACTTGAATGCTTATGCAAAAACTCAAATCACCAAATGCAAAAGCCACCACCGTCGAGTTGGGTGGGTCATCAACTCTGGGACGAAGCTTTCGCCCCTCCACTCGCAGCACTTGTCGCCACTGGAGTCGCATCATGTGAGCCATGGGTGCTTTCCGGTGGATATGATGGCTGTGGGTATGCACCGCCGGAATAAGAATCACCATATGGCTGCTGCAGCTGCTGCTGTGAAACGTAACCTGTCGCCTGGTTCTGTTGAGCCGGCACATAGGACTGTGGTTGCGCATACCCAGCCTGCGGAGCAGAAGCTCCATAACCACCTGCGAGCCGCTGAGGGTCCTGAGAATATCCAGGCTGACTGTTCGGCAATGGAGCATAAGCCTGGCCATAACCTTGCCCCGGCTGCACATAACCAGACTGAGCCTGCGGTGGCTTCTGCCCCTGAGACGGTTGTCCATAACCGGGCTGGGCAACAGCAGCCGGCTGGAGGTATTCAGTTGGACCAGAGGGTTGGCTTCCATATGCCGGTTGTGATGCTTGTTGGGTGGAAGAAGATTGGACACCATAGGTGAGAGCAGATCCTTCTTGAGTTGTTGCAGCTGCATTAGAATACGCCGAAGGAGGGCCATAGCCTTGTTGAGGGTAGGCAGAGGGTGTGTTCGACGTCGGAAGAGCATATCCAGATTGAGCTCCTACTTGGGAATAACCACCAGGAGCTCCATAGCTTTGTTGGTAAGCAGCAGGGGACTGAGAATACGCAGATTCGGCATATTGTGCTTGTAGATTGTACGCAGGAGGCATCTGGTTGTAGTTGTAAGCATTGACATCTGTGGAAGCGGTCGAGCCTGTGGTAGGCTGATGTTGTGTCTGCTGCTGGCTATAGTCGTATCCGGTTGCTTGGGTGGTTTGCGGGGCGGGTGGATTTGACGAGTCCCAGCCGGTTGAGATGGGTGGTGGGTAACCACCATAAGGTGGCTGAGCTGCATTGTATTGAGGTGGAGGAGCAGGATATGGACCAGGTTGCATGTAGCCATATCCAGGTTGTTGCATGTGTGGGGCTGCAGGAGGAACCCAAGCTGATGGGGGCCTTGGAGGACGATATCCTCCTCCCATTTGAGTGTTTCGACCGCGGTTCTGCAAAACCATCATCGTAAAATTTAACAGATACGTCTCTTTTTAGAGAAATGAGTGTTCACAAAGCAATGTAGAATGATGCGACACAGCAGACAAACATCTAAAGGATGTTAAAGGTACAAACCATATGGAATTAACGGTTTATCTTTTTCAGCATCCATTAGCAAAAAAATTAGAACACCCACTTACCACATTAGAAGATAACTCCCAAGGTGCATCTGATGCCCCCTCTTCTCTCTTCTCCTAACTTATTTGGACTAGTAGACAATACCGCATAGCCTAAACAAGCATTTCTAAGAGAAGAAACAAGATATATACACATGCAATAGAAATACTATATAGCTCATCCAGTAAAATATAGCACAAGTATCTTTAATTGAACAGTGAATGTGATAGATAAAAGTAACCAAAATATTGTATGACCTCAAACTTGATGGGTGTAGAATAGTACCTCAAATTAAACAATCGGAATACCCACACAGACGTTCCTGATACCAGTAATAAAATATATATAGAGAGAAAAATAATACAAGTAGAAATATGATTCACAAAAAAGTTATGTGATGATATGAAAGGGAAAACAGCTCTGGATCACAAAACTACAACGTTTGAAAGGAAAACTTAAAAAGAGCAAATCGTCTTGGAAAGTCTCAAACCTGCAGAAATGTTCACGAAGGAAAAGAGAACAGAAAGAGCAGAGAATCCCATATATAATGTTGCCGAATACAGCAGAAGGATATGAGCATTCAACAAATCTCGACTACAATACAAAAAATGTCCTCAAAATTACCCTTAAGAATTAATCAAAGGAAAATATTACCAAGAGCGCACCATGTGGATCGGGCTACCGCTGATGATTATAAGCAGGGGTGACAAACAAACATGTACTATGAACAGTTCAAGGTAAAATAACCAATTAAGAAATATGCAAGGAATTATTAGTAAATTGGAAGAAAAAGGAAAAGAGATGTTGTAAAGAAATTTTACAATGTTGCAATCCTTAAATTAAAAAGACCCACCACACCAAAAAAATCCTCCACAAATTTCAATTAACCAATAATCAATCAGCTATTCAATAGAAGGTCATTGAGAATTCCCTAAAATAATATACAAACCTTAGAGCCATCGTCTAGCAACAAAATAATTAATTTATCAGCAATTTAGGAAGTTAAATATAGAAGAAAAATTATAACAAAAACCAACTTTTAAAGATAATCCAGATAGAACAAACAATTCGTTATATTATATGATTGAGCATTAAAAATAAACAAGAAAAAAGGCACTCTAAACTTGTACTTCAACGGCAAGTACTTTTACAAAAGTAAAGTCGGGCATATAAATAGAATAGAACCAAAACAACAAATATAACAGCAGAATGTAGCATGTCAACGGCCATTTGAGAAATTATGCCACCCAAGCTTTCAAGAATAGAATTTTTAAGAACTACAAACTAAATAATTATCTACACTATAATTTAAGAACTGAACTTTAGTTCTAAAAGTCATGCATTATAGAAACAGATGAGAAGCCTATGGCAATGTGGACAAATTGCAGAATTTAATGGAACAATTTGACTATAAAATATTCCAAGAAATTCATTAGAAAAAATAAAAACAGGAGAAAAAAAAAAGTTCATGAAATGCTTTAATAGAGAAGATCAAGTAAAACTGATCGGGAGCACCTCTCAAAGAAACAATTGTCAAAAAAAATATGCTTGTTATTTAAAATGCAAGGAAATCAAAAGCAGTTTTTTAAGAAGCATATGCCAGTTTGGCATTCTTTACATTTCATCAATGAAAAATGTTGTATACTAAGTTTCAATCGATATTAGTTGTTAGCACATTCACAGACAATATACAAAAGTTGAAAAAAAAAAGAACATATAAAATGAAAAAAAAAACAACACAGATATAATACAACATATACTAAGTACACAACATGCATTTTAGGCGAATGGGAATTGACATATCAACCGGCAGTGCAGTTAGGGCTAAGCCAGATCTTGAGTTCGTGACTGAAAATCTAGATGTTTTATCAAGTTAGATTGGACGAAATGTAAACTTAATCCATTAAGTATTGATGTGTGGATAAGAATTTAGAAACCAAATAAAAAGAGATAACAAACCATTAAAAAATATCATGCATACCCAACAGATTGATAAGAAAAAGATTATACTGACAGTAATACGATGCAAGCAGGATGGATAAAAAAGACGTGAATATATGGTGTGTTATTCAAATACATAAACTACATTGTAAAGTGTTGCTCGCTATCTGAATTATATTTCAAAGAGACGCTTGAAACCAAACTACATTTGTAAAGAAAATTGGCCTACAAGACAACAATATTAATTATATGAAAGTTTAGAATACAAAAATGTATGGAAATTACACATTAAAATAAAGCTATAAATGTCTTTTTAAAGTTATAAATGACTGCATTTATTATGATGTAATGGCCAGAAATCAAAATAAGGCAAATAGATCAGACCAAAGCTATTTATGCTCGAGTTGAGTTGCGGTGCACTGAAATACTATGACTAGATTCATAAAGATGCATAAATCACACATCCATATAAAGCTCAAGATTGGTATATTTTAAATATGTAACGCATATAGACATTTCCATAGCATTTTTGTATACAAAATATGATATACCATATTAGCTTTATGTTTGGCATGAGGAGCACTCAATTTGTCTTTTTTTTTTTTACAGACAGCTGTAAGAAACAAAACATAAATTATTTGAATATGCTAAGCACGAACATAAAGTTGCACAATCAAAGAGAGAGGATCAATTGTAATATGCTTCTGTTTCTAGGTAGAAAAGGAAGTAGACACGTCATGCAGAAACTATTATGACAAGCACTAACATAATTTGAGTTTAACAACTTTCCCAAATATATTGAAAGAATAGGAAGAAAATAAAACAAAAGGACAATTAAAAACTTCATCCCATAATGAACTCAAAAGAATGGGGAAGGCTTACTTCAAACATGACAGTAATCTCCAAAGTTTAAAGACCAAAGTAAAAGGAATTTCCTTAATTACCTCAGATTAAAAAAATCGAAAAGAATGGTTAAGAGGAAAGTATGACAGCTAAATTTATTCCAACAATAAAACAAGTTTAAAATTAAGCATGAGTAAATTTTTTAACTATGAAATGCAGCTGCAAAGAATATGAAATGCCGTACAACATGACCTAAAACAACAAAATAATTGCCCATGACGTGTGAAAAGGCAATTAAAAACATATTGATTTCAATAAGACTAAATCCTAACAAATAATATAATGAATTTAGTCCTATATTCAAATAACTAAAAGAGCAAACTCATTTTTAAAAATATTATTAATAAAATAGGATAGCTGTATCTCACTACTTAAAACAGAAAAGTTTCACATAAACAAAAACAGGCTATAAAATGATGTTTACAAAGAAACATGCTCATTATAAATCAAATACTTGTCTTCAAGAAAATACAGAAGAGGTATCAACATCCATAATTATACAATGATTTACGAATATATATTTCTGAATTTGATCATGTACAAAAGCAGGCCCAAAGAAAATCAACCACAGATTTGTGATAAATAAATAAATTTCAACTAAGATGTTCGATTCTTCCAACGTTGTATTGGATATTATTGCATTTGATCAACTAAAACTGCAAAATGGTCAACTAAATGCAATTAAAGATTACCACATGGAAATCCCTTGACATGAAAACTCTTAAAAAATGGATAAGAAATATAAGAATGATTTAAAAAAGTATGTCTTGGGCATGTTGCACATTCAATAAGAGAAAAGGGACATGCAATCACATATGGTCTAAGGCAAAAGTTGACATATTCTTTGAGCCACTTATTTGACAACGCTATTCTCTTCATTTTATAAAATGTCTTTAAAATTATAGTTTGCAGACTATACAAGGCCTAAGTAGCACGTCAAATCATTATAAACCATTAACAATGTCAACGCCATGCAATTTGGCAATCTTTGTCAGAGAACGAAATGTTCAAGAAGAAAAAAGGAAGTAAAATTTCATCAAAATAATTCTAACCTGTTGAAATAAAAAATAATAAATTACAAAAACATCACTGAAAAACAAGTGGGACATTCATTAATAATGTATAACATGATCAAGAATAATTCTGCTTCATTGATAAAGGGAGTATTTGATTATTCTGAATATTGTTTTACTAAAGAACATTAAAAAAAAATAAACTCTGCTTTCACAACAAAATATAATTCAAACGAATATGTACCGTCAAAAAAATTATAAGCAAATAGTACATCACATCAAAAGTTAATGGTTTCAAAAAAGCAATAGAACAGAATTACAAAATGTCCAATGCAACAAGCTAACATGCATATTTCAAAACAAAAATGACAAATTATTTACCCTAAACAGGACCAGGTACTTCACAAGAGCTCAGCACACAAAAATGCCAAATTTAAAAAGATTAACCGTCGGATAAAATGCATCTAAGGAATTTAGATCAGCATAAAAGTACAATATAAAAACCTCATTCTTAAATGAGCAAATGTAAATCAAATAACTTCAAAAAATTATGCTGGACTAAGATCCACAGGCTCTAGAAACTAAAAAAATAACATATGCTCCCACAACTACATATGTACCCACCAGAGGACAAAAAAGAACTTTGTTTATTTCTAGTCGCATTACTAATCGGGTGCATAAACAAACAAACAATCATACATAACAATACAAAAACGTTTAGATTATCTTTTAATGAAAATAATCAGTTAGATTAAAAAGAAAATTGCACAAAAAAAGATAATAACTATTAAAATAAATTGCATAAAATTTACAGGCTACGGCTAAAAATTAAGAATCCCATCACATTATTTCACTTCTCCTGACTGTTATATGGCCCTAAATCACTCATAAAGGACAACAACAAAAGAATCAAGTGTAATCTTTTATGACTACCTTTGTTAATTTCCATCTGTTGAAAAACAATTTTATGAAAAACAATATACAAGAAAAAAATAGATCTAATAACTTACATCTAAAAACCAATTTTCCATTTTCAGTATTTATTTACTTCTCTTCCTATGCCTAAAGATCAATCAAAAAGATTGCCTAAGTGGCATTTGCCATCTGAAATAATGCATGCAGGGCCAAAAGTTCATACCTCACTGGTAACATCATTGACCAACTGTTTTGCTAATTCAATCTGTTCTCGTGTGCCATCTATGTGTACTGTTCTTTCCAATGAGTTATCCCCAGGTGGCAGGTGCAAAGGTATCACCTAAAAGGCACATCACAAGTAAGAATCAACAAGATAAAATGAAATGAATAGGTAATTAATAGTGCATTTCTAAAAAACGCGAAATAATGCCAGTCAGCATCGGAACAATAACCAATAGGTAAACAACAGATATTTGAGAGAAGATCACTTAACATGACCCCATCTAAACACATGTCAAGGTGGATAAGCCAAGGACAAACTTACAAAGAGCATTAAGAAACAATCATGGAGAGAGGACAGCATTACCAAACATGGAAATCATTTCATAAGACAAAATTTCTCCAAATAATTCATTGAAAAAATATACAAAAAATGACACCTGAACACTCAAAAAAAAAAAATATAAAAATAATAATGAAAAATATATGGAAATGGACGTGCATGAGTACAAGGTAATCATTTGGAGAAACGATAATTGTAGTGTCAATCTATTAGATCCACCCAATTTATTGGCATATTGTGGGTGATTCACAGCAAACAGTGGTTCATGTAAGGTAGTATGCTAAGGTACGGACTGGGAACTCTCATGGAGTATACAAGAAATGTAACATGCAATTTTTTTGCAAAGCATCACAACATTTTTTAATGGTGGCGACACACTATAAGCCACGGCTGTATGAAAACATCATGAGAAGTTGTGTAGTTTCCTTCGTTTTAATTCTTTACTTGGCACATTAAAGGGTCCTGGATGATTCACAATGGAACGAATGAAAAACAAAACAAAAACTGTACATAAAAATTAAGAAAATTGTCAACTGAATGATAAAAAAAATTATACCAAAAACTAAAAATTCAAATGATGTAAAGGCTAATCATTTTGAGACTCCACAAAATGCTAGACATCTCAAATTCATGTGACATTGTTTATGAATCACAACCACAATGTAGTGTTGCTCATGTGAGGTATTGTGTGGTTGTTCATGTGTTATTGAAGGTATGTAAATGCAGTTTTTTTATGAATATCACAGCATTTCTTTAAAGGTTGCAACAAACCATGTGAATAGAACGTAGCATGGCTATATAAAGTGAACCTAGTTACAATGGAATCAATGAAATAAAGCATGGTTGTTCTCAATGAAGGTTCGCCAATTTCTTACTGATCTACAAGAGGTTTGTGGTGCTTATCTCAAAGGATGGCTCCAACCACCTCTGAAATGGAAGTTTGTATTGCAATAATGCCTTCTAAATTTATCATTTAGCCATTTATCTCCCACGTGACAATCATCCCCTTACCCTTCATATTTCAAGAGGGTTGTATGAACAGAATCACCCATCCGGAAGAAAAGTGAGGAGCAATTATAGAAATTGGTTAATCATTAATAAACAATTAAACTAAAAGTCCCAAAACTCAGCCTCATAAGAGTGAATTGAAGAAAATGTTTAGTTGTAAGACGTGCTTTTATTACCCTCCAGAGCACTGTTGATCACCAGCTTAGGCGAGCATGACTCAAAATTTTAAGTTTACAAAGAATGAAAATTGAATTTAATTAAGCCTCTTTATGAAATTAATCAAACCCTTAGATTTTTTTCATGACACCACACCATGCTTGACCAAACAACAGCACTCTTCTGCCTTGTTATATATGATAATGAACTTTCATATGAGATGGGTTCATCAAGATGGATCTTAACTCTTTCATGCCCAGCCAAAAGCTTTTAATTATTAAATATTACATCATCTTATGGCTTGGTACCAAAAACAAATAACCCATAGCACTCATGCTGCTCTAATGCGTTGCATTCATGCATAAATCATCAGTTATAATGACTTAAGAGGGACCATAGCCTTCAAGTCTGACTTAGATCCAAAGTTATTGAGGATTCCTTTGAATGACGGTAATAGCAAAAACCTCATATGATAATCATACGTCCAAAGTATACTGATCATAAAAATCAGGACTTCCAATATAAAGCTTCAAGAATTTCAACCTCTAATGAATACACATTTTATTGCCTGGGTCACCACTTCCAACAGACAAAAACACCTATTGCTAACTATTGTCACATATTGAGAAGAATCTCCAATCAAATAATAGGAGACCAAGCGCAAAATCTAGTGCGAAAGGGAATGGAGTTGGCTTTCAAGAATAGATTCGAACACTGGGAGGTCTTAATTTAGTATAGAATACTAGTTATAACAAACTAGATCTTTGTCAACTTGAGAAAAACACTTCCAAATATTCAACCAAAGATGAGGGTTTTCAAAATAGGAGATACACCACTTCCAATAAGCACAAAAATATTGTTAATTATTCTTTCAAACAGAGATGAGCATCCGATGAAATCCTCAACAATTCAAATATAAATTTGTTGTGAAGGGACAACAACTTAGGGTTAAAAAAATAAACCCAATTAAGTTCCCATGGTTCTATCCTCCCTAGGTCATTCAGGTAGGTTCTTAATTAACCTTTGATTGTCAATAAGTCATTTTAATTATATAAAGACTTCATAGAAGCAATAAATTTTTGCATTAGGCACCTTCCAATAAGCTAATTTAGGAAAATGAATTTGAATTTATGTGGTTAATCATGCATTAATATGAGACGTTTGAAGTTTTTTTTTTATCAATTTAACGCCTAAAGTAGATGGAAAAAAAAACCAACATTCACTTTAGCCTGACACTATATTACGAAGGGATAGGCTGTTTTGTTGACAAATCCACAACGTTAATGACATATGATGGCACCAAATAACCCATCAAAGTTTTATGAGAATTATTTAATTCTTATATATTTTAAAATTTAATAAAACATTTTAAAATTTAAGATTTTTTTTAAATTCTCAATTACATCCAATCTAAGCATGGCTCATGATTGACCCATAAAAGTTTGATCTAAGATCCTAATTAGCCAATTAAACTTTGATTCAAGCCAATTTAATCCAAAATAAAATTTTCAAGGAATCTCCATGCTAACATAAAAGCCCCAAAATCAATAGACAACCAAATGTGTTGAAGAAGGAAAGTAGGAGTATCTTGCTAGAACAAAATCAAGGTAAAATAGTAAGATAAACAAAAGGATGTCCACATTTGTAAATATAATAAAAAAGCATTATTTGAAGAAAATGCATGAATGTTAGCAACACAGAAATGCCTACCTGGATTCTTGCCCCAGATGTAGCCTGCATATTTTTAATAGTCTCACCACCTTTGCCAATGATTAGACCAACCTGAACACTTGCAAATTTCAAAATGATTCTTTACAGTGCAGAAATAGGTTTGCTATTAAAAGACTTAGCAAATACTACAAACCTTATTGTTAGGAACTTTCATTGAAAAATGCTCAGAACCAGTAGGAACAGCAGAAAATTTTCGAGCAGCTATAATGCCAGAACCACCAGCATCGGCCTTAATGAGCATTACAAAATTAGTGAGGCGAAAACAATATATCATAAGAATTTTACTCATATTTTCTTCAGAAACAAACCTCAGATAGCACTTCATTTATCAGTTGTTCTGCCTTACTAATCTGTTCGGGAGTACCTATAAGTTCAACAGGTCTGGTCTGCCCACTAGGATCTGCATCCATATCCCTAGTAACTTGAATCCTCGCTCCAGATTGAACCTGTAGATATTTGATCGTTTCTCCACTTTTACCGATGATAACTCCAACCTGCAAGGACTCCCTGTAAGAACAGCAGGATTGAATATATGAATAAGTTTAGAGGGGTGTTGAAAGATAATTACTCGGCCATTTGGAATATCAATTCTTTTGCTTGAACCTGGGAAACCATAAGAATTTGAAGGAGCATTTACCCCATGCTGTGATACTACAGACTGGCCCATTGACTTCAATGATAAGTCTGAAGCATAAAAAAATAGAAAAAATTTGCAGTCATTAAAAAAATAAGCATAACTTCAAAAAATGAGCCTCTACCCTAATTGTTCCAGTAATAAATTGCTTTCTTAATTTTTTTTTCCAAAAAATGACAGAATCATGCTTTTGTGACCCCCAAATGAAGCATATTCCACAATACAATTAAACATAGACAAAATACTCCAATAACGTTCCAGAAAATTAAACAAGCTTAGACAACATGCAAATAAAAAACTAAGTATGGACAGCTATAAAACCCAACGAAAAAGTATAAAATGTATCTAATTCATAAAGGTCAAGCGGTCCCAATTGAAGCATATTCTGTAATTCAATTAAGCATAGACAAAATGGCCCAATATAGAAGGTGCCAAGAAATGAAAATAAATGCTCTTAGAATATAAGAAAAACTAACTTGGATAACATGCAAATGAAACCACAAATTATGGAAAACAGTGAAATCCAATGAAAAAGCATAGGATGTATTAAAAACATAGAGGTCATGGTCTATTCAACAGCTGCATAACCGTCCATCATTGTTAAGATTCTGATACAGGACTAAACAACAATAAAGAAGAAAAGCGTTTAATAACTGCAAAGTTGCATTTGAAGCCAAATTTGAATGAGCGTGTTTGAACCTTTTCTTTGCAAGATTTTGTTTGCTGGGAAACTACAAGGAGGTTCAGCATTTGAAATAGAAGGCCAAAATTCGAGAGCAATATCTACATGAAATTGAGGAGGAACACATACGAGGGATACGGCATTTATTATATAATACCGAGTGTGACTAATAAAATTCAGAGGATTGGCATTTTTAGATGAATGTTACAACAAAGGTAATATGAGTAAATTTATAAAGGACAGCTTCCATTTGGGTGGTTGAAGAAGAAAGCAGCCATACGTACATTCTATTCATCATCCAATCCAGATCAACCTAAACCATCCAGCATCCACAATCAGATGATTCAACGAATTCAACTAATCTAAACTTCACACATTCCATTCCATCTGCTGACCATATTCACAACCTAAACCTCTTATCCCATCCATCTAAACAAAATTACATCTACACACTTCATCCATAGTAATGTGTCCCGTCAATCAGCCCCATCTCTTTTCAACCAAGCATATTTCAAACAGTTCACCAAGGTCAAAACATGCACACCACTATCACGATGCTCGACCCCGGCATTTTAAGTAAAACTCAAGCAGTTTGGCATGTGATTGTTGAATATTTCCTGAGATTAAAATCAATGTTATTGTTTGAAAATGAAATACACTTTTTTAGCTTTTCAAGAAATATTTCATTTACATATGAGTAATCTCTGCATTCTGTTCATGAAAGCCAAGCAATTGCTCCTAATGCATCCGTGATGAAAATTGAGATAAACAATGGCACATACATACAAGCTGTGCTGAGTTTATAATAAGCAATTATTTTATTGCAGAAACTTTATACGTACTAGAAATAATTTACATCATCTAAACGAAGTCTTAGAATAGTAGTTGTAACTAGTGTCACAACATTGAAAAATCATATACCAAATGATAAAGGTGGAACTGAAATAATAGAATTAAATTTGTTTATCTCATACAAATACACAAATAAAACACACAAAAAGATGGACACATCGACGCACAAACATGCTCACACACACATCGAAAACTGATCCTCTGTTTGACAAAATGCACAAGTTCAATGAATTCTATTTTACAATTGCTAGAAGCAAACATTGCAATGCATTCCAATCCTAAAATTTGAAATTCAATTTTCAATATTATCCATAGTACATATTTAGACTGCTTGACTTTCTGGTTGAAAGAAGCATTATCAGCATTAGATTTCTTAACAATGCTACAACCTCCCAACTTTTATGGAAACCAATTTCAAAGTAATGCCAAAATTAGTGAAAATTAATCAGCCCTTTGGCCATATAAGGTTGCAATTAATAGAGTTGTTGCTAACATTAACTAAAAAGAGGTTTAAAAAGTGCTATTTTAAAGTGTAAAAAGTTATGCACATGATAAATATGATGTATATAAGAACTCAAATACTTGGTATTTTAAAATTACTAAACTAGTATTAAGTTTTTTGGTAAAATAATCAAATGAACGTTTTAATATTATTTAGGAAAGATAGTTCTTTACTCTCATATTATTTTTTAATTTTTAGATTGAAAAAATGCATTCCAAAATATGATCAAGAAATGCCCAACTGCATAAAAAAAACAACTTCGAAAAAAGTTGAGTTTGAAAAGAAAAGTACACCAAAAAGAACATAACTTGAAAGAAATTTCCATAAAATACAATCATGCATAAGCTCTTTTGCATCCACATTTTCTTGCGTCCAAATTCAAGCAATCTTTTCTGCATGTTGTTCAATATTATGGGTTAACAACATTTCAAAAGGCACATTTACCTATGAAAGAGTCATTGCATATTAAGGGTGCTTTCTAGATGTCATGTTTATGTATTAGAATGTACTTTACCTGCATTTTCTACCCTAAAAATGTGATTAAAATGCTCATCATTACACATAAAAAACAGATAAATGTAAAAACACAAGATACAAAGCTCCAAATGCGGGGTATACTTCGAAAAATCATGCTTACATAACAAAAAGTTAAAAAAGTTCAGGCAAACCTAGTTGCGCTTATAAGTTTTTCTAACTAGCCAAACACTATCATCATCATAGTGATAAGGTTTCGATTATTGTCTGAAGAATCTAGATCCCTTTAGGAAAGCTCAAATGAATTTACTAGTACCTAACAGGTAAATGTTGAGACAAATATGAAGCTTTTAAACCTTTTTAAAACAATACCATCAAATTAAGAGAAAGTAAAGAACTTCGTACAAAAACAAGGGCAAGTAAATAAATGCATGATATATGGCTACAATCCAGTGATAAAACCTCATCTATAATTTTCCAAGCACAAAAACACCAGATAAAACAAAGAGTAAGAGCGAAAGACAGTTACCCGAACCAAAACCCCTGTTTCCCGACTCCTCACCGCTTCCGCCATTCTCGACCCTAGGTCGTTTGGCCTCGGCATCGCTAAAGATCCTGGCAGCAATCTCTTGAGCGCGCTGCTTAGCGAGTTCGATGCCATCCGGCGGAGGAGGGACGCTGTTGGAGGATACGAGGCTGGCAGAAGTAGAAGGCGATACGATCGGCGCTGAAAAACCGGTAGGTCGGCGTCCGGAAGTCGGAGCGGCAGGAGAAGGAGATATAGCGCCACCATCATCGTCGAACTTACGCTTGTTGTCTGAACGAGAGGAATACTTCAGCTCGTCCGCCATAAGGATTCAGTAGTCAAAGCTACAACGAAAGACAGGGAAAGGACAGCAGAGAAGCCACCATAGAAAAACCCTAGATCAGAAGACGAAACGAGAAGCCTCCGATGGTTGAAATATATATATACATAAAACAAATAATAAGGACTGTCACAAAGCCCAATTCATTAAATTAGGATGAACTTTGTAAATATTAATACTTTAATAAATACATTTGTTATTTCAATATTGACAAGAATAAGAATAAAATATTATATTTTTAGCATTTAAAAAATATGTTATTTAAAAAAATTAAAATTTAAAAAAAGGGTTTTGTGTGTTAAGCAAAAGAAGAGCTCTAGCTTTCAAAACAGAATTGTAAAAGAGCAAGCAAGAGCTCTTAAAGGTCTGCTTCGGCATATATAGGTTTAAGCAAAATTTAATATATTTTAAATTAATCTAAATATATTTTAATATTTTAAATTTATTATCGCTTTTGTTTGACTCGTTTCAAAGTTACAAAATAGATAATTAGATAATTATGATGTTGTGTTCATAAATAATCACATAATATAAAATATTATAAATCGATATGATTATCTAATTCAAGCATTACTAGGTAATTGCTAAATATTAGGAAGTTATTATTAATTTTTAATAAAAAAATATTTTATGAACATGCTAAATTTTAATTTTGAATAAAAATAATTCATTATTTATGAACATTTTGTGTTCATAAATAATGAATATTGCTTGTATTTTGTATTGAAAAAATAATCTACAAAGTATAACAAGACAAAAGTTTGATTACATTTTAAAAAACCATTGTTGTAAAAAAAATAAATTTAAAATATTATATAAAGTAATTATTAATAATATATATACATAATAAATGATAACATAAATAAATTGCATGAAAAAAATATATTTGTGAAGTTTTATATTAAGCAATTTTAATATCCAAAAAACAACAAGCTTAATTATTTGAAAAATAAATAAATTACTACGTACAAAAATATTTATAAACCATACAAATGTAGAATTAGTAAAGGAAACTCATAGATTGTTTAATATTGTTTTATAATCTTAGTTAGTATTTCTATAAATACATGATAATAATGGTTAAAGAAAAAAAACATCAAAGTATATGTTTTTATTATAACAACAAAACAATATTCTTGACTAGTCTATAATTCTTGTATGATTGTTATCTTTATGTACTCTATGCAAATTTGTTTCCAATCCCAACAAAAGGAAAATCATCTTCTTGCTATAATGGTTTATCGTCGTTGTGTTCCAATGAAAGTTTTGATATTATCATGTTGAGATGAGCTAGTATATATTTGTTCATATACTGAATGTGAAATATTGGATATCGGTTAACATTTTAAACTTTCATTTCAAAATTTCAAACATTCATTAACCAAATACTCTAAAGTTGTGCATTTTTGTGATTTTGCAACTCTTGTGTGTTATGATATCTATGTTGTGTTTTATGATATTTATTAAAATGGTACCTAAATATTCTAATAAGTGTCACAAATGTTTAATCATCTGTATAAAAAGAGACTAAAATATAATACTTTTTGTAAATTATAATAAATATGTGTTATTCTATAACTCATCTAATTAGACTTATATTTGTAATAGATATTTTTCATCTTGAAACAACATAAATAAATTATATTTCAAAATTCACTACATCTAAAAGTTTTGTGATATAATTATGTACACATGTCCTACACAAGGTTTATCATGCATTTGACTTCTCAACATATTTAACAAATACATAATTTTCTTTATAAAATGTTTAAGTTTTGCCTCTTTATCAACCAATGTTTATAATAATTTTTGAATATCCTTACTAAGAAACCTTGTTAGATCCATCCTCAAATAGCCTAAATCAATTTTAACTATTATATATGAACAAAATTGTACACTATAAAGACAACAATTAATACATTAACAATTATAATACTATAACAATTCTCATACATTATAATACATTAATATAAAAATTTTTATAGTATGACAAATACATTAATGCAAAAATAGCAATGCTCATACATTTTAGTTTCCAAAGAACCATTTCAATATTATTATATGTAAAACATTCGTCTCATAAACTACAACTTTCCTACTCACTGCAATGTTTAACATGTTTTTCTATCCAAATCTCCAACATGTGTCCCTCTAAAACCATTAGCGAAGTTTGCTTATATGGATAAGCCATAATAAAGTTTGTCATTACTATGAAACTAGTTTTAAATAGATCTTCAAAGCTTTGTAGTTTTTTGCAATTCCTCAATCATTTTTTCACCATTCACAATAATGAACCCTTTTAAGCTTTGATAAGGGGCCATCAATTGACGGGTGCTTCCCAAGGCACATTGAAGAATAGTTTGTCATTTTTTCATTATATGATACTTCTCTTTCTAAGAAAGAAGTACATTATATATTAAATTTTAGCATATCACGAATGTTCATTATATCGACAAAGTACTCATTGAATGGTTGCTCATTAGATGGAGACTAAGTTGGACAAATGTTTTACTAAGAGGATCTACTATGCTAGTCATATGCAAATGTGTTTTTTGTTTAGTCATATATGATACTATAATATGGGAAAGATTTATAACATAATATGCATAGTTCTGGATTTGTTTTAGAATGTATTGTTTCATAGTTAATAACTAAAGAAATAAAATTAAATACTTGCTTTGCAATAGTAAACATACATAAAATTGCTCCTCTCAAACATTCTTATTTGCTTCTAACAATCTGATTCCATAATTCCAATCCATTAACTTTTTTTTTTTGCAATATTGTAATATTTTTTCAAACTCTTGTTTTATGTTCTTCTACACATCTTTCAGTTCTTGTGATGTTTATGTAATATAAGTTGATATTTGAAGTGTAAACATTATTTATTGGCAAACAATATTAAGACGATTCTCATTTACTAAATTATCATTTACAAATTGTTTTAATAGAAACATAAGTAAAATCTCATTATCATACTCACTCCAATTTTAGCTAAAATCTACCTAGCATTCAACATGATTATTTTGTAGCTGCTTCCATAGATGATTTGAGAATTTTGTGGAAGGAAAGGATGTAAACATTTCATGCTTAATTAGGCATTTACATAGATAATTACATGTATATATATCCAATATATGATAACAAAATGCACTATATAAAGCTTGTTATACATTCAACATAATTTGAAGAGAAGAAACTAATGCAAAATATTCAAATGATAAATAAAAATATGTTACATGATGTGGTCCAATAACAGATCAATTTGTCCCATCTTAAAATATCTAATATTGCTATATTTTTTACAATTATTTGGTCTAATATATAACATGGTTTTTTATATTATCGATCGACATTTTCTGATATAACTATGGTAAAATATTGGGCTTTACGAAACATTATTGTCCTCGTTGCCTCTACTTGTTTATTTTCTCACATCTTTATTACTCGACATTGACTCTTGTACTCACCTATTATTGCTTTTTAGCCTCAATCTTAACCATCTTCATCGCAAATAAATGTTTGTCGTCATTATAACTGTCTGCCAATCATTGTAGATTTACATTTTCTGTCTCGATTATTGATAATCGCCTAAAGGTACTTTCTGTCATTTTAATCATAGTTTCTAATTATCTTTAACGATTGCTACAATTGATTGGTGGTCCTTATCAATTGTTGTTGTTTATGATAATGAAATTATAAAGAAAGTGATTTAAAACAACTGATAAAATATTATTTAATAAACATGTATAAAATGATAAAAGAAAAGACTTTTAATTTGAAAAGTAAATGGTAAAATCTTGATAATTCTTAATTGTAAATAATTCTTTGACTTTGACACCTTCAAAGATCTTATTTATAATGAGATAAGAATCCTCTTCTACGATTTTATGCATGCTTCGACGTGATGACTATTGCAAAAAGGTTGTTTTCTAGAAGCATGTGTAATTGGTTGTTACTTCAATTAGTATCAATCATCTTATAAATTTAGTTTATGAAATATTAAAAAGACAATCATTAAAATCATCGAGTTGGATTGTATTCTTTTTTATTGAAATATTGCAACAATTAGAATTTTTATATAAGATACAAATTATTTCATACATTTTTTATGTTGTTGCAATTACAAATAGAGATGTTAAAAAAGTATAAAATTAGTTACCAATATAATATATTTAAGATTATTTTTTAGCCCTTTTATCAAAACATCTTTTCAAATAAGTCATATAAAAATAAGTTTTTTTATATTAATAAATATTTAACAAACATGTTTTTATAAACTTTTTAAATTTATTTTTTTATCTATGAGAGGATCCTTCATCTATCAACAATTTGGTCTAACTCAAAAAGGTGGTATAGCTATACTAGAAGTGTTGTAATTGTGGATTTAAAGTGTTGTTGTGATGGTTTTTCCTATGGTTGAAATTGGTAATGTCTTTGGTTTGTTATACAATGAATCAACATATGAATTCAAGTTTAAAACTTTAGCTTTAGAAGTTAGTTTCTTCTTGTACAGAGGTCAAGATTAATATCATTAAATTGAGTGTTCTTTCTAAAGTAAACTTATTGCATAAATTAATCATTTTTCTTAAGAACACGTCTTTATTTGCATTTGATTTTTCTAATGCATTTTTCTTGAATAATTTATCTTTAGCATGTATCTTGTCATTTTAGTTTCAAAATGGTGACTTTCTTGACGAATTGGTTGTTTTACTTTTCATGATAAATGTTGAATGTCAGGTAAATTTCTTCTTTTTAAAATCGTTGCTTTTTATTAAATCTTGCATTAATAAATAATGATAATAGTTGCATAATTTTGAAAATAAGAGCAAAAAGGCAAAGATGAAAAAATGGTACCATTTACATATTGTTGAAATTAATTTTTTAAATAATATCTTAATTTTGTGTATTAGGCTTGCTCACGTGAGTTTGCTTAATACAAAAAACACATAAGACTAATAAAGAGTTAGTAGAATAGTTATTATAAGATAAATCAATTGACTATAATAAAAAATTTTGCCAAAATCCAAGAAGGTAGTTGTCTTTGCTATTGTTTGTTAAGGACAAAGTCACTAAAATAAAACATAGGATTATTCTAGAGATAAAACCGTTTATAGATGGGTTACGGATAGTGGGGTTAAATATGCTCGACAAGTTATTAATCATGCTAATCTTAATTTAGATTAAATGACATTTGGGAATATAATTTGGTTGAAGTTCGTTAAACTCACTCAACCTTAGCTTGCTAAACCATTGCTTAGAAAAAGGTTTCAAAATCTTTGAAAATGATTTAAGAAGGTATAGTTGGACGAAAAAACTAATGAAGGTGAGTTTTTAAAGAATTTTTCAAGTATTACTCACGTTTTGCTTAAGATTTCCCAATAGTGTGCTTAGAAAGCTAGATTATAAAGCTTAAAGATTGTATTTAATATGACATCATTGAAGTGTTTAGTAAATAAACTTGCTGAGTCAGATTATATTTTTATGGTTATTAGTTACATTCATGGGCTTGTGATACATCGAATAGATTTACATCATATTGAGCTTATATGTACAATACATCATCCTAACAAATCATATATTGAGTCAGGACAAATGACCTATTGAGTCAATAGACAATCTACTAAACTCAAACATAAAATACATCAAGCTTAACATATAACACATTCGAGTTGTTTTGATATAATGAAATTGCAAATTTAGCAACATGAGAATACTATAAAGCAAGGAATATGTTATTAATAAAAATTTAAATGTATTAGTAATGAATATATGCATGATGATCATGCATACAAAAACAAAGAGAAAAAAATATCATAATGAGATCATGTAAGTAAATTAAAGTAAATAAGATATAAGTATATTATTACTATTTTTTTTATAAGGAATGAATTAACATTGATATAACAAAATGACATCATTATATTTATGCATAAATATTCATATGTAATATATTATTAGCATAATTTTTTTTAAGTTTTTTCATCAATTATTTTGAATTTCTTTCTATTTCTTTACTTGATATATTTTTTTTCTTCTTATAAGAAGTCTAAGGCAAACTCAAGTTATCTTTTTTGGTCTTTATCATAATGTTTGGGATTAAAAATTGCAGTTTGAAGTTGAACATTTAAAGTGTTAGTTATGAAAATGATATCTTCAAGCTAAATAATATCCATGCAAATCCAAAGTTCATCATATTTTATGAATGCAATGAATTTTAAAGCTTGCTCTGAGAAATCGCATGCATTAAATAAAATCTAAGGCAAAACTTATGACAAGGGAAATGACAAACAAAATAATGTTAAACCTTAAAAAAAACACTTCATTGTGGGCCTTAAATTGCTTTAGGGTAATGTGATTAAAATGAAATTACCATCCTATCAAATTGCTTCGGGCTAGTTTCCATACCCAATAAGTCTTATTTTTTTTTATGACATAAAGTTGAATTTGACGTTCAGTCTTATGATCGATCTAATGATAAAGAAGAAATAAATGATAATCATCATTCGATTCAACATTTGCAACTTAGATTTCATTTTCACAACATAACAAATTGTTCTATTTTATGTACAAAATCTAAAGCTTCACAAAATAGTTTGTTTGAAAAACAAACAAACTTTGTTTGTAAATTCATGATTATTATATCATATAAGACATTTGCTCTAAGGCATAGGCATGCTAAACTCTTTGCAAAATGTATTTATATTGATATAGTAGTATTTGATATTTATAATGATAAGATTATTGGCTATGAATATATTACAATTATATGTTCAAATTATAAAACATGCATGACTATCTCTATTTACTCATCTAGAATATTTCAAATATTATTGATCTTTTTAATTTATGATATGAATTATTTACCATATCTAATAATTATTTAAAAAATGTTATTATACCATACAATTCATTAAAAAAACTTCACTCCATGACATCATGATAACACTTTCATTCTTATTTGACAACCTTTTAACTTAGCTTGATAATTTTGTTAAAATAAATAACAAACTATCTTAGTGTGTCACTAGGTGTGGAATAAAGGGTTTTTTTGGGTGATCTTGTAGGGAGATGTAGAAGTGCATAATTTTTTATTCCTCTGGAGTTTATTCATGTTATGAGCATTTTTATTTGAAATTTTTTTCTTATGATTATATTAATTATGGTGGCTGACTACACATTGAGTGTGACATCATATTTTGAGATATCTTGACTCTTTATCTTATTTTGATGTCATTGTTTCTTAATTTTTTTTATATTTTAAATTTTCATATTATTATTTATATTATAATAAAAATAATAAGTTATTTTTATTGCTTCAGGCTAGTTTCCATACCCAATAAGTCTTAATTTTTTATGACATAAAGTTGAATTTGACATTCATTCTTATGATCAATCTAATGATAAAGAAGAAATAAATGATAATCGTCATTCGATTCAACATTTGCAACTTAGATTTCATCATCACAACATAACAAATTGTTCTATTTTATGTACAAAATCTAAAGCTTCACCAAATAGTTTGAAAAACAAACAAATTTTGTTTGTAAATTCATCACTATTCCATCATATAAGACATTCGCTGTAAGACATAGAGATGCTAAACTCTTTGCACACTATATTTATAATGATATAGTAGTATTTGATATTTGTAACAAAAAGATTAATGGCTACGAATACATTACAATTATATGTTCAAATTATAAAACATGCAAGGGTATCTCTGTTTACTCATCTAGAATATTTCAAATATTATTGACCTTTTTAATTTATTATATGAATTCTTTATTATATATAATATAATTATTTTTAAAAAATGCTATTATATCATACAATTTATTAAAAAAACTTTGATCCATGACATCATGATAACACTTTTATTCTTTTTGACAACCTTTTAACTTAGCTTGATAATTTTGTTAAAATAAATAGCAAACTATCTTAGTGTGTTACTAGGTATGGAATAAAGGGTTTTTTTTCACTAATTTTGTAGGGAGATGTAGAAGTGCTTAATTTTTTATTCCCTTAGAGTTTATTCATGTTATGAGCATTTTTATTTGAAGTTTTTTTCTTGTGATTATGTTAATTATGGTGCCTGACTACACATTGAGTGTGACATCATATTTTGGGATATCTTGACTCTTTATCTTATTTTGATGTCATTGTTTCTTAATTTTTTTTATATTTTAAATTTTCATATTATTATTTATATTATAATAAAAAAGATTTTATAATTTTTTACTAAAAAATTAATTGACAAAAATAATAAGTTGTTTTTATTTTTTAATTAAATGTGACCAATATTTATGCCTTATCTTTCAAATAATAAAACTGATATACTTTAAGATATTATAAATATTTCGAAGGAGATGGGTCCCTCAAATATAAGAGAGATGATGTCAAGGATTTTTTTTCTCTATCTTCTCAATCCAAACAAAAAAAAATTTTTCTCAATAATGAAACAAGTACCTTTTTAAATATTTCTTATATATAATCATCAAGGGTCAAAAGAGAATTTTTCCTCAATGATGAAACAAATACCCTTTTTAAATATAGATATCGTGGATGATACTTGATGATATATTTCTAGAAATCCTTAAATTAGAGACCCTATTGGATGATGATGTTAGTTCAATTAGAATTTAATTAAAAATAATTTATATTAAAATTATGTATTTAATAATTTATGAAATATTTCCTTTTAAATTAATGATACATTTATTATTCAAGCAATGGAATGCAAAAATGTTTTAATAGCTTGATCTATTATTATTATTTTTTTGTGTATATATTTAAATTTCGACTTAAAAGTAAGCAATGAGATTGAAAGTTGACGAGCTCAAGCAAATTGGGAATCAAAATAAAAACTTTGGCACAAATAGCATGGAAATTATAATTAATTATAAAAAAATATTGGAAAATGATTAATTTTCTATAAATAATGAAGTTTTTTTTCTTAGAAATATTTTTTATTTGTTTCATTCCGGGGACTCAGTAATACGCCACGATTCTCGCAACTTCACGCCGACGCGGAGCCGAGTTGGCATTCCGCCACAGGCTGTCTCCGCAAACGGCTTCGGGAGTTATGGCCTACGGCCGACATCTGCTGCCCTTCACGTGGATTCCTCACACGCTTCGAAGAAGGCGGGGCTTTGCGGGTTGACCAAATCTCGAAAAATGGATGCCGGGTTGAGTGCAAGATCACGATCGCTTTCGGGACCCGCAAATTAACATGCCGTCTTTGGTCTGTTTGGGAACTACGTTTGAGAAAGTTTAAAGTGTTTTTTTTTTAATTTTTTATTGCTATTTTTTTGTTAAGTTCTGAAAACTTTTTCTAAATGTAGCTTTTAGGGCTTATTTTACATGATGTTTTTAATTTATTTGTGTCCATTAATTATTGAGTTATGATAAAAATAATTTTTTTAAAGAAATAAAAAAAAATATGTTCTTCTTCAAATGTTGGTGGAAGTTAGGGAGTTCTAAGTACAATGTTTTGAATACAGTTAAGAATGTCTTTATGTTAGTCACACTTCTCTTATGAGTGTCAAGAAGTCAAAAAATTAAATGATGAAAAAGGACTTCGTTTTATTCTTAAGAATATCATATGCTTAACTAAATAAAATAAGTAAAATATTTTTTTTTAATTATTTTTATAAATGATAAAAATAATTTTTAAATATATATTATTTTAGTGTGTAGATATCAAATAAGAAGAAAGTAAATATATATTAAAACATAACATAATTTACATGATTCATTTAAATATTTGAATTTACATCTATAAATAATAATAATATAAATTTAATATAGAAAAGATATTAAAGTGGTCAAAAGAAAAGATATCTTTACTCAAGCATAATTTTAAAAATTATTTGTAATATTTTACAAAACACATTAATTTCTAAAATTATCCTCTTATACTAGAAATTTTAGAGTTATAAGATAACAAGATCAATACCTAATTAGGTTTTAAGTTGACTTGGGTTCAAGGTATCTTTATATACTTTTTTTTGTGCATTATGTAACTCAGATAAAGCTTTCAAAATAATAATAAGATATGTTATTTGATACAAAAGTTTTTAGTATATATATTTTGTTTTTATAAATAGGATGTCTCAATTTTTTATTTTTAGTGCTTACTCGTTCTAAAAGCATTAGTTTAGCATTTTGTTATAATCATTGATTTATTTGTTTTTTATATTTAAAAATTATAATATTTTTGTTTAAATTATAAACAAATATAATAATTTATTAAATAATTATCTTATTAGAATTTGTAATTATATAATAATTTTACATCTTTATTTATAATTATGAATCTCATTCTTATAAATAAAAAAATCTTGTTCTTTATTTATGATTATATATATACTTAATTCTTATTGTTCATATCCAATTTGTGTCCTATTTAACACATCTTTTGTAGCATACATTCCCATTGTTACCAACCCTATGTCTTAAGTATCTCTTCCAAACTCAATATACCTTTCATCTCATTCCTTATTTATCTTATTCTCAATTTTCTTAATGCAACAGAGGATTAATGAAATGAATTAAAATAGATTAATAATTAAATAAAAATTTTGTGATTCTTATAATGTGATAACCATGAGTAATTTAAACTAAAAAAATTGAAACATTTAAAATCATAATGTTGAAACTATGATTCTAAATGAGGAAGAAAAAAAGCACATTTAAAATCCAACTTACTGCAAATGATGTATCATATAGAACATCCAAAATAGATCCTCATTCAAGAAAGGTGGGATTTGGATCTAAATAAGTATTACTTATAACCTCTCACATGGAAGGAGTAAGAGTGAATTGTAATATATAGCAAGTTATATTAGGAATATGGTTTCAATTTTAAACTAATCTTTCTTGATGACAACTAATTTAGAACCAAATTCTAACCAAATGCATCAAAGGTATTTTTTCAAAGCATGTTTAAGTGTCCCAAATTTGGTTATAAAATGATATTTATAAGATGAGATATTGTTTCTTACTTTTGTTTCAAGAGTTAGGTGCTTATTAAACTTTCTTTCATTGTTTTTTATTATTTTTAATTTTATACACTTAGTTTTTACATTAACAATCATTTTCATCATTTTTATTTACAATTAGAATTATATTTTGTAATTTTTTTATTATTTAATAACATGGACTAAAAGAAATTTTTTTCATTATTATAAAAAATTGAGAGAACCTTCCTAATTTCTTATAGTGTACTCTTACAAAAGAGAATTGCTGCAAGAATATATAGATGACCATTCTCTTTATCTAAATTTAAATCCAAGTTTTCACCTTGTTTTGAGTAATTAGTTTTTAGTTATGATCACCACCAACATCACCAAAAGTGGATTTACACTGTGGCCTTCTACTCAGTTGTGACCACATCAGCTATGATCATTCGTGTGGCTTGTACCCTTGCCACTTGCATCACCAATTGCTATTGCAAACATGTTGTCTAACTTCTGGCATAAGCTCCCATGACTATTTTTCTTGATCCCTAATTTCCTACTTTGTACTCAATTGCTTATGTGCCATTTTGGTCCTAGCCCTCAATTCTCGCCTTTCACATTACTTTGCTTGAATCAATGTCCTTGGTTGCTAACATCACAGGCTTTGTCAAATCTGGTTCTTATCACTCTCCTCCATCTAAACCAACATCCACAATCTCTTACTTAAACTTAACTCTTTTTCTCTCCCGTGAGGGCCTCATAATCCTTACTAACTGCCTATGTCGCATTTCCTATGAGATTCGATAATTCCATTTCAACTATCATCATATAAGTCATAATTCATGCACAAGTATGCTCAACCTCCTTCCCATGAGCTTCATTTAGTTTGATCCTTAGTTATTGCCACATTAGTTGCGTGTTGTATCACTTAATTTTCAAACTCCCTTTTTTGGGGACTGATGTATTATTAGATTTCTTAATCTTCAATAAGCACTTTAGATTAAAAGGCATGACATCAAAATGTTCATTCTTAAATATATTGTTACATGGATTTAAAGTAGTAGAAATTATGATTGTCGAAGAGACCAATGTAAAGACCTTGAATAGATGTCTCCACTAAAATCATCAATTTGCCTCTTTAACACCATATCAACCATATTGCCTAATAAACCTTGTCTATTACAACTCAAACGCATCTTATCAACTCTAACACATTACGTCAACCACGCCAGCATTCTCAATAGTGCTAAAACTATCATTATTAGCTATGTTGACATGTCAACATTTTTTTATTATTAATTATGCCACATCCATGTTTATTATGTCATTTATTAACTCTATTAGAATTGATTTCATTGGCTCTACTACTCTTTTTCCCATCAACTCTTTTAGAGATAACAATTGGCATTTATTGGCCTTATGCCTCATAAGCCTTATTGAGTTTATCGTTCTTATCAACTCTCAATCAATTGCTTTTCACTTTATCATCCATCAAAGACTTTGTTAAACCACGATAAATTTTTCATGTTATCAACTCTATCTTACCAAATTGGTTAGACATTGTTTATATTATTGTCCTATAATACTAGTTTTACTGCTCTTCAATACTACCCTCGATCATGTTGCACCACTTTGCCGACTTTATCATAATGGTTGAGTCTCAATTTAGTTATATTTGACTCCAATATTACTATTTAAATAGTTGGGATAAATAAATGCCCAAGTTATATCAAACATATATTCATATGAAAATTTAATAAGTGAAAAGCTTAAGCTTATAGATAATTAGCATATTAGTTCTTGAAATAGCGTTAAAAAAAAAAAGATTTCATTGCCCCTAGCTCGATATCAAAGGTTCAACATCATTCTTAATTTAAAATATAGAATTAAACCCAGTCTCACTTTCTTTAAACATATTATCTATTATAAAAATTAGTTCAACAATAGATTCTATAATCTTTTTGTTTAATCTCTGCATGTGCACTCGATTGAAAATTTCTTTATCCTTAACATATAATATGAAAATTTGAACATCCAACTTTATTACTAATTAGTTTTATTCCATAGGTTCCCCAAAATAGACTCGCTTAATTTATTATTGGACACTCGTCAACTCCTAGAGCCGACACTAATCAATGAACCAACTTATAAGATCAGAAGAAGGGAAAATTTGAGCCAAATTCAAACCATTAAGTAGAATAAGGCAAAAGCTCAAGATTAAGAAAGGTGATAGCTAAAACCAAAAAGCCCATGAAGTTCGATTTCATTCAAGAAGACAAGCACTTCAACTTGGGTCATATCCATTGTCCCAAACAAGTAGAATGCCAACCCTCTCCTTTAGCGTGTATTCGATAAGAGTTTGTGCCTACCAATTATTTAAGGATGCAAGTTGCCTTCCAATGAAGGGTAGACTTATCAAGATCATATGTTACCATAGTGTTAACAGATGTGTATTCCTCATATATTATTATTGTTTCTTCCTTAAGTTCTACAAATTTTATTTAAGATAATTTAACTATGTTGTTATTAATATTTCTTTTATTTCTTAATCGCAAGTATTTTGAAATCTAATGAAGCCTCTTGTAAGTAAATATACATGAAAATCTGACAATTAAGGTTTGATGGAATCTACTGAATGAAAAATTTTAAAAAATATATAACAATTTAATATAAAACTATGATGACAATTAATATATGATATCAAATGTAAAATAAATATGACAGAAATATTTATAAATGTTTAAGAATCATATGAAGCCATTGAAAACAAAGAGAAAAAAAAAATCTAAGTCAAGAGCAGTGACATGGTGAACAGTTTTGACCACATGGCATGCAATAAATATGCAGGCCGTTGGCTTTGGAGTCGACGCCATAAGCGAGTCAGATTAGGGTCACCTAATTAATGCTCTTTTGTTTAATCCAAAATCTAATTCACTTCATTAATACCTCAAAGCTTCTCTCCTTGTGGTCCTGATTGGTCCATCCAAGCATCATCACAAACAGCACTATTAAAAAGCGTGCTTGCCATAATTAATTAACTAATATCAATAAAAATGTATATAAAAAAACTTATAAAGTAATGAAAAAATTATCAAAATGACATATAATAATAAATAAAAAATTATTCATATATTTAGAAACAAAACGATTTATATTAGTTTATTTGGGTGTTTTGAGTTTCATCTATGGATAACAAAAGAAGAAATATATTATGATAAAAAATAAAATTATAAAATAAAAAATTAAATAAATGATAAAAATAATAGAGATCTAGTGTCAATATTAATAACTGAGAGTATTTAAATAATCTTGATAATATTAAAAATATGATTCATGATTTAATTAAACTTAAAATTAATTGTGATTCTAGATAATTCTATACAAAAGATATATATATTTATGAAAGAATAATCATGTTGAACACATCATATTGTGTAATATCGATTTTTTCTAAATTTTTTGAAAAAAACGTTTTTTTCAAACGCAACGAGAACGAGTTAAATAGATTTGAAAATATAAATTTATCCCATTAATTTAAAAATAATATTAAAAGTAAAATTAAAGTATAAAGAAGTTTTTATTAAGGGACCAAAATTTTGTTTAGCATGTTAATTTTAAATTCAATTTTTCATAATATGTTTTACTAAGTAAAATTAAATATTTGCCACAATGTTTTATAAAATAATTTTTTCAATATAAAAAAGAAAAATAAAAAAAACAAATGATTTTAATAGTTGATAATAATTATATTTTTAACGTGAAATAACAAAGGTATGTCAAAAATAAAATTATTGTAAAAATAAAACTCAAATAAGAGGATCGAGACAATTTTCCACCTAATTATATGCATCTAATATTTATTCTTATTATTGATCATGATTTTACCTATAATATTAAATTTTCTATTTTTTCTTAATAATGTCATATATTTTTTATTTCATGTAATTATTATTTTTATATTTATTTTTTGAAAACAAAAACATGAATACATTATCATGTTTAAACTTTCATCATATCTTTTTGAAAAGTACTTTCCAAATGTACTAGCCAAAAAATGAAGCAACAGTTATGAACTTAAAAAGTTAGTTAACACTAACTTTTTCCCTAAAAGTGCTTTTCCAAAGCTTTAACAAACAGAACTTAAACTTTGAAAGCACGAGTTAAATACGATTGAGACACATGAGTAATGCGGGTAGTCGTGCACACGAGTGGGGCGGGGCATTCACATCAAACCATGGCTTTATTTAACCCAATTTAAAGTAATTTTTTTCTCATAAAATTCTTTATTTTAAATCATTTTAAATCATTTTAAATAACTTTTTTTTGTGATATTTTTATTATATTATTTTAATTATCATTTTTCAAATTAAACATTAAACAACACATGAGTTATTTACATTACTATGATGTAACACATTTGTTTGATTAATATAATCTGAAAAATACAAATAATAAGAAAACAACATTTTTCAACCTTTTAAAACATTATCGTTGCTCCACATGCAAATTAAGAAGTGATGTACATATAGACGTGCAAGGCAATTCCATCTTCCTTGATTGACCTAATTTAATGTAATAAATATTTGACCATGAAAAATATGTAACATAGTAAATCTTTTTTTTTTTTTTTTACATAAAAAAAGAACAAAGTCTTATGTGAATCTTGGTGATTCATATCTTATAAGGATACCATTATGGATAATAGCAAGTATATAGATAGATTATAGGATTTTGTTATTGAGGTAAAGATAAGAAAGATAAAATAATTTATTGATGTAATTTTCATATTTATTAATTTAAAATAAATCTCATCTTATTTTAAAACAAATAAAAATAATAAAAAATTATGTATCAACTTTCTTATTTCAATTTGTTGAGTTGTCAAGCAAGTAGATTTTTAGTTATGTTTTGCAAATTTTATAAATTAATTTGAACTTATCTATTACAATGATATTGATTTTTAGAACAGATTTAAGTAGAAAAATAAAAATTGCAATATAGTCAATAACATGATTTTTAAAACAATAAAATTAGGGTGCTTAATTACTTAGAAGATAAAACTAAAATAAAAGCCCTCCAATTGCAAAGTATCTAATATGTTCCATGTAATTTTTAGATTTGAAGGAATATAATAAATCAATTAAATTATTATCTAGATTTGGTATAAGATCAATTGATGTGCTTTTGACAAATGAGTCAATTATAAACTTTGACATAGTGGTACTACTTGATTGATCATAATGTTAATTTACATGTCGTATGATTTATTTGTCATGCGAATTTTGAATTTATGAAATTATTTTGGCAAAAATCAAATTCATAAAAACATGTCTTTTGAAGTAAAGGAAAGCATAAAAACTTGCATTATAAAATGGATGATTTTATTTCATTGGTTTTCTTAAAATAAGATATCACAATCATTTTCAAGCCCAGCTTTTTAATGAAAGATCCTTGAGGACTACTTCAAGAGATGTCATCTCCATATTCTTTTCTATTTTGGATTCAAAAATATTTTTTATTCATAAAACATAATGAAAATAATATTTGAAAACCATTTACATTACTTTCAACATGAGTTTTCACAATGTTGTAAAAATATTAAAATCGATACATTTACTAAGTCATGCTGAACTACATCTAGATCATACTATTGAAATGCAAGGAATAATCGTAAAAGTTTAAACATCACAAGAAATTTATGATCATCCACTAAGTAAGATAGCAGATTGATTAATTTGTAAATTCTCCTCTTCAAGTTCATCGATTAATTATGTGGTTATTAATTAATTTATTTAAACATTTAAGTGATGTCTTAAGATGTAATAAAGTGATATAATGATGAATTGACTTGTATCAACTATTAAGAGAGATTATGATATTTATAGTATATGACATTGTCTTATAATATCGACTTATAATATCGAGATATCTTTTAATGATAAAACTCACTTGGATAAAAATGGTGTGAAATAAGAGGATAATAATTTGAAATAATAAAATCATGATGCCGCATTTGGTATTAAAATAATACATTCTATTTCTCTGATATGATTTAAGAGCTAACTATGTGAAAAATGGTCAACTTGTAATACTTAGGATTGAAAAGGATAATAAGTGAGCATTATGTGATATCTTATGATATTAATCATTAGATAATGAGTAGCTCTTAATAAGCTTATAGGTGAATAGATATAAGAAAAAGTATCTTACATTTGTTATTGAAAGACATATTCTAATGTTTATATGAGATACTATGATCATAAGACATTGATGCTCCTTTTAAAGGTAAAACTCAATTGGGTCAAAATAGAATTACTAAAATAGATAATATCTTAATATAATAAAACTAAAATATCACATATATATATTTATTTCAACAGACATTACATTTTTCTTTCTTTCACTATATGCTGATGCAATCAGATAGATGACTCCTTAATCATATTGGTCCAATTATTTGAATGTATAACATGTTGGCCATTGCATATAATATGTTATACTTAATGTAGTACACACTAAGGACCAAGCAATTAATCTAATAATTAACTTCAAATATAATACGGACTTAATGTTAATAATATGTTCAAAACCTTATAACTTAAGCTAAATTTCTAAGCTTTTACTTCCTAGGTTGACAAAATTTAGGTATGCTCTAACAAAATTTACATGTTACGTTTAAACGCTTGATTTGGGCCAAATTCTCTCTCCAAATTTTTCTTAGCTTAAGCTAAAATCTAAATAAGCTCCAAAATTGATGTGGACCAAATCCTAATATGAGGTTTAAATCCTTATCTCATAGCAAATTCGTATAACAAATTCTGTTTTACTTAATGTAACATTATAAATATAATAAAATTTATTTTGATAATTATTTTTATATTATTTAAAATATTGAAAATTTTTTAAAACTTTTAGAATTTATTTTATATTTACTTAAAAATTATATGTTATCAAAAGGAGGATAGCACCTCGAAAGAAGGAGGTAATTTGTGAAATAAAGTGTATGATTTTCGAAATCCAATAACACAAAATTGGTAAAAATCAAAATTTTTCTATCATTATGCGATATTATCGCTTGGTAAAATACTTGTTTTTGGCTATTCACAATTTCTTTTAAAAATGATATGTAAATATAAGAATTTGGATAAGATTAAGTTTAAATGTAATCTCAGATATGGATAAATATATTATTTGTAAGTTTGAAAAATAAAAAAAAAGATTAGATAAAAATCATCATAATTTATTTAAAATAATTCCCTTATAATATGCATATAATTATTATTTTACTCATTATTAATGTTGATGATAATTCTTTTAAAATACTACACGATATCATATGACACTAAACAATATATATTTATATATTCTTGGGGGTTGATAATCGCATATTTTTGAAATTTGAATTGTTTTTCTTAATCCCAATAACACAAAAATAAACAAAACTATGCATCATTTTTTGATAAATAATATGTTATCCTGCTTTGTTTTTATAAAATTCCTTGAATATATAATTTTAAAAAACTATATATCTGTTAAAAATATATATTTATTGAATTTTCAACAATTTCATATTTGAAAAAAAAAGTTTAAAAAGACATTAGATGGCGAATCCACGCAGCTACCAGAGAAACAAAATGCGGGCAATATTTTTGGAGACGTACCATACCTCACATAAGGCCACACACGTGTGTCACCATGCACATGTGCACACGTGTGGACACGTGTCGCACATGTTACTCGAGTACCTCCAAAATTAGATAATTAGCATTTTCTTTCGCGTTACATTCAAATTATATTATTATAAGTGTTCCACAAGATACCATGCAAGTTTATGTTTAGTCCTCTATTGTTTGCCTTGTTTTATTAGCCTCAATTAAAAAAAAAAAAGATATATTAGATTAATCTTATCTTATAAAGTGACAAAAAAATAATTAATTTGTTGAACTACAGAGTTTTAATTCCTTGATATCTCATTTGCCAGACGAAAATATGAATTAATGAAATAGAAAAAAAAAAATAATGAGAACTTATAATGAATATAATTTAGTTATTAAAATTTTCTTATGATATATATTTATCCCCTCGAACAATTTCCGATGTAATTTATCTCTAATGCTTCGTCTATTTCTTGTAATTATTTCGTTCTTTTAGGAGATATAATAAATATAATAAAATAAATAATATATTAATGTAATTTGGATCTCACTTTTACGGTAACGGAATTGGAACATATTGGATTTGGTGCACCACTTACCTAACTCATAGGGACTCGCATTGAGTCTCCTTAATTAATTGCATAATTGCATGTCTAATTACTTATATTATTAATTAATGTTATATAAAATTATCAATTTTTTCAGTGCACATTATTGCAATTGGTGACTTATAAAGCTAGTAACATGTGTAATATTTTATTAAATATAAATTCTTCTTTCCAATTATTAAATATATAAATATTAAAAAAGCGTATACATGTAAAATTTAACTGGTTTAATTAAAAATATTAATAAAAATTGACAACTTATTTAATATAATAAAATCAAAACTATGAAAATAGATATCAACTTGTATGCATAAATTATTTTATATGTAATACGTTACATATTAATTATTTTAAAGGTAAATTATTTTCAAATGCATAGGTTAAAGTTCGTTTCAATTTGTATGGTAAAAAAAATATTAGTAAGAAAGGAATTAATATTTATAACATTCTGAATTATTTGTCCTTTGCTGCTTGAAATAATAATGTAGTGTAATTAAAAGCTTGGAGCGAGGTCTTCAGTGTATAATTAAACCGTCAATCGAGAGAGAGAGAGAGAAAGAGACAACGAAGAACGAGGCGGCTCGGTTTGTCTCATGCACCGTTGCTAAGTGTCCGGTCCGGTTCGTCGACACACTCGATTGGAGAATGTCTTCTCGCTCTCCGTGAGACTTACGGCTCAAGCAACATGACAATAAATCCGGCCCGCCGGGCGGGTCCGACCGGGAGGTGGTTTGCTGTAGTAATCAGTTAATTATGCGTCAGCAACTTATCATGTATTCGCTAATAATTCATTTCCGAATGATTGACCAATATTTTCTACATTAATTTGAAATTCCACATAATTATTATGCTAAAAAATTTGCATTAAAAACAATATAACTATTCTTCACAATTTGACAAATTTATTATGTAATTATATCATAAATTATTATTTAACTTTACAATATAAAAAATATTATTGTCATAATAAACTTATTTTTATGAATGATTTAGATAGTGATGAGAATAACAATAACTTACAATACAATTATATGATTTAATTATCAATATCACATTGTACAATAATTATTAATAATCAAAAGTTAAGAGATCATAAATTTATTGATCATATTGTATATTAAATTATAACAAAATCTTTTATGAGTGTAGTACAGTAAAAACATTTATATTCTATAATAAGTTAAATAATATTATATAAAATAATTTGTTTTATATTTTTTTATTTAATTTATTTTGTTTTAATTTAATGTGATTTTGATTGAAAAATAATAACTATAGTAAATAATTATTTATCTTTTAAATATGAAATAAAATAAAAAAATAATAATTACATTGGTGAATTGGGTTTATTTAAACATAGATTATGATTGTTCAAAATTATTATCTTTTCAATTTGTGTGTAAAAATTTTCACATTTATTATGTGTTTATGTTGAGATAAAAAAAGATAAAATGACTAAATCTATTTATTATGAAACAATAATTTATCAATTAAAAATAATAATTTAAATAGTTTATACAATATAAATGACATTATATTTTTTATAATTTTTTTCTTGACTAGTTTTCTTGTTATATTGTTTTTGTTTACTTTTTTTTTTTACTTTGATGTATTCATTTTTTATACTTGACAATTATTATAACAATATAATTAATTAATAAAATGGTTGAATTTCTTAATTTATACTGTCATTCATGTCAACTAAAAATAATTAAGTCATGTTACTAAAAGTTCAAACTGGCTTTATTTAGCATTTATGGTAAAGTTAATTTAAAACAAAAAATAGATAAATGTTAATAGTCAAGTGCAAAAAATCTCTTGTAAAAATAAAGAATTTTATTATATGAATAGTATGATATTTTAATTTAATAAAATAAAATAAAATAAAAAATTGATTGAAAAAATAAATCATATAAAAGTATTTCAATCAAACATATAAACTCTTCTACATAAATTAAAAAGCAACATCACAAAAGTTTATTAAAAATATGGTTTTAAATTTTACCTAAAATAAAAAAAAAACTGCTAATATTAATTAAGAACACAAAGATATACTAAAAATTTATTTATTAAATTAATATGGGAAATTTAAAAACTTTGTTTCATAATTATATTAAAAATAAATAATGAGGGAGTAATTTCATCCCAAGAAGCCCCCACTGCTGCTGAAGTTTACCTCATTTACTAGACGACGGACATCCGACTCAGCTGAAGTCGTTCCCGCCTTCAGCCAGGATTTGGTCATGCCAGCTGGCAAACCGTGAACCGTCCAGCAAGAAGCGGCGGCCCCCAGGGACCGACTCGTGCCGGTCATCCGGAATCCCTAGGTCACTCGGACGAAGGCTGCTCGGATCCTATAAAACAACGTCTCCCTCCCAACAACCACTCCCCCGTTCCTTTCCCTTTCCCTCCCACAGCTCGCTCTTTATCTCTCCCCTCCCACTCGCAAAGATTCGATTTTGCTTGGTTGTTTTGCTCCCCCACTGCTTCTTTGCATAATCTCGCTCCTTGAAGAGAAGCAGCAGAGGTTTCGAAGAAACTTGAACTCTGCGAGGCCTCTGTATGCTTCTCCTCCGGCAGGGAAGGACTACGGCTCACTCAGCTTTCGGTGGGAAACAAGCCCTCCCAGCTAATTTGAGGTTGATGCTTTTCCTCTTTTTGCGTTAGTTTCGAGAAGAAATTTACTTCGCCTTCCTCCTCGCTCCAATCTTTCTCTTTCTTTTTCTCTACACTCTCTTCCCCTGGAGAACTATGTCGGGCCGTACTGTGTCGTTTCCTTATCCGCATGTTCTCGGCCTTCCATTCTTGCCTCTGATTTCCATGAAGTTTCACTTTTCACTTTAAAACTGCTTGATTTCAACTTTTTTGGGGGGGTTTGTTGGCTTTTTATGCTCTTTATAAGTATTCCTCTTTGATCTTTATTCTCCTGCAAGTTGAACAGGGGAGGAGGAATCCCTCTTTTGCTGTGCTATCTGTTCTGAAAAACTACCCTTTTTTGTCGACAGATAATGCCACTGGAGTGAACGAAACCGAAGCCGAAAGACGATGGAAGAGCTGCAGTTACCACAGATCAAGCACACAGTTCACATAGATGTGACCACGAAGCCGCTCTGTCGTCCGCCGCTTCAACGGCCGGGGAAGTCCGACATCGGCTGCTGCGGGGCTCGGACGGTCCGCTTCTTCTGCGACGACTTCGAAGCCACTGACTCCTCCGACGATGAGGAATGTTGCTATGACCGCCGGCGGGTGAAGCGCTATGTGCAGGAGATAAGGCTTGAAGACCGGCCATCGACGACGAGCGGCGTCGATGCGGGTAGGCCTGCGAAGGTCAGGGCCTCCGCCTCCAGGAGGAAGAAGAAGGCCATCGGACCTGCCGGCGCGGAAAAACCGAACCCCCTTTCGGGAGCTCCCCGGTTCCGCGGGGTCCGGCGGAGGCCTTGGGGGAAATTCGCGGCGGAGATTCGCGATCCCACCCGACGCGTTCGCGTTTGGCTTGGCACTTACAACACCGCAGAGGAAGCCGCCATGGTGTACGACACGGCCGCCATCAAGCTTCGTGGCCCGGATGCCGCAACCAACTTTTCCTCTCGCCCCCCTCCCTCCGTGCCACCGTCGCAGCCTCCGGCGAACTACCCCTCCGAGTCGAACCTCTCCGTCTCCGCCGGATACGAGTCCAGCGTGGACTCCCACATCATCTGCTCTCCAACCTCCGTCCTTCGTGGCTTCCCATCCACGGCGCGTGCAGTCGAGCCGGAGAAGTCCGGCTTCGGTTTTCTGGAGGACTTCGTCGACGACTTCATGGTGTTTGACGAATTGCCCTTCTTCAACGAGTTCCCTAACATGGGCTGCGTCTCCCAGCCGATGTTTTTCGAGGACTTGCCGCCCGTTCCCCTTTTCTTCTCCAACGAATCGGCGACGGGATTTGACCTCGGATCGTCGGCGCATGAAAACGGCGACAATTTCTGTGACAATATCGTCGATTTATTTCCTCCCGACCATCTTATGTAGCGCTTTCTTCTGTTTGGTTGATTTATTTCATTTTTTTTTGTAGTTCCATCTTTTATTTATCTTCCGCTGAAACGTTTCGGCTCAGTGACCAAATGAACGGTTCGCTTTAATTAAAATTTATATTTGGTTGCATAAAGTTGTTAATTTTACCCATTTGAGTGCCATACGAATGTGTAATTTAGACATAATTTTGTCTGTCCCATATTTAACTAACTTGACACGTGGCCGAGCATCACGGGATTCGGGAGAAAGCAGCCGTGGTGTCGCACGCTCAACGAGAGTTTTGAAACTCGCGCGTTTATTTCTTCGGGTTTGATTGGACCGGACGGTTCGGTCTTTTAGGGCCTGACCCACAAACAAAGATTTCAACTTTGTGATGCACACCGAGCATCATTGTTTTAGCAAACCACCTTTTCCCACGTCATTCGGTTGAGTTAATAAACTAAAAAGTTAAGAGAATACATGGTTTGATGTTTTAAAACGTGTTCGAAAAGATATTTTTGGATGTTTCAAAAAATTATTTTTGTTAATCAAAAGACAAACAACTTAACTCGCATTTCGTCAACACAAAATGATTAATTCCGAATATATTTGACAAATATCTTCTAAACTATAAATATTGATGATTTAATCATTCATATGTACTGTTTACATCAATCATCTCATCCATCAGTTATCATTTTCTCACTCGATAATCCTTATCATCACTAAATCTTTGCAATAATCTCATTACCCTTATTTATACGTATGAGTCATCATTTTTACATTAAAATATATATTTAATATTTTTCCATAAAAAAAATAAGAAAAATATCTAATTTATTAATGAAATAATTATTTTTTATTTTTTATTTTAACTAAATTTTTTCAAATTATGTTTTGTTTTTTTAAATAAAGTTAAGTATTTTAGAAACACACAAACCCATATATGCACACTCACTAATTTAAAGATATAAATTTAAAACATAAATTTATGTAAAAATTCTAAGACGATTAGATAAAACTCAATTTAAGCAATTGAAATGTTAAAATGCCATTTTATTTACATAAAAATCATAACCTAAGTTCTAAATTCAACTCCTTTAATATATATGACCAATTTTTTTTGAAATAAGTTTCTTTTTCAATCATAAACAAATCCTAAACCATAACTAAGAAAAAAGAAAACAAACTTTTAAAATAAAATATACCAAAAGAGAAGAAAAACTCTATTATAAGTTTTACATTTCCTACTCACTTTAGAATTGATCACTTCTTAATCTAGATTAGTTTGATACAAATTAAAATAAACTTTTTTAATCAAAAATATATTTATTTAAAAAAGAATATGAAAGATCTCATCTCCTTGGATGTTATCCGTTTACTTTATTATTTTAGTAATTTAAAAGGTGTTATTATCATTCTAAAATATTTATTGATTTTATGTAATTTTTCCCATTGAAGTATTCGGTAATAATATGATTAATTTTTTTAAAAATATATTTTACTTGTTGCAAATCATTGAGCAACATTTTAAAGTAATAATTAATTATATTTTTTACAAAATATTTTTAATTAAGTAAACTAACTAGTCAGTCACCATCACCATCACCTTCTATTAGATTTTTTGTTGCAAAAGTAAAATAAAAAAATAATAAAAATTGTTATTAAGATTATCTCAGTTTTATTATAATAATGTATGCAAAAATTCATGACTATTAAATGATAACCACTATAAGTATATTTTAATTAGTCATATAAATTAAAAGATATGCATTATGAGCTTAACAGTGATTTATTATTATTTTATATAATACATATATATATGTATATACATACTTATATTTACACACACACACAAATATATATATATGTGTATGTATAAAATGATAATACGTCAGAATTAAAGGATTGATTTGAGGATGTTTTTAAGTTTTAACTAAAGTTTTTTTCAAAGATAAAAAATAGGAATTCAATAAAAAAAAATTGAGATATTTATGTAGTGGCATGAGTTATAAAAGTTAAAATATTTTCAATTAATTGATTATGTGAATAAAACAAATATGTATTTACTCACATCAAAATATCTCTATTTATCAAAAATTAGCAAGCACATGATCTTAATTACTTCATTGAAAATGTTATTAAATAAAAGATTTTTATCAATATAGCAACATTATAAAGACCAAAATAATAACGAAAGATAATTATTAGTTTATATTATTCTACTTAAGTGTAAAATCTAGTATTTTTTTTTATTATATCAGAAGTGCATATAATCAATTCTTAATAAATAATAATTATGAATTAATTATAAATTTATAATTTAATCTTTTAGATTCTATGACAATAAAAATACAAAATATTTGCACTTTATTACTGTAGTATAAGATTAATAAGAATACAAATCCCTTAGATAAAAGTAATTATAGCATTTTTCTCATAGGTTTTCATTAATTACTAGAGACTTGATGTTGGAACAATTATTTCACAACTATATACTAGATTTTAATAAAAGCATTAATGAAACTTAGTTGCAAGCTTATTTCGATATTACATGTTTTGTAATTTTTTAATCTCATTTGACTTCAATTTTTGAAAAAATATATATAATTTCTGAGAGCCTTTTGAATAAATTTTTAGAATCTTTTTATATCCTAGCGTAAAATCAAAACAAGCAAAAATATTGTAAATAATACATTTAAAATATATTTAGGATCAATTTTGGAAAACTTTGTTGTCATATAATTTTATTTATCTTATCAAATCCTTAAACCAAACAATTATAAAAATAGAAAGTTAAAGACAAAAATATACCTTTGGAAAGTGCTTTTGAAAGTCTTTAAAACATTAACTTAAACTCCTTAGATTTTTGTAACATCAAACAAAAACTTCTTCAAGATTGTCAAATACGATGATTCAAATCTTCATTTTCTCATTTATAACATTTTCACATGACATAAAAAAAGACATGTCTCTTTAAGTCATACAAGAAAGAAAAGGAGAGGAAGAATGCAATAATTACATAAACTCACTAGAGCCTCTTGAAGTAGTAAAAAAATGTTCATTCGTCTTTGTTAGAATCAATTGCAAGTTTTATATAAGATAAATTTTTATGGAGGAGAGAATAGAAACTCTAATAGTAAAAAATGAAGGAAAAAACAAAAACTTTGATACAAAATGGAGGAAAACAAGGCAAGGCTTCTATGCCAAGATGATGAGAGAGTGGTACTAAAAAAATCAATGTTAAAAATTTTGAATAACTTGTTATGATACTATACATATTACACATTGTGTGGAGGGTAGGAGTCGATGGGCTGTTGACAAGGTGGATGCATGATAAGTGTCATTGCTCGTTATCACCAGGTGCTTGTTGTGCACTATCATTGCACTCAAAATAGTGACTAGTGGGTGACGTTGTGTTGTAAGCACATTGCTACTATGCTATGTAGCTCTCTAAGTAGGATATAATAGTGGTGGTTAGTAAAATATCTAAGAGTTTGTTGATGACAAAAATATTAATGAAAGCGGAGAAAAGAAATAATAGGTATATAAGAACATAAAAGATGAAAAATATGTTGGATGAAAAATATGTTAAGAGAAGATAGAGTTTAAAGAGATAATATTTATTAAATGAGTCTGCAATACTTGTCAAAGAATTGTACTGTCACAATTCACCAAGCTTTACCCACCCACAAGTTATAAAAAAGGCATCAAGAAATAACCCAAACTATTAAAGTGTATGCTTTCAATTGTAGATCTTAAGCCTTTTTATATAAATCTTTTTATCATAACTACTAGTACTTACTAATATTCACTAACATAAATTTTTACATAATATTTGAGAAATATTACCCACTTATCTAAAATATTTAATTACCAATATTATTTTTGCATTCTAATGGAGTCTTAAGAATCTTCATCAGCTTCATTTAAATATGTTTTTTGACTAATTCAAAATGAGTTTATGTAGATATTCATACCGACTTCATGATGAAAACCCAAAACATTGATTTAATATAATTACGTCTAAGACATTGTTATGAGTCTATGTCATTGCCAAGTGATGATGTCATTAATTAGTGTTATATCAAAGTTAATATAGAAACAATACAAAAAATAATACAATGTTGGTTTGTTAAAAATTTCATTAGTCACTTGGTATAGTTTATTAATTTGCTTGGCTGGTTTGGCCTAACCACTTAATGTGGTTAGTTTGGCCATTGGTGACAACTAGCAATTATTTAACTCATGAATTGAATTTATAATTTTTCTAACTTTATGACTGAACATGTTAAGCAAACTCAATTTGAGAGTTAAAAGTATTTTGAAATGAAAATATCTGTTTTATGTGATCAAATCCTATAATGTATTTAATATCAAAATTTCTATATTATATTAACTAATGTCCTAAATACATTAAAAAGCATGAAATAAATTATAATATCTCAGATTTTTGCTTTATTTAATATGACTTTAATATTAAGTTAAAACTATTATGATTATGAATATGAATATATTAATGTAATAAAGTAAGTATATTGAAAAGTGTATTATGCAGAAATATGAATTAAAAAATTATATTTAAATATGTCATTAAAAATAATATTTCAAAATAAATTTAATGATGATTAGTTTGTAATGTTTGAATGTTTCAAAAAGCACCTTTAGGTAAGTGTTGCAAAGCAAAGGTAAGAAGTATATTATAATTCCTTTGTTGTTTTATAACTTTCATGTGGGTATTTGAAAGAGGTTTAATTCCTATATCATGAATGATTAAGGTGACTTTGGAATAAAATTAGAAAGAAAAATGAGGTAATTTAGGTGTTTTGTTCTTATTTAGAATGCAAACATATCATTCAAAACCTTAAGCTTAAATTTTTTATAATTAACATAAAGAGTGTTAAGCTTAAGTTAAGATAAAAAAAATATATATATCAGATTCTTTGAGTTGATCTATAGTATTTTGAACTACATATATCATATATTAACTCAGCACAATATATGTTAATTTTGAAGATAATAATAATAAATTATTTTCAAACAAATTTGAAGGCCATAAGATGGTTATATATAAAACATAAAATACCATAGATTCAAATATGATTTATTAATAATAAACATATAAAACACACAAAGGCTAAGGCACACAGGGAATGACACAATGGTAATTTAATAAGAGAAAATTTCTAAAAAAAAGATTTTTATTAAATAATCAAAATAAAGTTTATGATATATGTATTAAAATTTTTTTAAGAAATTAAGAGAAAAAAATTTGAAAAAGATATATTCACTTTAGATTTAGATAGATAAATTTTATAAATATAATAAAAGTATAATATTAAGTTATTTTATGACGTATTTTATAAGAAAGATATTTTTACATGTTTTTCATTATTTGATTAGTTCGATATGGAGTATAGTTATTAATATTAGATAATATTTTATTCATGTTAATTAAATGTTACGTGTATAATAAATTTTAAAGTTAAATTCAAGAGATACCATTGAATCGTTCGATGGTTAAAAACCTATTAAAACTAGGAATCACATTTTGCTGAAAAGAATAGATCAGAACTAGCATGAGTAATAGCTCAAACCAATCATAAACAATGCACAAATATAAAGTGGAATTAGCAACCTTGGATTAGAACAATGGTTAAAAAAGATATTTTCATAAAAAGAAAATACTAAGAAGGAGGTGAGAATGAATTCGATATTTCTTAAGATAGTGAAAAAGTAATTGAAATTGTTGGGAGGATAATTAGGATAAAGATAAGATAACTTTTTAAAAAAGAAAAAAATAAATAAAAGAATAGAAGAAATTAAAAAAAATCTAAATTGTGCATGACTAGTATTAAAGACAAAAAATTATAGAATAAATGAAAATGAGTTTTAAAAAAATAATAAATGCATTGAAATAGCTTAGTAGGGTGCTCTCAGTTTAGGACTAACGTTTACCCTTTTGAAGGGGCCATCAAATCACATTGACTAAAATTTGCACTTAAGAAATGAAATATGCACATAGCTAGAGAGATTTTAATGATAAAATAATTAATATATCATAGTTAGAATAGTTGTTATAATCCCCCAAATATAAAGTTCATTTTTATAAGTTAAACACTCACAAGTTTTGTTGGACTATAATAATAGATATAGAAGTAAGAATTATTAGTCCCTATTCATATCAAGTTTTTTCACAAATTAAGAACTCATATATATAATGTGAAACAAAAATATTAAATATAAAAGTGACCAATGTATCCCACAAAGAGAGTATAAAAAATATGTGAGAGTATAGCCAATGTAGAGACTCAGGCCAATTGAGTAATCTACTCATATAAAATCATTTAAAAGAGTTATGTCAATTTGTTAACCGATGATTACAGGTAAGGGAGTATCATGATATTGTCTTTAGTAATAATATTGTTAACTTAATAGTTTGAATAATGTGGCAACACCTTTATCAAAATATAATTTATTTGAGAGCAACTTCAAGTATGAATTAAGTTTTCTAGCATGATAATATTTAATAATGATGTGTGCTCCAACAGTAGCTCTCTTGGAGTGGGTGGAGCTTGTCGACAAAGAGGGTTGGTTTCTACTGTGCACTTTTCCAAGTGTTTTGGATCGAGAAGCTAAAGTTCTTTTTTGGTGAGCCACAAGTTCATAGAGTTAAGCTTGTCTTTTCATCATGCTATATACCTATAGTGTGCATGATTTCAGGTGATTATAGTCTATTCATCAATAACTTTCTCATCTCACATAATGGGCATTGTGGGTTATATGAGACTAGCTTATTCAAAAAAAGGTTGTGAAGGCTCAAATAGATCTCTTGGAATGATTAGTAACTCATTGTATAGTATGAAATCCATAATATTAATTGTATAACAAATTTCATAGCCTTTTAGTAAGTCAAAACATATATGTTTTTCAATAGGCCAGATCTCTTAACATGCAACTTTTGAGTGGTGTATGAATGGAATCATTTAGAATTCATCTAGATCATACTATGCTTTTCTTCAGTGAATTTTCATCGATATCTATAAGCAACAACCAATCTTTTATAAAATTCATTATTAAAATTAATGAATAATTAATATTAGTCCAAAGACAATTTGTTGGTTTATTTCTCATGAACCCCTAAATTACCTTTTAACATCAAATTAATTTGTATGAATAAAAAGAAAGATGTGTAACATATTTTAGAAGTAATATAGCAAAGGTTGCTTACATAAAGACATGCAAAAGAAGGCAACCAAATAGTGATATCTTTGACCTAAAGCTAACAAGCAATGTAGTAAAATGTTTCCCCTTATGCTTTAATCCCAAGTTAGTTTTATGATGTAATAGCCTTCTAACCTTGATTGTTAATACTCCTAACTTCAATGAGAAGTGCTTAATTATAGATTTTTTCATAATATTTGTTGCCATTCCATTCCAATTAACAAGATAGACCATTGATGACAAGAGGCTAATTCAAGAACTACTCGAAGAGAACAACTAGCTAATGATAATAGAGTGAATGAATACTTGAAAGAGGAAGACTCACAATAGAATTATCATCAATTAAATCTTGGATTACATAAGTTTTCTATTTATTCAAAAACTTTTCAAGAAAAATAAAAAATCATAACTTTCACGTATAATTTTTGATCGTTAACTTAATATTCAACAAATAACGTTCTAAACAAACTCTAATCTTCATTTGTTATACTTAGTAGCACATTCTCACTATCTAATATTACAAACATAAGCTGGCAATACATTAAAGTACAGATCAATCAATCAAGAGTGTTTGTCAATTCATTAAAGAATAGATTATCCCAACGCAGGAAACATGCATGCATGCATTTTCCCTGGCTTCTCGAATCATATCTGCATGAAGACAAGAAGGTGCTCTAAGGGGAAACCTCCAATGATGGCTGGATGTACGTTGGCCGGCTTATCATTTGTTATTAATATATAGTAGGTCATGTCGAGCTCACTTAAGTATACTCAACTTGTCTAATTAAGACAAATATCCAATTTGTGATGGAAAACATTTACTGATGGTTGATTTCTATGATGATTCCATGAAATAAAAAAATAGGTCAAGTTCAGATGGCAGCATCTCGTCTTCCTCAAATCAGACAAATGGGTTCTTGTCTTTCCAAGGGACCCATCCTTTGCTTTGGCCCTCTTGATGTGTGGTTTAGCTCAACATCCTAATCATGGTGTCAAGCCAACCAAGGGTTGAATGCTAAATTGTTGGATGTTTAATGGGTTCTTATGAGGTTGGGCTCGTTTGGATGTAGCTTTTGAAGATCATCTTTGAACTTTCCTTTTGTTTTGAAAAATGCAAATAAGTCATCCATAGCTCCTTCATATCTTCTCAAAGCATGTCTTGTGGTTCAAAAGTGCTTTATGAATGCATGAAGATCGTGTTTATCCAAAACACGTGAGGTTGTCATCATTTATTGTTGTATAATATCTTAAATCTATCATTTTGTGTTAAAAAATTTGATTATTGATTTTTTTTCTTTTGTAATTTAGAGAATATTTATCGATACCAAATAATCAAATATAATATGTTTAGATTACTTTTGTGATAATTAGATTAATATTTATAAAGAAACGTGTTTAAAAAATCTTACATCTTTTTAAAATATTATGTATTTGATAATTTTTTTTTCGTAACAAGTGATCGTTAAAATATGTTATATTTAAACTTTTTAATTGAGAAATGAAAAGTACAAATAATGATGATTGTATTTTGAGAGCATAAAATGATGATTTATTATAAAAAAATAATATAATAAAAATGATGATGTCAAATTCCATAGTTAAAAGAATTAAATGATCACACTAAACTTAATAATGTTTTACTTCAAACATGAGTTTATAGAAGTCTACCTTAATTAGAGTTTTACTTTAATCAATTTGTTCTTGGTTAGTTGAAGATTATTGACATCTTGACCTATTTAGAAGTGATTTCTCAAGTCAAACATAAAGTTTCCTAGCAATTAATTATAGATAACTAGACAAATATTTCTTAATCATTGGACCAAAGAGCAATTATGAGGCATTTTTCAAGTAGTGTTCTTCAGATGAGTCCTTCTTCTTATGGGTCGTTTTCTCTTTTATAGAGAACTTATGTGGAAGATTCTTTAAATTAATAACTAATCATTAAAGCACCTTTTAATCTAATTCCTCAACATTGATTCCTCCAAGGGGATTAGTAAACTAATAACATAAAGTTTGTTATTTTATAAGATTGTCTTTTTGAATTGAGATTTAAGTTTTTTTTAGTTTTTTAACTCAAAATAATACAAAATTAACAAAAAATATTTAAATTGAAAAGAAAATCATTCAAGTGAAAAGTAATCCTACGATATTAGTCCTATGTAACATTTCATAAAATATTTGTTGAACATTTTATGACGCATTTATTGATATTTAGAACATATTTAATTTCAAAAGGTATAATCAAATGATTTGTTATTAACACTATAGTTGGTCATCAACTCACACAATGTTTAAACATAAGAAGACTATTTTATCTTTATTTAAATAAAATTATTTTTTTATAATTTATTACCTAAAAAAATCAAAATAATTTTATTCATATACTTTCAGTTTAAATTTTAATAACATTTTTTTATATAATTTGATAAATATTTTTACATGCTAACAACAGTTTTTTTTAAATTATTTATTTTAGCGTTTTATTGTATTTCAACAACAAAAAGTGTCATTGAAATAAAAGTTACTCTTTTCTACTGTCTTGATTCGAATATTGTTTTATATTTTATGCTGTTATTGTAACATAAATATTAGCAGCAAAGATAAAAAAAATGTTTTAAATTATTAAAAAAAAAAAACAAAACTGAATTTGTTTTTAAATTCTGCTACATCTGCATTTATGATTTTCCTTGAAACTTTAAAAATTTATTTTTTAAAACTCGTTTTCAAGCAAATAATTTTTATTTTAATTCACAAAATTTTTTTAATATTTTTAAACTCATAATTTTTTATTAAATACACTCTTTTAATTCTGAACCCACATCTCATTTGGAGCTAACAATTTGTTCTATTTCAATGGTATATTTTAATTTCATTAATTTAATCATGTTCTGATATTATTATATTTTATTTTAATTGTATTAAAGAAATAACTATTTTATTTAACACCAACTTATTAATTAATTAATTAAATTTGAAAACATGTAATTATAAATATTAAATTAAATATAATTATTAATATTTGTCGTCATTATTACTTCCTGTTTTAATAAGAAATTTATTTTATAATCCCATGTGACATGGGAGTTCCCACCAGGACACCTAGCCACCTTTTTAGTAATAAAAAATTAAATAAATAATTATGAAGAGATATTTTTTTAATATTTTACCCCATTTATTAATAATTTTATAATATTCCTAAATATTACTTTGGCTTTTCTGCTGTATTCAGCTTTGAAGGCTTCAGAATATACAACCATTTGTTATGTAAATTATTATTTTTTTAAAAAAAATTATAATTATATTTATGAACATTATTGGAATGTCACCAAACTTCTTATCTTGATCTTAAATCATAATTGGAAATATAATCTTGGGATAACTTCATTTAATAAATTAATTTTGATTATTTTCCAGATATTATTTAATGGGACCCAAATGACTGGTTGTTTCCTTTTTTGGATTTACCGACGTCTTATGTGTCACTTGAAACAAAATTAATAATTTTTCTTTAAAAAAATCACATTTGATAATGTTTTGGGAAAAAAAAATTAAGAAGGTCGAGAAAGAGGTATTTTTTATTTTTAGTTATTTTTTTTCATCTCAGTATTTAAAAAATTTGAAAAATATACTTTTTTAAAATAAAACTAAAATTAATGTGAATCAAATGTGATAAATAAATACTTAAAAGATATGATTTAATCTAGCTAATTTTCTCATAATGTTGAACTAAGTTACTTAGTTGAAAGGTCATGTCATTAATCTTATCTTTAATAAATTATATCTTAATTGTTATGTGTATAATACATATTTTATTCATCTTTATACTAAATTAAGGATAATAGTTGCATGATCTTGCCTATATAAACCCTTAGTATTTGTGCTTATAACTATCATCTCTTTCTCATTTCTCATATTATTCAAAGCACGATCGAATGAGGAGAATTTTACTAAATTGGATATTCAAAGTTTTTATGTTGACAATTTTTTATTAATTGTTCAACGCATTCTCTTTTTCTTACAGGTAGACCAAAGTCTACATACTTGATCAATGGTAAATCAATTTTTGACTTTTTTTATTATCTAATTCATTTATATCATAATAATTAAGATTTTATGTAGAATTTTATTACTTCATCTTTCCTAATCTTCATATAATTAAAAAAAAATTATCAATTTAGGTATCAAAAAGCTTGTGTTAATATTTTTTATTCATTTCTTAACAACTTATGTTCTCATACTAGTATAATATTTAATAAATATGATCAATGATAAACTAACTTTTGATCTTTTATTGTGTTGTCATAATAAAAATTTAATATGATTTTGTTGCATTATTTGCTTATTATTGTTTTGTAGTTATTTTATATTGGTGAAAACATGATTATAAAAATTATAAGCACATAACATTTTGATGATTTTTTAAACGAAAAATAACTAAAATGATATGCATTGATGTAGAGTAATCATTGGTTATAGGAATGATGAGAAAGGAGAGGTCCCCCACAGCGGATATTATGGCAGAGGAACAAAACTGTGCTGAAAACGATCGGCTGCTCAGCGGTTTCTCCACAACACTACTTGGCTCTGTTGTTTGAGCGCTTTGTTTTGTCCCTCGGTTCGCCTTCTAGATGGTCTACCACCCTTTGATCCCATTTTTCTCCCAAAACAGCAAACATTGAATTCACATTTCATCCGTTTGGAATTTTATATTACCAAATACAAACAAAAAATTAAAAGTTTGTCATTTTTTTGGTGAAAAGTAATTGAAAAAATTTGATTTGGAATAGGATTATAAAAAATAATTTGGTATTAGTATAATGTAGTTTAAGATTAAAGTTTGTTTTGTCACTAATTCAAATTTATAGAATTTAAAATAATTTTATATTTAATTTCTGGGATTTTAAAATGAGCTGATTAACATTGGGTTAAGGAGAACCCTTTCTTTGATTTAACATAATTTATTAAAATTTGACTTAATACTACATTTAGTTGTTAAAATAAGATTTGTTGAGCTTGATTTGACCCAGTTTACGATAATCATGGGTGACAAGTAACATTGGTGTCTAGTTGATGAAAGTAATAATTATGTCAATGACGGTGGCATTTAGCTGATAATGACAGTGTCAATGTCAACAACAAAAGTGGCTATTCGACAATGATAACTCAATTATCCAAACTAAAATTTATATCAGCAAAATGATTAAATTTGTTTAGTTACAGATTTATATAATATACTTTAGCCTAATTAGATAAAATGATTTTTGACATGATTAATAGGCTTATTTAAAATACCTTTTATACACAATATTGTAACTTTGACCCTGCCATAACCAACTCAAACTCCATTTAGTGCTAAACAAAAAATGTAACTTTTAAAAATATTATTTGGTAACAACTTTGACCATATAACTTTTGTATCAAAAATTTAATTTTTTAAACAAAAATAAAACATTTTCAAAAAATTGTTTGGTAAAAACTTTTTTCACAAATTTTATATTTTAGTTTTTTTTTATTTTTGTTTATTATATTTAGAATCTTATAGAAAGGAAGATATATCATTTGAAAATGATAAGATTTTGTATAAACAAAAATTTAATTATTTTTATTACATTATTTGGAGATATAAGATTTCTCAAAACAAATAATTTGATTTGTTAATTTGTTAATGTTTTGGTATTAGAAACGGTGAGATCTCATATCAATTTATTTATAACTTTAGGTCATCACCTTCTTATTGTACCACATAATAATTCTTTTTCACTTTCTGATTTATCTCATTTTGTTAATTTCTCTTTACTTTGAGTTTTCCTTTTGATTATGTTATTCATCTTCTATTTCATCACTTAAAGTTTATTTGGATTTGTCACATTTACCTATTGTCTCATTCTTTACTCTTTATGATTTAATTTTCTTAAATATTTTGGATCACATTTTCGTTCAAACTATTTCATTACTTTGGTTTTCTACAAGGCTTAATGAGGTTTTTTAGTGCTTTTAATTTGTTACCGTGTGATTTTTATCTTACTTTTTGTTTATCATGAGATCTTATTAACCCCTTCTTGAATACCATATCTATGTATCATTGAAGATGTTACAACATTAGCACAAATGACCCCTGTGTTTTTCCTAGTTCCCTCTTGACTAAAATCGTCTTAAAGAGATGCCTCTACGTGTTGCACTTTCCCAATTTCTCATTTTTAAATTATGTAATTTTTTTTATTTCTAACTTTTACAAATTAATACTTAAGTTGTTTATTACAATTTACATTATCAGTCTAGCATTAGTTGTCTTTTTTTTGTATGAGTTTTTATGACTTTTTAATTATATAAATAATACCATAATTAAAAATTGATGAAATTATCAAACCTTTGCTAGTTATGAAACATTTCATATATGAACTTTTAAAATGAATACATTTCCAAGTCAACGTTAAGAAAAAAAATACTCACGTAATTTTTGTAATATTGTTATTAAAAATTGACGAGATTATCACACCTTTTCTTAGTTGTGAAGCATTTTATATATGAACTTTTAATATAAATATCAAATCAACTTTAAGGAAAAAAAATGAAGATGAAGAAAGAGAGGAAGAAGAAGAAGAGTCACATATTGGTTGTTAAGGCTATTGGGAAACCTTCCCTGTTCATGTTGTATGCATTTTCACCACATTTAGGCAACAATGTTGCCAATATAAGGTTGGAGTTTATAAAGAAATCATTATATCATTGCCCTCATTAGCCCAAAAAATTACTCCATAAGGTGCTATTGTATATGCAATAGTGAACAATTTCCAATTTCGAGACGCTTGCTTCAAAAGCTATGGCATGCAACTAACTGTTGAAAAGACAAAGCCATGTCACAAATTGTTGCCATTCCTGTATATCTTTTAGTTGATTATGCTTCTTAATCTTAACGAGTGCTCCAACTTTGGTTGATATGTTGCATTTGTTTTCACCCAATGCGTTTTGAGCTTGAGCATATTCGAAATTTCCTTATCATTACCACTCAAAGGAAGGGTGTTCCCTGGTTTAACTCCTATCTATTCATCAATATGTTTGATTCTTAGGTATATATTAAGAGCTATATGTTTATTCTAGAGTTATATGTTCAAACTATTTCCACTCTAGATATTGAATGAACATCTAGCAACTATTAAAACAATGAAACTTGTGTAACTTTTAAAGAGAAGTTCAACTTCAATCTCACAAGTAATGAATGATTTCTACTCCTGTTAAATACATGTGATATTGGGTTCAGTCTCTTGGTCCTGATCTCCTTTAGTTGTAATTGACAAATATGAATGAATCACATCAGAAAAAAAATCAAGTACCCACTTCGTACTCTTGAGAAAGAAAGCTTTCATGACCCTCTTGTATTTATCAGTGGCACATGACTCTCTGCTAAGAATTCCCAGGAAAAAGAAGGGATAAAATGAAGTAGACTAGAAGGGAGGAAATAGAAATCCTAATGGTTTTGTATTTCAAATTTCTAAATAGTAGAATTGTAATTTCCTCATTCACACTCATGGGGTTTTTGTAGAGCTTTTGAGTATAGTTTCTTCTTTTTTGATCAAAGGTGATTAAGACAAGTCTTGAGCTTAACTTATTGTAACTCAACATTTTCTGATTTCCAATGTTAACTATGATAAATATATTGTGAGTAAAATAGTCTTTTAGAATTGTTCCCAGGAATTAAGAGGGACTTAAAACAAAGCTATGTTTGTGTTGAATGATAGATCCTTCTGATTCAACTCTTCCAGTGACCCCGTGGCCCATGCATGCAAGAGCTTTTGTAACATTAGACTACCATTTTGCTGCTCTTTTAAGTGAGAATAGGTCATGTGTGGCGCCTTGAAGACCATCCTTCCCATTTTGCTTCAACATAGCAAAACGAATTTCATGTTTTAACTTAGTTTTCTCACCAAGTCCTTTCCCAAGGTCATGTCGATGTTTGACAAGAAATTATAATTCTCCCTTTCCCCCTATAGTTATGTAGGTGTTTGACATGAAATGAACTTGCAAGCAGAGATATTGAACATTCATTTACATACTTCTAAGCTCTTTTTGCATGTATTAGGTTGTGTCCTAAACACTTCCTTTCACCAATGTTCTCATCTAAGTGTTTTTGGAACGGATGTTCTTTTTTCGACCGTTGCATGGATTTTTCTCATGAATACATACGTTCTTGTATAGTTTATCCACGATAGCTGAGTTTCTTACGAATGGGGATCCCCAATGGCACATGAAGAAGTCCATTGAAGTTTCTCTGAGCAATTGTTTTGCTATTTACAAGAACAAATGTGGACCCCTTCTTCCCTTCATCATAACACAGCTGCATGCTAAATGAATTCTTTGGTTTGATCACATCTGGAGTAGAGTTTAGATCACTTATGCATCTGGGTTTCTTCTTTTTCCCCCACTGGACTGAATAAAGCCTTCTTTATCATTGCTTTCCTTCTATTTTTTCTGCTTTCTGCCTTTCTTGCCTTCATGTGAATGACCAGTAGATGTTTTATGTTACTAATTTGATCACATAGTACTAATATATGTTGAATGATGTATAACAAGGAGATGTGTTTGGTTGATGAGTTTGTTGTTGTATTGTTGTTTTAGTATTGTTGCCAAGAGAAGGCCATGGGCATGGCTGAACCAGTTGGATTTGGGCTAAGCATTTGGCAACATCAAACAACTAACGATATTTAATACTCTTTAAAATCAAGTATGTTAAAAAAATGTCTATTATGTTTTCATTATAATTTTTGTTCCTTTTCTTGTTTATTAGAGAGAATTTTAATAATTTGTATCTTTTGAATAAAATAGCAAAGGTTTTACATTTGTCGTGTTTGAGCAATGTAAGTTGACTCTATAAGATTATTCTAAATTGATGATAAACTTTTTAACATGTGAATGCATGTTTAATCAAATCTTTTCTAGTTATATGTACTTATCCATAATGGCATCAACATCTTTGTAGCATTCATCAATCTTGTTGTTGTTATCTTTATACTTTTTATCTTATTTATATGTTTGCACTTTACAAATAGCATCAAGATCATATAATATTGCTAGTATTAATAGAATCATATAAAATTTTTCATTATTATGATAATATTTTGATCACACTTTTATATTTCATTCAATCAGTTTGAATTTAATAAATAAATTGTATATTATAAATCTAAAAGATTGATGGTTTTGATTTTATTATATCACATATGAATATTCTTTTACACTTTTATATATTCATCAAACCATCATAATTTTAAAAGATAAAAATCCTAAGCTAATCATTTAAACACGTAATTATTATATGCTTATTTTAAAAAATAAATAAATAATAAATTTACCTTTATATAATTATCACAGATTAATATTGATTTACCAATTGTTAATGCCTTTTATCATACATTTAAATTTTACAATGCTTTTATCTCATTATATTGACTAAGTTACTAAAATAAGTGAGACTTTTATTGAACAAATTGTTATAAACAAATATAAATCCATAGTTTTATTAGCTAAAGAATGCCCCAAAGGCTTTGAACCATAGCCATGAGACGAGAGGATCAAACATCCCTCATATGCCTATAACACTATTAGGATGTACTTCTAATCTTCGATGAGATAAAGTTGATGCTTGTATTAAACAATATATAACTAACATAAAACACAATTAAAATCATCATGATATGAACCTATAGGCATACATTATTAAACATAACTAAAATCGTTTCATTCTAAAGGAAAGTAAAGAGTTATTTTCCTTTTCTTGTGCAGTCAAATTAACCTAATTAGACATATAATTCTATTTATTGTACAAAGTGTCAAGGATTGTATTCTCTTTTGTCTATAGTTTGACGGTTAGAATTGGCAAAACTTTTATGTTTTCATTGTGATTCTTCTTTGACTTAGGAGTTTTTTATGAAAATTTTTGTATTTTTTATTACTATATTATTTTATCTCCTTTACTAACTCTTTCTTATTTTTAAGAAAATATGATTTTTAGTGGATTCAAGAATTCACCCGATACCATATAAATATTAGAAGAATAATCTATCCTATAATTTAAAAAATAATTGATCTCTAGAATTAACATATATAAGTTAATCTGTATGATACATCTTCTAAACATTATATGTGAATTGGTAAATATATATAAATGTTTGTGTTAGTAATATTTATTTTTGTATAACATTAAATTATTTTAGCATTGTGCTTATAGTAAATATAGGGTTGAAAAACAAGGTTCACTAAATTATTGTATATCTTTGAATATGATTTTTCTCAAGTTTATAAAAATCATACTAATAACAACTATAGCTTAATCTTAGTTATTTATAATATTTTTAAAAAGTATATTTATTTCTCTAATAAACATAATTACACTAAGTATTCAAATACTTGTTATGCAAATTAAATAGCATTAACCATTCAAAAGAAATATTTTAACTTTTTTAAAATAATTGACCAAGTTATTAATTGTAATAAATATAGTTTACAAGAAAGTATATATACAAATTGATATAACATGTTTATAATGTAAACAAAATCCTTGTAAAACATTTGAATATGTTTTACGAGACATGCTTTTAAAAAATATAAAGACAATTTTTTAAGTATTATTTTTGTAGAATTATCAAATTTAATAAAAAATTAATATAAATATCAAGCTCTTAATTTAATTTTAAAATGATAAATAAATACAAAATATCATATATATTATTTTTAAATATTATATTTAGTATGTGTGTATGTGTGTGAACACATAATATATATATATATATATATATATATATATGTTCAAACATATGTGTACATTATATAAAAATCCAAAATTAATTCCAAGTACAAGCTAATTATAAAAAATTTAATAGATTTTAGATCAATTTTAGATAACCTTGATTTGATTCGACTACCAATCCAAAAAAAAATTGTTTTTAGATTGGATCTGAGTAAAGTTTAATTTCATATAAATTCAATGTGATTAATATTTACTCACAATGTATCTTATTTTTTTAATGATAATGTGGTGTCAATGGAGGCAATGATAGGGTTCCATTGATCTTTTGGTAGCCTTATAGTGGTTGAGACAAAAGCGAGTGTTAGATGAAAAAAAAGTTGATAATATTAAAAACATCTAAGAAAATAACTAAAAATAAAAGGATAAAACCCAAGATAGATGATGAACATAGGTAAGCTTGATCAATCAAATTTTAAAACAATGACCGATAAAGATGTCTACATAGTTGCATTTTAATTCTAGCTAATTTGAGTAAGTAAAAACATCAAAGTTTAAGGATGCTTAGATTTTTAGATAAGACAACATATTAACTTCAACCTTATGAAAGTTTAATAAGTTGAATATATCAATAGAAATTACAAATGTAAAAGTTGATTACATTATATTTCATAATGATTCATGCAATTTAGAACTTATTTAACTTAAAAAAAAACTCATTAGATGAGAGAGTTCCTAAACATTTTAGCTTATAGAAAATAATAAGTTAAAAGTTAAAATTGTGGAAATAGGAATACAATTTTAACAATATCTAAATTTTAAACATGCCTTAAAGGAGTTTAACAATGAGTAAGAAAATTACAAACTCCTTATGAGTTTTTTTAAAATAGTTTCATATAAACAAAACTTAGGTTTTAACTATTAAGTTAAAGCTCAAAAGAGATAAAGAACAAAAGATGCGAAAGATGAAGATGTGTTGAATATTGTATAACAAAACAAAGATAAGCTTGATAGTATCATAATGACTTGGTAATTATCCAACATTCTCTCAATGGCCACAAATAAGGAGACAAGTATTTCACAACAAACTCCTTTATAATGTTCTTAGATGGTCATCAAACAAATTCAATTGTTTCTTAAGATGGGCAAAAGATCTAGAATAGTTCATTCTAATCAAATATTTGTAAAGATAAGAAACTTGTCAAATTTATTTGCCATCAACATGATTTGCTTTAATTGGAATTTGTCAAATAGTAGTGCAAGTCTCAATATTTTAAAATTCATATAAACTAATTTTAAAAATGAAAAAATAAATATAATCTATTAATGCAATAAACATAGATGATCAAAACAAAATGTTTTATGAAAGATATTCTCGTTTTCATAAATGTTATTTTGCATTGTTATAAATGATTTGATGAACTTTCAAAAGTAATTATGTGTCTTTTCATGTATGGAAATGAAAAAAAAACTCGTTAATTACCTTCTATAGAAGAATTTATGTACTTTAAGTAAAAGAATTTTGGTAAGCTATTTTTTAAAATGCTATTTATCAATCATAAGTTATAAACATTTTATTATAAATGGTCATCCAACATTCTAATAAATTTTTTTAATATATTTATTATTGAATATTAATTTAATTAAAATAAAAAATATTATTTATAATTAGTTTTATATTATTGAGAAATTCTTATTAATTAATTTATTGTATGATGATTAGAATATTTATTTTTTATATTAAACTTTATTAAAGAAATAACTATATTATCGTGTATAAAAGGTATTTTAAATAATCCTATTAATCATGTCAAAAATCATTTTATCTAATTAGGCTAACATATATTATATTAATCTTAAACTAAACAAATTTAATCATTTTGCTGATATAAATTTTAGTTTGGATAATTGAGTTATCATTGTCGAGTAGCCACTTTTGTGGTTGACATTGACACTGTCATTATGGGCTTACTGTCTCCGTCATTGCAACATTATTGCTTTCATCAACTAGGTACTAATGTTATCTGTTGTTCATAATTATCGTTAGCCATTGTCGTAAATTGGGTCAAATAAAGCTCAACAAATCTAATTTTAATGACTAAGTGTAGTATTGAGTCAAATTTTAATAAATCATGTTAAATCAAACAAAGGGTTCTCCTTTAACCCAATGTTAATCAGCTCATTTTAAAATCCAAAAAATTAAATATAAAATTATTCTAAATTCTATAAATTTGAATTAATGACAAAACAAACTTTAATCTTAAACTATATTATGTTTATACCAAATTATTTTATATAATCCTATTCCAAATCAAATTTTTTCAATTACTATTCACCAAAAAAAGGCAAAATTTTAATTCTTTGTTTGTATTTGGTAATATAAAATTCCAAACGGATGAAATTTTAATTCCAATGTTTGCTGTTTTGGGAGGAAAAATGGAATCAAAGGGTGGCAGACCATCTAGAAGGCGAACCGAGGGACAAAACAAAGCGAGCCAAGTTGTGTTATGGAGCAACCGCTGAGCAGCCGATCGTTTTCAGCAGAAGTGTTTTTTCCTCTGCCACAATATCCGCTGTGGGGGACCTCTCCTTTGTCATCGTTCCTATAGCCAATGATTACTCTACATCAATGCATATAGTTTTAGCTTTTAGTTTTTTCTTTATTTTTTTGTTTAAAAAATCATCAAAATGTTATGTGCTAAAAATTTTTATAATCATGTTTTCTCCAATATAAAATAACTACAAAACAATAACAAGCAAATAATGCAACAAAATCATTTTTTTTTATTATGACAACACAATAAAACATCAACAGTTAGTTTATCGTTGATTTGAATATGATACCAGTTTGAGAAGAGTATAAGATGTTAAGAAATGAATAAAAAAATATTAACACAAGTTTTTTGATACCCAAATTGATAATTTTTTTTAATTATATGAAGATGATATACAACAAAGCTTTAACATTTTGTCAACACACTCCTCTAGATTTGAGGCATAATAGGAAATAGATGATGTAATAAAATTTTACATAAAATTTTAATTATTATGATATAAATAGATTTAATAATAAAAAAAATCAAAAATCAATTTACCATTGATCAAGTATGCAGACTTTGGTCTACCTATAAGAAGAAGAGAATTAGTTGAACAATTAATAAAAAATCGTGAACATAAAAACTTTGAATATCCAATTAAGTAAAATTCTCCTCATTCGATTGTGCTTTGAAAGATATGAAAAACGAGAAAGAGAGGATGGTTATAAGCGCAGATACTAAGGGTTTATATAGGCGTGATCATGCAACTATTATCCTTAATTTAGTATAAAGATGAAACATAGAGGTTATTTGTGTTAACATCACAACCTTTTCAACAATACATAGCTATGGTATTCAGGAAGGGGTTAATAAGATCTCACGATAAACAAAAAACAAGATAAAAATCACATGGTGACAAATTGAAAGCACTAAAAAACCTCATTAAACATTGCAGAAAACCAGAGTAATGAAACAGTTTGAACGAAAATGTGATCCAAAATATTTAAGAAAATTAAATCATAAAGAGTAAAGAATGAGACAATAAGTAAATGTGACAAATCCAAATAAACTTTAAGTGATGAAATAGAAGATGAATAACATAATGAAAATAGAAAAGTCAAAGCAAAGAGAAATTAACAAAATGAGATAAATCAGAAAGTGAAAAAGAATTATTATGTGATAGCAATAAGAAAGTGATGACTTAAAATTATAAATAAATTGATATGAGATCTCATCGTTTCTAATACCAAAACATTAACAAATTAACAAATCAAATTATTTGTTTTGACAAATCTTATATCTCCAAATAATGTAATAAAATAGTTAAATTTTCGTTTATACAAAATCTTATCATTTCCAAATGATAGATCTTCCTTTCTATAAGATTCTAAACATAATATATATATATATATATATAAACTTTGTGAAAAAAGTTTTTACCAACCAACTTTTTTAAAATGTTTTATTTTTTGTTTTAAAGATTAAATTTTTGATACAAAAGTTATATGGTCAAAGTTGTTACCAAATAATATTCTTAAAAGTTACATTTTTGGTTTAGCACAAAATGGAGTTTGAGTTGGTTATGGCAGGGTCAAACGTGTCACAGGTCAGGTTGGCGGGAGGGCAAGACGTCTTCCAATCCGTGTGCATTCCAATATCGCATGAACTGTTTTGCTAACTTATCAGATTGATGGGTTAGTACGGCATAACGAATCTACTTTCATTCATGGTTCAAAAATGGGTTGCATGTCACATGTCAGTTCACAGGTCATAAGCAGATCTGTTTTCATTCGCGGGCTCACAAACTATTCTGATGTTGGGTCGAACTGGCGGGTAGCATTCACCGATTCATATGTGTTGACCGATCTCGCAAATTAAAAGTTAATTGAATCAACGAAGTTGATCATATCCATTGATGGTCTTCAATAGTGTGCCATGTACTACAATAATGTTCTGAAAGAACATTTATGTTATGTGATCTATAGTTGATTTATTCTATGCATGCCAAGGTTTGGGAATTATGAAGAATTTATTATTATTATTATTATTATTATTATTATTATTATTATTATTTTAGAAAAACTAAGAATATTTTATGTATAATTGACCGACAGATATTAATGAAAGACTTTAAAGAAAGCTGATTAAAAAGAAATAAAGCAGCATACGGAAATGGAAGCACTGTTTTTCTCATGAGGCAGCTTACTTTGCTACTTGCTTTTCCTTTCTTTTAACAAAGCTGAAAACAAGGCAGAAGTTTCCCGGGAAAGCCCTTTTTTATTTGTGAGGAAAACTCTTTAAGTGATTATTTTGCAACTTTAGTTTGTTTACAAATTAAAAAAACTATAAAAAAAATGAATTATTTTATCTTTTTTCTAAAATTTGATATTCTTTAAGGTGTTTTTAATGATTTTTATTGGAAAAATTGAACTTATGCTTATAGATGATGTCAACAAAATTATAATATTTATTATGCTTAATAAATAATTTATTAATATATTTATATGTTTATTCTTTTAGGAAGAAAAAACACGTGCTTGTCTGCTTTTTTCCCCGCTCTTGCCTCGGGGGAGGCGGCGGCGATTCGGTCTTTCCTCGGGATGCTTCCGCGCAGTACTTCCGCTTCGCCAGCGTCTCCGGCGACGGAGAATCGCCACAAATCCTCAAACTACCCCTCGTTTATTCGCTTCCGGGCCAATCAGTCGAGGGTACAAACGTAATAGAACCTTGTCCGGACGCAGGCGCAGGAAATGCTACAGGAATGTGGCTTCCGGGAGACCTGCGACGGTGCAGGGCCCGGTCCCAAAGCGGCGTCAAACACCGCGTGCTTTTTTGTTTTTCCTCGTTTCGGCATCGACCCCCAATCGTCAAAAAGCTGTCACGTAGTTTTTTCTGGTTTTATTTATTATTTATGTTAATATGGAAAAAGAAAATGGGAACATGCCAAGATCGTCGATCTAAATGCAATGAGGAATTACTCGCCGAGGAAGTCGGCACCATCACTAATTGCTTTGGCATTATTTTTATTTTTAATGGATGTATGAGATTAATTAATAAATTTATTAATTACGCTCATTTTAAATGGATGATGACAATTAAGGAGAGAGAAAAAGATAATTTTGTTGAAAAACATGATAACTAATGGGTTGTGAATTGCTTATGATAGTTGACAATGATAGCGATCTTAGGTTGATTTGTTTTAATTGACAAAATTATTTCTATTGAGAGTATAATTATGAAAATATGATTACTTATAATCATCAAAATTTCAACAATATAAGTTATTGTAACAATCAGTTTATGTTTTTGGAAATGTTTACTTATTATTATCTAATATAATGATAATGAAATGTTTGTTGTAAATTATTTATAAAAATATTTTTATTATGAAATAATATTTTTTTATGATAAATTTTTTGTATTTTGTATCAAAAAATCTTTCAAAACAAATTTTTTTTTTGTAATAGTTACAATCATAAAAGTTATTAAAATTATATTAGATTAATTATGATTTCATATTTCATATGAAAAATATTATTTTTATGACCACATGTGTATATGTTGTATAAAGATTTTTGATATAAACATTTTTTTGCATTACTTCTTCTCACTAAAGAAGCTAAAATTTGAAATAATAAAAAGCTTTAAAGCCAAACATGTTATTATTGAAGCTTATGCCTATTTAAAAATTTTCAAATCATTTCTTACCATCCAAAACGATTACCTGAATTGCAAGAACAAGGTAGCCTTCTTCATCTATTCTTGGGCTTATTATACAAAAGGATATAATATACTACTAAACTGCTATAATATTACTATTGAGAATTATGCATGCTATATAAACCTTATGATAATGATAAGATACATAATGAGAATGACTTATGATTCTTCATACCACATTATCTTATTGTTGCATTATTCTTCACACTACACTATCTTATAGTTGCCACTTACTAAGTGAACATGTGGCCAAGAAGACTTAATATGTTTTGGTCATTACTTACTAAGTGACCAGGTTGACTAATTAATGAGACAGTATGATTTAGTTGTTATCTTTTGAGTCATTATGTTGACTAATTGATGATATAATAAGATAAGATTATTACTTTCTAAGTGATTAATTGATTAATTGATAAGATTATTGCTTGTTAGGTGATCATATTGACGAATTAGTGAGTCATCATTATTTTAAAAAAATAAGACTTTAATTTGAAAAGTATGAGAAATGATCAAAGAATAATGAGTAAAAGAAATATTATCATATGAAAAGTGATGATTTTACATACATATATTTAAGAATGAGCAAGATATGTATTATATTTTAATAATATGTTTGATCTAAGTAATTCATAGATGTCATGCATGTGTTATAATTATATTATTGTTGTGAATCATTTTCTTAATTACACTATCTATTAGCTTATTCCTTAAAGTGATAAGTTTGTCTATTGTGCGATGAAACTCACTTTTTTCTCACATTATTATTAGCCTATAGAGAGACATATGGCTAAGGAACATAGTGGCATTAATATAAGTTCTTGAGAGAGTGTTATGATGTGAGTTGGGGTGGGTTGTTATTATGCATTGTATATTATATGATTATTTTAAACTTTTGAAATTATTTATTTTATTAGTATTTTGTTGTGTTTCTTGGATTTAAAAAATATGTTTAAATAAAATACCATGCTTTATCATCACCGTTGCCTAAGAAATTCATGTGTCCTTAATTTCATTGATTTCTTTGATATTTTTTTAATATTTTTTACATTTCATGTATTATTGAGTAAAAAAATAGAATGACCATAATCTCACTAATGACCTTAACATTTTAATTATTGACCAATTTTATTAAATGGTGCCTCGGTATGCATCGATTATTGTAGCAATCTACACTTAGCCAGGACTTAACCTACATTTATGTAGACTTCACTTGCTTGAGTAAACTTGCTGTAACATCATAACATTTCTTGGTAAGGTGTTGTCTTAAATTATTTGGGTTTTGTCATTTTTAAAGGATCTTTTCTTGCTTGATCATTTATTCTAAAATTTTTATAACTCTAACATACTTAACTATGGAGTTCTTATGAGATTCAAGCTTAAGTTACCTCCAAAAGATATATCATCATTTCAAAACTTATGACTTTAATTATATTACTCAATATCTTATTTTTTATAACTAATGTAAAACTTATTTACCTTTATGGCTCCCTAACTTTTGATGTTCTCCAAGTTTTTTTGTTTTTCTTGGGCAGCCTTGTCCTTCGTATTTAGATATTCTTATAGTCCTTCTATCCTTCTCTGGTAACTAGTTGAGTGTTACATGGTAACAAACTTTCTCTTTGTTTGTTCTTAAATTATATCAAACTGAAGGAGATTAGCTCTAATATTGTATTATACCATCTTAGTTTTTTTGGTGAGATATTGTTCTAAACATTTTAGGTTTTGTCATTTTCTAAGGGATACCTTTTTGCTTTGTCACTTATACCAAAGTTTCTCCAATTCCATTATGCTTAACCATGATATTCTTATGAGATCTAAGCCCAGGTTATTCTAAAAAGATATCTCACAATTTCAAGGCTTATAACCTTACTTATATCGCTTAGAATCTTCTCTCATATAGTCCATGAAGAATGTATTCACTTTCCTAATCCTCTTATTTTAGATGTTCTCTTATTCCTTTCATCATCCTTAAGTAGCCTTAGCCCTCATGCTTTAGATATTCTCTTCTTCCATCTTTCTCAAGCAACTAGTTGAGTGTTATGTTAGACATATATAGAAGTTTTTATCAAATGTATCATTAAAATGCTAAACTTATTATCTATTAAGCTTTAATTGAATACTCACAACCCTTAATCTTTTATCATAATTGTGTCTTAATTTAATGAACAAGTTGAATCTCATAGAAAAAAAAATACAAAATTTAGATTTTTTTAACTTTTGGTTATTTTTTTTATATATTATGGTAGTATAGATAATATTTTATCATGATTTTATTAGAAAATCTAAAGTATATTACTATTATTACATCACTTACTTTAGTACATTAAATATAATATTATGATTATATCATTTGCTGTTGATAACTCTACTATATGTTACTAATATGTATAACATTCTTCTTCTTGTAACTTACAAGAGTCATTATATATATCTCCTATAAGTTTATCATCTAATAATTCAAGTAAAAGTGATATCACTTTTGTACCATAACCCTTAACATCAATTAACATGCTATATGACTTTCTTTTTTTTTATTATCATGTACCTTATTATCCTTTTTGTAGAGCTACCATTATTCTAAGGATCATTTACTTAAGTTTATATCTTATTCACTCATAAATGTGTATATACATATCTATTACACAAGCTTTCAAATTCTTTATCTTTGAATCTATTATTGTAGTCTTTTGTCATTATCTTCCCCTCATAACCATTGCTTGTAACAGCCAAAGTTTGACGTAGTATTTTGGTAATCTCATTTATAAGATTTGTTATTAATATTTTAAATTTTACTAAGAATAAAATAAAATAATAATATTTTTTGACATGTGTAATATTTTATTGGCTACCCAAGAAGGATTAAAGAACTAGAAGAATTTCCAAAGTATGAAAGGCCAATGCGATCTAAGGACTATAAAAAGATTAATAAAACATCTAAAATAAAGGGACTGAGAAGGTGAATATGCTCCACATTAGTTACAAGAAGAAACATCTTAAGTGATATAAGTAAAATCATAAGACTTAAAATGATGAGATACCTTTTAGGATAACTTGAGCTTAGAACTTATGAGAATTATATAATTAAGTATGTTAGAGTTAGAGAAATTTTAAGATTGATGACTAAATAAGTAGGAACCCCCTAGAGAAGGAAAAAAACTCGATTATCTTAGAGAAATACCTCACCAATGAAGACTAAGATGTTACAATATATATTAGAGTTGATCTCCTTTAGTTTGATATAGTTTTAGAATTAACCAAGTTGAAGCTGATAAGAATGTAACACTCAATTGGCTTCTTGAGAAAGATGAAAGAACTAAGATAACATCCAAATTATGGAGGCTAAGATTACTAAAGAAGAATGAAAGGACTATAAGAACATTTAATGTATGGAGGTTAAGAAGGTGAATATGTTTCATATCAACTATAGGAGTTAAGCTCTTGAGCGATATAAGTAAAGTCATAAGCTTCAAAATATTGAGATATCTTTTAAGGGAAACCTAGGCTTAGATTTTATAAGAACTTTATAATTAAGCATATTAAAATTAAAAAATTTTGGAATATGTGATAAAGCAAGAAGGGAATCTTGAAGAAGAATAAAATATAATTAGTTTAGGACAATATCTTACCAAAGAAGTTTGAGATGTTATACATGCTGATCTTTACAACAATATTAACTCAACAAACACCTCTCTTGGATGAATCCTATCATAGCATCTATAATAGTGTCTTTGCTCAACCTCACTTATGTAACACTTACACTTGCATACTTGCAAATTAGCTTGTTTAGCATCCATGCAATTAAATTTGGGTTGTTTGTGCATTTTCTATCATGCATTTGTAAGCCTATGATTTCATTACCATGTCCCCCACCCACACATCTTCATAGCTTATTAATCTATGCATTTGTGCGTTGTGTACTCATCTAAACCTCCATGCATAATAAACGTGCACATGCATGTATATATCTTATGTTTCCATGTAAACCTTATTTCACCATCCACTCACTTGCATGCATTATAATTGTAGTGTCTACACCACATATGATAAGAACAATCTAAACATCTACATGCATCGTTGTTGTACTGCCTATGCACTTTGTAAAAAAGGTACCATGCAACAACAACAATGTCAAATTTGTCATCACACACATCTATTAACTCTTTAAGAGCTAGGTTAATTCCCATATCTCCATCCTATTATTCTATTAAAATTAGAAAGAAATGGAATGCTAATTTTATTTAATGTAGTTATAGATTATTGACTTATATTTCAAGTTATCATAATATGCTTTTTCATATATGTTTTCCTACATGAAAATATAGAGATTTATCCTTAAAAGACTTATCTATGGAGCATTTAATTGTTATTCATAATGTTTTTCGTTCATCTTATTTGGTTAAATGTGTGGAGGAGGATAAAACATTTATTGTCTCTTAGGCATATTGAAAGCCTTTATCTCACTTTAGCACTTGATGATAGGTTATTTTAAAAAAGTTTTGATATAATAACATCTAGTTTATTTTTATCATTTATCAAACTTCAATAGATGATTTCAAACTATCAGTGAGTTATCATATTTTTTACCCTTGGATACATAGTAATTTAATTAGTAGTTGTCCTTTGTTTTATTGTATCTTTTTATTAATGTCGAGGATACTAGTGAATCTAGGTGTTTGGATAAGTATCATATATGTCATTTAGATGTTTGAAGAGATCTCATACTAGTAGAGAGTTAGATTATAATAATTTCATGCATTTCTAAAGGCTTATAGAGTGATTTAGATTAGTTTTTAACACTTCATACTTGTCTATAGCATTTCCAAATAAGTATTGCATTTTCAATATTCTATTGTGGATTTTATGCATTTTATAATTTGTGTGCACAATCAATTATTAATGTTTATGATAAGCATACTAGGTTTTGGGTACATTCAAGCAATTTTGGGGTCTTATCCATGCACAACATGTCTTTGAAGATTTTGGATATCATGCTAGTCTCTAGTGTTTCAAAACCTCATTAAGTTCCTTATAGGGTATATTATGAACTTCCAATAGCCTTAGATGATGGTTGATTGTGTATATGATCACACAAAGATAAATATATTATTACATCACTTTCAAGCATATAATTCTTAACTTTCAAGATCTTTATAGGTCAATTAAGGGAAAGTCTTAAGAGATTTGAATTAATCATCTTAGAAATCCAAGATGGTCTTAAGATGATCAACATGTTTGAAAATTTTTAAAAACTTTTTTTCTTTGTTTAGTAGCCAAGCAACATCATCCATTATGTAAAAGGAAGTTGGGTTGAACTTGGGGACCTTTAACTATTTTGTAACACATGTTTGATGGTAAACACAAAAGAGATTTCTTCAAGATTTGATGAGTTATATCTAAAGAGCAAGTTTGTAGATGTGCAATGAAGCCATGTGCTTCACTCGGGATCACATGGAGTGGTTCTTAATATCAAAAGCACATAGTTGTGACATTATTGAAATTATCTTGATAACAGTACTTCATTCTTATAAGTTCTTTTAGACATGAGAGCAACTTTGACATATCATTTAAATCCTTTTGTTTAAGAAAATATTAAGACATAATTCTCAAATTTTTTAAATTTATTTTTATTAAATTTTACATTTATGACATTATTCTAACAATAACTAAATCTTATTTAAAGTTATTTCTCATAAAAATTATCTATATCTAAAAGTTGTTAAAGATTTTTATTTTTCTGAACTCTTCAATTATGAGAATTTAGTTATACTAAATGTGCTCTAAATTTTATGAAACAGCATATCATGATAAATTAACTTATCTTTTATAACTTTTATGTTCTAACTTAGAGTTTCTGCGAACTAATTTTCAAATTAATATGAATGCCTAAGTAATAATATGTAATAAAAAAAATAAAATTCTCAAATTAATATGAATGCCTAATTGATAACATGTGTAACAAAAAAAAAATAAAATTCTCGACAAACTATACGACATGCAAAGTGAATTTTTGTGATATTTTAGTTCCTAACTTAGCTTTTATTTTATTTTATTTTACTTGTGGGATACAAACATGGAACTTCATCTATTGGGACAATTGTAAAGAATGTTAAATTGTTGAAATTTGAGATTCAATCTTAAAAATTTATCATAAAATAAAAAAAACATATCTTTAATCTAAAAATATATTTTTTATAAGAATAATTTAAAAAAATTTTAGTTGAGGCGAAGAATTGTTATTTTTTTGAAATAAAATAGAGTTAAATATGTTGTTAGTTCAAATGAAAGTGTGAAAGTTGGGTAGAATCGACAATAGCACAATTTTTTGATATTTTTAGGAAATGAAAATAATTAAAATAATAATAATGCGGCAGTAAAGTACGGATGCCGATTAATCGCCGCTGCCTCGGTCGCCCTCATCGTCATCTATTTCGAAATTAAAATCCAAAGGTGAAGCTTTGGGGTTGCAGAGGACTGGCTCAGCGACAGTAGAAGGAAAAGGAAGCTCTATGATATGATTACACCCAACGCCTCTCGTTGCCCGCCTTTTACTCTTCTCCTATTCCGCTTCCCTTACGTTAATATACCCTTCCGAGCTCCAACCTCACCTCTTCCCTTTCTCTCTCTCCGCATCACGTCGCAATCCCGCTTTTCTTTCTCTAAAAATGGCGGAGCGATGAGCGAGGCGTTCAAGTTGGGCGCTTTGGCGCGGGTCTTCTTTTGCTGAGTACGTACGCGCGATTCCTGGAAATGGCAGCGGCCTCCGGTGCTTTTTAGTGCCGCTCTGCCTCTTGGGCTTTCCGTCGAATGTCTTGAGGGCGACGCCTTATCCGGTGCCGAGGGGATTCCTCCATTGTTGATCTATCGAGTGTTCTGGGGTTTCTTGCGTTGGCTTGTGTCTCATCTCTCGTGGTTGTGTCCTCTAGAGTTTTCCGAAGGATGGAGGAAGAAGAAGGTGGAGGAGCGAAGGTCCGGGTTGTGCGTTGCCCCAAATGCGACAAGCTTCTACCCGAGCTTGCCAATTTCACAGTATACCGCTGTGGCGGCTGCAACGCTACTCTTCAAGGTTTTTGACTTCAATGCTTCATTATTTTCAGCGAAGTACGATTTTTCTATAAGAAATAATCGATTTTAGCTTCATTTCGTCTGCACTGACCGAATTTTAGGAGTTTGTTGAGCGAAGTCTCTAATTTCACTGTGCTAGTTTCTTAATTCCATCGTTTCTCTGAATTTTGGAAGACTTGGGATGGATTTTTTTTATTAGGATGTATATTCTTCATTTATGCAATCTGCTCATGCAGCAAAGAAACAATCGGCTGCCTCTGAAGATTCACCAGTGAGCTCTGGAGATTTTGAGAACTTGGAGAAAGATTCAGAAAAGAAGAAAGTGGTTATTGCTGCGGGCTCAGGGGCCGAGATGCAGAGTGATAAATTTGAATTTGGGAACGAGGCTCCTCGCTTCAACAAATGTTGCAGTGATAGATTGGCAATTGGGAATGGAAAATGTGATGTTTTGAAAGAAGTAGAGTCTCCTAGAGTGGATTCTCCCCACATTGTCAAAGCTGAGGCAAGAGATGGAGTACACCATTATCCATCTAAAAGTTCCATCAACAGCTCCTGCGACCATGTGGGTGGACCAGAGAATAGAAGGTTAGAAGATGACCACGAATCCAGAACTCATATGCTGTGTTCAAGTGAACAATCCAAACTGCTGCAATCAAAAGCAAGGGATAACGAAGCTATAAGGGCCATATTAGCATTCCCCCCAACCCCAACAAAGCACAGAGCAGATATCATAGAATCAAGTAGGAAGGGTCCTGATGGCATTGGCCTTCTTGAACAAGATCGAGCAGAAATTCTGAGAAAGCTTGACGAATTGAGAGATCAGCTTCGGCGTTCCTCGGAGGTTGCAGAAGAACCAAAAGAACGGGTTAATTTTAACAGTATGGCAGCCTCATCAAGCTCTGATGTCCCCAATAGCCGAGCTTGCTGGATTCCTGGTGGCTCTTCAACATTGAATTGTAATCCTTCTTATATTTATCCCTTTTCAAATGAGCAAAAGGCTCAATTTTATCCTGCTGCACTTATGCAAAGTGGTGCTAATGGCTTTAGAGAAGCTGCAGTTCCGTGTTCTCTTGCCCCCTTTCATCGCCATGGTCAATATCTACCAAGGCCCTCAAACAACTATCTTTATGGGCAATTACAGCCTGATCCTGTTATCCCTTACCATAATGAAGGTTTCTATCATCAACTTTCATGTTCTTGTATGCATTGCTGCAATGTTCAGTTTCCCCCTTCACAATTCTCAAATTCTGTTCTCAGTAATAACAGGGTTTCTCCACATCCCATGGGTAGTCAGGGTTTTTATGCTATGGATGGTTCCTCTATATTTGGATCACAAGGACATAAACATAGAGTTCCCAATGGTCCTCATTGTTATGAACCACACAACCATCCTAAAACCACCTTTACAAGGAAAGAAAGACGACCTTGTCACCCTTTCGGTGGTGCGGCACCTTTTATAGTTTGTTGCAATTGCTCTGAGCTTCTGCAGATTCCTGAAGGGATTCTTCAAAAGGGGAAGCATCGTCATAATCTGCGCTGTGGTTCATGCTCCCAGTTGATTTCCTTTGAGCTTGATGGAAGAAGGCTAACTTCTTCGAATAATGCATCAACTTGGCAGACAAGTTCTGCAAACAATAACAATTCAAGTGGTGGAGCTAAAGATGTCTTGCAATGTCATGGCAAGATCAACAGACACCAAGTTATGTCATGCACTACAGATTATGACAGCCCAAGTTATAATCATCTTGGAGTTGCAGATGAGAAGATAGTGTTGCCATCTTTTCCTATTTCAAGGAATGAAAAGGTAAGACAAGAGTGTGGGGAAAATCCAAGTGATTCAGAGAAGTTGTATGGGCTTTGTACGTCATCCAACTCTTCTGATGGTGCAGTAAGTCCTGATAGTGTGATTTTCCAGAGAGATGTACCAAGCTCGACGGAGCTTCCTGCTGAAGGTGAAGCCATTACTCGTGTTCCAAGTTTGCCCCTTTGTGAACATTTTGGATATGCTTCACGCAATCAAGTTGTTGATGACTCTGGGAGTGGAAGTAGGAGCAAACGTTCCGATCAAGAGAAGGTTATATCTTTGAAAGGGAACTTTAAGCAAAACTCAGTAAAGGATGTTCCAGTGGCCACAGAAAGGGACTTCTCGGCTGATGATTATCCACAAGCTGGTTTTTCTCAGGATTCCTGGGAAGCTAAAAATGATGAAGATGAGCCTAGAGTTAGCAAGGATGGAGAGTCATTCTTTGCTGGCCTTATTAAGAAATCCTTTCGTGATTTCTCTCGATTCAATCAGCCAGTAGAGAATGGAAGGTCTAAAGTTTTGGTCAATGGTCATCTTATCTCAGCCCGCTTGGTTAAAAAGGCAGAAAAACTTGCTGGACCAGTGCATGCTGGGGAATATTGGTAAGATTTAATATCTTAGTTATGAATATATTGTGAGTTCATATTCGTTTTTTGTTTTTGCTTTGTTATTGTCTTGTTTATTTTGCATTTCATTTCATTTCTAAACAGTATGCTTCCACTGTTTGTCGCTATGGGACATAAAATATGAGAAATGCCTCTATGCATCTATTTGTTTAATTAGTCAATTTGCTGTTCATTGTTGTAGTCTTATGCTTGAGATAGTTCAACTTGTTGTTGTATGATATCATTGGAAGGAACAGTGCTGCATCCGTGGCTTCTTTTTTGGCAATAATGTAGACTTTGACATTGCTTCATTCGGTTTTCTCAAAAATGATTCCTGTTGTTTGAGAATAGAAAAATGGATTTTCTAATAAATTTGTTGGGGATAATTTCCCCTCACAATGCATTCAATTTATCTTGAAAGAGAAATGCATGATAGAAAAAACAAGGACAAGGACTTAATATGGTTTAATCTCAACTAAATGACTAAATCTTCTATCTTGTATAATGCATCCTTAATCCCTAATCTGCATATTCCAAAACCCTACACCTTGTTCTTAATCTTTAATCCTATTCCTAACTCTCAATTTCTAATCTTTAATCTTCTTCTAACAATATTCAATTTCTAATTTTTCTCTATTGTGTATTTTTTTGTTTTTCCACAAGATACAACAAAGAAAAAATTGATTAAAAGGTCAATTTGTCTTAAATGTCATCATGTACTTAATCATAATAATGTGCATCCTGGAATACAAGAAAAAACCCAACAAAACGCATTCATTATCTTTGGATTTAATTTATTTTTTTGTACAATATTCATCTCATCACTTGCTTTTCATGTCTTTGTTGTTCATAATTAAGTGCAATATTCATATTTGTCTACTTTGTAAATCATTTACATAATGAATGATTTTTTTGGAATAGGTATGACTATCGTGCTGGATTCTGGGGAGTAACTGGGCATGCATGCCTTGGAATAATTCCTGTAAGCTTAGCTTAACTTAAATGGATACAACTCCAATATATTCTTTTCTTCTCCAAAAAACTGAGATGAATAAATGCAATTTGCAGCCATTTATAGAGGAGTTCAATTATCCCATGCACAAGAATTGTGCTGGTGGAAATACTGGTGTTCTTGTGAATGGAAGGGAGCTTCATGAAAATGACTTGACACTGCTTGCCAGTAGAGGACTTCCAGTTGTCGAAGGCCGGGCTTATATTATCGAGATCTCCGGTAAAGTATGGGACGAAGAAACCGGAGAAGAGCTCGATGGTCTTGGCAAACTTGCCCCTACGTAAGTTGCTTTTCCTCCTAATGCTTTTGTTCATCTGCTTGTGAAGTGTTTTATTCTGAGACTTGCATGGTTTAAACAGAGTTGAAAGAATGAAACGTGGGTTTGGCATGCGAGCTTCAAGAGCGGTTGCCTGATGTCCCATGGCTACAGAAACAGACCAAGTAGATGTCGTCGAAGTTAAAGCTTTTGGGTATGTGTTGGCGTTGTTGTCCATTAGGGTCTTCTTTAGTTTCTTGAAAGATTGTTGACGTCTGAAGCTGTCTTTATGATAGTTATTTCATCTTAAATGTATGTGGTCTTGAATGTTGCTTTTGTTTATGTTAAGAATGGATTTTGTAGGAATGTAAATCAAAAGTTCTAATCGAGTTTCACTTCAGATTGGTAAACGATTTGATCTTGTGTTAATCAGCCTTGACTCGAGGTCAAATTGAAGAAATTTGATTTGATCTGATTTCTTTTCAAGCGAGATCTTCCTAGGTTAATCTTATGGATTCATTCATCTGTATGCATCTTCATGCTTCGTTGCATGATTCATTCTTGTTCGGAGGCAAAGTTAAGCAAAAACTCGCTGCCCTTCAAGTAAATTATAACTGAAAGCAGAAAAGGTAGGTCTTTTGCTTCAGAAAGCAATAAATAGGAGAGATTTGGTCCGTGTGAACCGGTCGGGTTGTCTTTTCATGTATTAAAGATAGAACCAAACCCATCTGTGTTGCTTACTTCTCTCATCTACTTAAAATTCATTCAGTAGAGCTGTTCTTAAGCAAAAGTAAATAAGTTTTTAAGACATATAATTAAATATTATACAATTGTTTTATTTATGCTTTGTTTAATGTACTTGTTATTTAATATTAAATTATAAACATTTTTTTAAAATAATAAAATATATATTTTTTAATTTTAGAGTTCGAATACTTCCTTATTGATGCATTTGATGAAATCATACAATCTTATGTTGCTTCACCGTTAGAGCTTTATTAAAGATTTAATCTATTTGAGATTTATTTGAACATGAGGTTATGTAAATTTCACATGTTAGTAGGTTTTTTTACTTAGTGGTGTTATCTATTTGACTTGATTATATCATTAGTTATGCATCGAATTTAATTTAAGGATAGATAATGAGTCAACAATTTCATTATCATTAAGAAATCACCTTAAAATATTTAGAAAAGCATAAAGAATATAGTCACAATACAAATTAATAAATTGGAAATTTTTAGATAATTCTTGATTTGAACATGTTGATCACAGTGTCAAATTATATTACAACAATATTTGAAACAAGAGGACGACTATTTTGAAAATATAAATATTTTGTTATAGTTTTGTCTAAGTTATTAATTGATTCATGTTAGTTTCATATAAAAGTTATTAGCATGTATGAATATTCAAGAGGGATGAATTGTATTTCAAATTGTTTTTTTTATGGTTGATTATTTCATTGTTAATTATGATTTTATTCAATTTAAAGTATATAATTATAAAAGATAACACCTCACTTGAGCAACAATTTCTCATAACACTCATGTTAAAAAAAAGGCAAAGAAGCCATTTACAATTTCCTCCAATATGATCACTCGAAGAGAGAGTCCATACAACATCACCATAGGTCTATTAGATTTGTTTACTCATAATAAGCTTAAAAATGTTATTTGTTAATCCTCATCTTGAGTTACATTTTTGATTATTATAAAATTATCAAGATGGACAAATTATAATATTAGAGACTTGATTAATGTGTAATTTGGTGGACTTGAAGTTTACCAAGTAAACCACAAGGTGTTGTTAAGAACTGAAATCCATGGTATAGATTGTAAATTGTTTCAATTTTCATAATCGAGGCTTAATGATATAGGACTTCTATGAGACTAAAATGATTACAAAGAAGTCATTGAAAGCCCGTTTAAAAAAATTAGTTCATTTCAAAAGGAGATATGAATAAAGAAATCATAAAAATATTTATGAAATATTATCTAAGATTTGCAATGATTCAAATATACTTGATAGTTTACTTATTTTAGAATATATTAAATCTTCACTATTTTATTTGAATATAATTTTATGATCTAATTACTTAAATAAATTGTTAAAGGCTCATATATATTAAGATTAATTTGAAGCTTAAGATTTAACCCCACTTCTCATCATCAACACATAGATGATCATCTTTTATGAATAAAAAAACTTAGATGCATAGATTTCAATTTGATTGTTTAAAGTTTTATATTTGACTTGTCCATGGTAGTGGTTGATAGAAGAAGATTGGTTTTGTCATTATCAACCAATTTAAAGAATCATTATCTCATCTTTTTCTCTGTTTATATTCTTCTTTTTTTATCTATTTTTTCTTAATCACTAATACTTTATCATTTTGTTATCCAACTTCTACCTTCTATAAATTTGGTATTAAAATATCTATCTTAAAAAATTTGGTACCAAGGCCCCAATATTCTGATGTTTCATCAGTAATGACATCCTTTTTTGTACACAATCTTTTTTGTTATTAATATTTTATTGTATACACATCTTTGTAGTGACCCTTTAATCTTAATTGGAATGACTCGTTACTTTCCTCCTATCTTAGGAGAAATAAACACTATCATTGGCTATTATCTAGTCATTAATTGTTCCCATTTCATGTCAAGCTAGCTAGTTATGTCATAATTAACTAAGTCTAATGTCTTTGTCAAGTGTCTCAAGTCTTACTAGCATTCGATCAAGTGTCCTTTCTTCCTCCTGCTTCATAGGATTCATTCACCATTGTTCACTACTATTCATTGTCGTTGGCCACCTCCTTTAATATCTATGTCACACATAGATCATTCAGTCATCACTTGTTGTCTTTGTCAAATAATAATATCCACTTATATATTCCAACACCAAATTAGGGTTTTATAAAAAGAAAAATTAATAAAAAATCACAATAAAAGAATTACATATTTTTGTTTCTTCTATATATGTGGCTACAAGGTCGGCCACACTAGGTTCTTTTTTTTTTTAATTAGCAAGAGGCTCTTTTATGCATAGTTTTGAAATTCTAGATTTTAAAGAATTAAAAAAAAAATTACAAAATAAAAAAAAAATCAGGAAAAATAAATAGCGAAAAAATTGGGGAACCAAATTATGGTAAATAGCGATATTTTTATTGCAGCTTAAATCTATTTAGGTTTTTAATATCTAATTTTTTCAAGAAAATTATTATACAGTAATATATCATTTTTTAAATATATCAATCCTTAATTTTATATTATAAAATTACGAATTATTAATTATGTTATATTTTTTTTAGGTTGTGTTGTCATCATTTTCATAAAGAGATATTAAAAATTCAAATTTCATTTATAGATTATGATATAGTAATATTTAAATTTGTATTTTAGTTTTAGCATCCAAAAATAGGAGATTATTTAATTGTGGCTTTTTGTGATGCAGCAAACTTTTTGGAAATTTTTTTTAAACCATATAAAGCTAGATGGGAAGTAACATTAAATCACATTAAACTTTAAAATAGAGTATTTTATATCACAATGAAATATTGAAACTAATACATATCAAATACAAAAGAAATAACATTAATTATTATAATAACTTATACAATATAATGTAAAAAGTAATATGTAAGCTAGGAGTTTCTTATGTTATTGCTCATTACTCTCTAATAGTCTCGAGCTATATCTTATTATGACATGAAAATATTAAGCTAAAATAAACTGAACTAATTATCATTGGTTTATTGGTAAAAAATATGTAACATATGTGCACACACACACACACACACACACACACACACACACATATATATATATATATATATATATATATATATATATATATATATATATATATATAACAAGCATATTTGGGTTATTCATAAACTATGTTCATATCAAATAACATAAAATATAAACACGTGAAAAATATATAAATAAAATGTTATTTTTTTAATTCTTTTTTAACAATGTCTTATCTTTATATTCAAAAAGATAAATAATTTTTTCATTCTCTTTTTTATTTATTTAATATTTTACTTTTCTCTTTTAGTTGGTTTTAGAAGAAAAGTCTTTAATGATTTTAGTTTCTATCTTTAAAATATGTAATTCTGTATGATAATCTTAATTTTGGAATACTTCATTTCAAAATATTTTGGAATACTTCATTTCAAAATGAGAATTTTAAATTAATAAAATATCATCCTTAAAACATGTTATTCCAAATAATAGATTTGACATATGATAATATGCTGAAACTTATTTTAGCTTATAGGCAATTAAGAAAGGCTCAAGTTCAAATAATATTTTTGTATAATGGTCTACTCAAAGGTATTGTAAATTTAAAATTAGAATTCTTAGGATCGTTGGGTAAGTAAGAACTTTTTCAAAAGCTAATGACTTGTACTAATTTTTTTTAAAAAAGATATCAACATAAAGAAACTTTTATTTTAAACAACACACACATAGTACTCATGTTGATGGTGAATTGACCAGATGCACACACAAATGGAGTTTATAAAAGACCAAACAAAAATTCACACGATCACATGCACAAACAAGAGAGTTGTATATGACGAATAAAATTTTTGAAATATGAAATAGAGTGACTAAATACTTTCCTGATAATTTGATGCTTTTGTAGATGTTGAATAATAAATCGGGATCTCCCTTTTTGAGCTTCTTCCTTATTTTTCTTAGACACCTCTAGAATCACACTATCGAATTTCCCACGCACAATAGGCTTATATCATACAAGTTTAATGCCAGTACTTCGTTACTTCATTCAAAAGTTAATCACTTATAATATGGTGGGCATCCCTATTCATAAAAACCTCAAGGATACAATAATAATTTGTTAACCTAGGAATACAAAAAATTATTTAGAATATTTAAAAAAATATTTTTAAAATTCTAAAAGAAATATTAGAATTCCAATAGTCATCACAAATTAAAAAATAAATATTTTAAATTATGCTAAAAAAATGACAAAAAATTGACTTAAAAGTTACATAATTAATTGAATTAAGCAATTACCAAACAACATATGCATTTCGGGATGCGGTAACAACAAAAGGTAAGGTGGCAGGTGGCACGAACAGTGCAGGCGGAGAGGAGCGTAACGCCTTGGGTTCGATTTTTTGGTTGGGGCGAGTCAAAGAGAATTAGTATGTGTTAATGGTTCAGTGCATGTGTTTTGGTTCAGGCACAGGTAGAGTGGGCAGAGCAAGTTGACGGAGGCTGATGGGTTAGGTAGGTTGGCACGATAAATGCGGGAGGCACGTGTGTCGGTGCAGGTTGTGACACCAGAGTTGATGATAATGGTACGATGACCAACGACGACAGAGGTGGCAGACAGGGATGGGAACAACCCAAACTCAAATTTTAGCTCTTTTAAAGTAATTTTTTAATCAAATTTTGTATCGACAGAATTACAAGACTACTGAGTGAATGATCAGTAATAAATTTAAAACTAGAAATATCTAAAATGCTGACAATTGTTCTTCAAATGACTAAAATGAAACCATAGAACCAAATAATTTGACAAACTGGTAAAAACAAACAAAAAATATGCAATAAATAATGATTAATTATAATTGATTCTTAAAATAACAATGATAATAGAGACTAATGAGAAGTAAATGGATCAATCTTGGTATGACTCTGAGTCCGAGTAGAACTAGTATCCCTCCAAATGAATTCTTTACATGATGTATTGTACTTTACTGTGTCAGGATTCCTTTTCAAAATGTCATTTTGAATAAAAAGTTCTAAGTTTTTTAACATGTTTGTTTTTCAATCAACTCCTATTTTTTCTTCTTTTTATATTTTCTCTCTTCACTTTTTGATTTTCTTTATAAATAATCATTAACTTATTCATTTTTTTATATGCCATTATCACAATTTAAATTTTTTAAACTATCATCACCCTAAAAATGATGTAAGTATTGTGATATGTCAACATAGGAAAACATCATATTGAATTGAATATAAGCATGTAAAATGTTGAAATTCATTAACACATTGTAACATATGCTTGAATAATGATTATCCTCAGTTATGATTATTTCAATTTATATCTTATTCGAGTCATTACACATCATATGAAAAATATATTAATTAAATAAATATAATTGTCATATAATTTTGAGTTGTTGTGAAGCCTTGAGACAATCTCAAAATGCATGATTTTCCTTCATCTTCCTAGTTGCTACAACTTTATTGTTGTATCCACAATGATGCTTTTCCCCAAATCCTTCATAGTCTTACTTGACTTGTCCTAAATTTCTTTTTGACATCATGGCAACACCTTCTCTCTCTCTCTCTCTCTCTCTCTCTCTCTCTCTCTCTCTCTCTCTCTCGCTCTCTCTCTCTTCTTCTTCTTCTTCTTCTTCTTCTTTTTAAGTTTTAGATGTCTTCTCTAAAATTTTCTAAAATCCTTTCACCAATTATGGCTTCCCATTTTAAACAAATCTTACATCATTTCTCTTTCCTATTACTTCCAATTCTTCATTAGATGTGACTTGTCCTCTTCTCGATCTTTCTCCTCCTTGGAATAGATCACCACATCCTCTTCTAGCATTTTCTATTACTTTATTTCACCATCGATTTGGTTCTTCCATAGTTTAGGTTTTAGAGCTCTAAAAAATTAATTAAATTAAGTTTTAATTGAAACTATATATATTTATGTCTTTTATATTTTTCAATCAATTTGATTTTCAAAAATTTGTCAACTAAAATGCTTAAATATTTTTTATAAAATCTATCTATCAACCAAATTATATATTTTTCTAGTGACATTTATTATATTTCATAATTTTTTAATTTTAAAATACTCAAAATAATTATTTAATTCTTTTCTTTAAATCCCCTTTAACTCTAATTTTTATGTTCATTAAACCTCCTTTTATAGCCAAAACATTTAATTAAGCTGATGGTTTATGCTATAAGTCTCAATAACTTTTAATATTTTTTTAGTATATTTAATATTTTTTATTAATTTTTAAGATTTCTCAAAACTCATAAATAATTTCTTATAAATCTCTCATTTTTGTTGTCACTTAAAAAATTTTAATTTTTACTTATTTAATAATATTAGATTCTAAATAATTTATACTATTTATTTCTTCACCTTCATTCTTTGAGGTATCATTCCCATTTTGAATAATCTATAATATTTTTAGAATAAATATTATTATTTCTAAAAATATTTATTTTTTTAAATTCAAGTAATTTAAAATAATTATATCTCAAATTGTTATTATATTTAGATGCTAATATGTTTTAATAAAATCTCTTATTAATCTTGATATCACTACATTTTTGTTTAGTTTAAGAGTTTAATAACTCAAAATCATCAATATATTATTTTATTATTTATTCTTACTCTTGAAATTTTATATTAACATAATGAAGACATTTTTTTATTATGAATATTAACATGATGGTTTGGTTATTTTTTCATATTATGATATAATATTTGACTTAGTATGCAACACAACTTTAAATATATAATCTTTTACATGTGTGCTATATAGTTTTTACTTAGTGTCAATTGTCTTAACTTATTCTATAATATAATACTTTTAAGTAATAAAGAGACATTTTATAAATTTCAAGAGAGTTTTCAAAGAGAATATCTTTTATTATTATGTCATAGATGCTTTAGTTTATCAAATATCATGTTATACTCTTTGCTTTAGCTAATTTTAATCATGCAACCACAAAAATATATTGTTTGTTTATTTTTTGTATAATAATTTATTATATGAATACTATCTTTTCAAAAATAATGTTTTAGTTTTTATGTGATTTCTAATTTAGATTTCAAATTATAATATGTGATTTGATTATTATAAAAAATAATTTTTAAATTAAAAGAAGATGATGTCGCACACATGGAAAGAGAATTGTTTGCTACAATGAGTTTGGTATGAAAAATACTTCCATTACATGTATTGGAAGTTATTTATGATATTGTAAAATTGAAATTCATTAAATTGTATGGTTAATGTTTCATCAAATTTTGTTGCCTCAACAAAAAACTAAGACTATAATAGCATATTCTTTTCTATTGCTTTTCAAAATGGCAGTCTAATATGGATTGCCTAGATTTATTTTGTGCTAATCAATTATATAAATTATTTATATAATATTTTATATGATTTCTTCAATTTTTTAAATCCTTATTTTATTCTTGGTTTTGTATGGTTTAATTTAGTAGGAGTAAATTATCTTATGGATACTTTTGGCATTTAATCTTATGATCAGCCTATTATTTTATGTTTATATTATATTTTATTTTTTCTTGCATTAGGAAAATGTTAGAAAAATATTTAAAAATTTATATATATAAAATCAAGTCTTTTTCGAACATAGGAAATCATTCATATACCACGATTTGTCAATTTTTAAATCCACCAATAATCCAAAAAATAATCATACCATATTGCTCGGTTAACCTTAATCATCTAAGTCTCTAGGAAATGAACATTTTGATTTTATTTTACTTTGAATTTTTATTTTCATCAATCTTATCTTTGTTGTTATATTTTAAAACCATCCATTATCATCTTTATATGTAGATTTATTAGCAAAATATATTTATATTTGTATAAATAATTTAATTTAGCTTTCAAATTAGTGATTTTGAATATTCTTTAAGATAAATTTAAGTTAAATGATTCTTTTATTGGCCTCTAATATAAGAGATTTATTCAAATTTATTGTTTGAGCTTTTATGTATTTAGAGCTCTAGACATATTTTTGAGGTATTGTATTTTTTTTTATAAACTATGAGCTGTCATATAATTAGGCCACGTAATGGATTCTTGATATAATGATTATGGTTATCGATAACCTATGATGGTAGCCTCTAGATAACATTGAAAGTTCATTTGAGAATAGTATTTGTGAATTATTATTATTATGGAGGCTTGCTCTTGATAGGACACTTGATGGTGTGACTTCAATTTTGAGAAGATTTTGTGATTCATTCACATTAATTTTAATATTATAAAAGAGAGTTTTTTAAAAAATACAAAAATAAAGGTTTCATAAAAATATTCATGAAGAATTGCTTAAATTTGGGAGTGGTTAAATCCTAATTAAGATTTTATTATTTTTGAATTTCATTGAAAGATATCTCCATGATTGAAATTTTATGTTTTTAATATTTTAGCTAAATATGTCTTCTATACTTTAATAATTTAAATAAATCAATATAATAAGCCTTAAGATTTTATTAAGATTTTAAATGTTAATTAAATATATGATTATATCCTTAGCTATGTTTTTACAATATTTTCAAAAAATTTGAAGAACTTAAATGTATTCATGATCTAAGGACCTTCAGCACTACATGATTATTCGTGTTAATAGATCGTTCAAGACTCATATGAACGTTATGATATGTTTGAACCATGCAATCCTTTATAAGAAGTGATTCAAAATAAAGTAAAATATGTGTACATATTGTTAAAATAACTTTATAAAAGTCAAAAAATATTAATTTTGTAACAAAATGATAAATAGATGTTTGGTTATTCTTTGAATAATTTTTTTATGACATAATAATTGAGAAGGAAAAGATCTTATAACAAATAATTAGATAATTATGATGATTCTATCCTCATCAATATTTTCTACTATTTTTGTTGAAGAATAATATTGAATAAACTCTAGAAGCCAAATGATTGCTAAGATCATTTGATCAGGAGGCTTAGTAGTTTGATACAACATCAACACAACTTTCATTATATCAAAAAAACTTCTTACAAAAATAATCCATAATTAAGTAATTTTTAATAAATAATAAATAAAAATCAATGAACAATCTAGATTATGTATATTATTTTTTATTTAGTATTTGTAGTTTGGAGTTTTCACAACTCTAAACTCATCAAATATCAAACTCATCAAATATCAATTATGTGGCCTTGTAGAGTTCTCTTTGATTCACACGTTAGCTTATAATAAAGTTGTAGAAGGGCCACAATAGTAAACCATACGTGTTGAATTCTTCTTACGGTTCAATAATGAACACAAGTTGGCTATTATTTAAAAATAATATGAAAAATATTGTATTTTTCGAATATTACAATATATTTAAAATAATTTATCTTAATATGATATCATTATTTAATAACTGTTTTTTAAATCCGGACAACTATTTAACAATATTTTAATAGTTGTTAACTTTAATATTTGTAATAGTTACATCAAACAAAATACTTGCAATAGCATAAAATGATTGATTTTTGCAATGAATAAAATCTTTTATAAAATATTAAAAAATCAATGTACATAATAAAACATTATCAAATCAAAAGCATGAGAAAATGACTTTTAATCCTTATAATAAATATCTTATGATTTAATTGTCAAACATCCATTGAGGTCCACATTTAAAAAAAAGTTATATTTTTGAAGAAAAACTTGCTATATATAATGTTTAATTTTTTTTTTGAAAGGAATATATAATGTTTAATTGGCTAGTGGTACCATTGCATATGCAAATCATTCAATTCCATGAAATAACACAATTTACATAAGATTGATTCAAAAATATATATGCTTCATATATAACTCATCAATATTTATAACGAAAGTCAATGCTAACCTGAATCATAGATTTCTAATTCCTCAACAAAATTCAGAAATATAACGTGAAATAATTTCTATTATATTGTCACACTCTATATGTCATGCTACTTAATCATACATAAAATAATATATATCTCGAGACACATCAAAGAATAATGAACGATAAAAAACAAAAAAATAATTTAACATGTAAATATGACAATAAAACATAATTCAAAATATATTTTCTATAATCAAATAAATCATATCATGATATATGTATATCAAAATTTATAATATATATATATATATACAACTCTAAAATATATAATACCCAACAAGGACATCATCTCAAAATTCTTTACAAACACTCTATAAAACTTATGTTTCACATAATTTCTTATATCTTAGTATGCTTATAACATAATGTAAGAGCTTAAATATTTTTAATTATGAAATACCCAAATAATTGTGTAACAAATATTAGTATTTGATGCACACATGATTACTTCATAAGAGGAAAATGCTTGAACTAACTAAACAAATATGGATTGTGAACAAAAAATAAGTGTGTTGTAGTAGCACAATCATTGTCAATAAGTGTAAACAAAGGAAGATTCAACTGATCGTCATTAATAAAGTTAGACGTTATATAAACATTATATAGGGAAATTGAAAATGTTTTAAAGCCAAAATGTTAATGGCTGCAAACTAAAAGAATAAAGCCATTGGTGGAGGTCGAATGACCAAGCATGTAAAATGTTGTAACTCTTATATAAAAATAATGTAATTGAGTTCAGGAGGATTTTTCCAAGAAAAATTTAATGTAATTAGTTTCATTAAAGTGTACCAAATTAACTAAAATAGAAGAGGGAATTATTTCAAGGTTTTGAAAGGTGATTTAAGATTAGTTAGTTGCATAATAAGGCCAAAATTGAGAGGATTCCAACTTTGAGTATTATAACAGCAATAAGTTGAACTTTTTATAAAAGGTAAGTCCTTGGAGAGACCACTACGCTAATTGAGAGGTCAGCAAATTTATGCCTATGTGTATTTGTTTAATGCGATATGACTTATAGAATGTAGGCCTTCAATAATTTATAAAATGTTAATTGAAATTATTTTTATGAATACTATGTGAATGTGTTTAATATATAATGCAACTAGAATGATAGAGATTTCTTAAATGATAATAATAATTGCACCATAATAATAAATATGATCAAATGAACTTGAGAATGAAAAACTATATTTGGTTGTTATGTTATAAATGTTAATATAAATTACTTATTAATTGAAGTAAAAAAATATATACATTGGTACTTGTTAGGAGAATAGATCCTAAGAGATCAATAAAAGAGAAATTTTTTAAAGATTTTGATTTTATATGATTTGTAATATTCTTATGATATGTTTAGTTTGATACATTATTTGAGCATAAAATATCAAAAAAATTTATCTATAAGCTTTATTATTTTATAAATTATATGATAATATTCATAAAAAGGGAAGAGAAAAAGGAAAATATTATTATGCTAGTGGTCATTAAAAGATTAAAAAAAAGAAATGAATTAATATTGTGATGATAGCCACAAAAGGAAGAGAAATACAAGAATGTGAAGAAAAAAAGAATTTTTTTGCATGATGGGAGGACAATGTTGAAATTAATGAAAGAATAAAAGTTTTCTAAAGTAATGACTATGTATTACAGAATTATTATTCTGGAAATAAGTCAAAGGAATTTTTATTTAGGCTATTTAAGTTTAGAATAATGTGTTCTTAGATTTGCCCATTTTATTTATGAAAATGATATTTTTCAAAACTATAAAAGTTGAAAAGTAAAAATATTCAGTTAATGTATAAAAACTATAAGAGATAAAATAATAAAGAATTGTACATGATAATTAGCTTTATTTTCATTGTTCGTGCATGTATTCATTTTGTTGTAGTATATATTATGATAGTTGTAATTGACCTATTTATAAAAATGCCTAATATTTGTTTTATTTACATATATATATGGGCATAGCCCCAGTGATGACTAACTCAATTTATTTTAGCTTAAACTTTTTAAATATAAAATGAGACAACATATGAGCCTCTAAGAGAACAATGAGACTAAATCATTTGATGAAATGACTTAGAGATATCTAGTAGCCATCAAGATGTATTATTTATTATTTTATTTTATACATTTATGAATATGTGATAAAAGTTAATTTAGTAGTGATGTATGAAACCTTGTAAATCTAAGAAGATATTTAAACATATGGTTTTAAAGTTTATCTAAAAGTTTATCTTTACATGGAAAAAGTTAGATTTTCTTCTATAATTATTTTAAAGATTTTATTTAAAAAGAGCTTTATTATCAATGTTGCTTCCAATATTGATTTGTTTTGTAAAAAAAATAATAAATATATTTCCAAATTGATAAAAGAAAGTTAAAATGAAATGGATGATGTGAAATTAAAATCTAGGAACAGTTGGGTTATGAGATAGAGGATGCTACAATTACTTTATTCATTTGCCATGTTATTAGAGTTGAAGGAATTCAAGTTAATCTTTACATGGTTTTAGTTATTACAAATTGGCTAAGAGATATGTTATGTAGAAAAGCTAGCATGAATATGCAATAATATTAGTTGATAAGCAATGATTAATATTTCATTTAGATAGATTATGATTTAGATTGTTTGTTTAAAGAATGTTAAATCTCTTTTTTCCAATTATTTATGAAACTAGACTAGTTAATAAATTAAAAAAAAAAGTCAATGGTTGGATTTAGGATTTTTAAAAATAATTTAAAAAGTCTAAATTGGTCATGTGTTAAGAGTCGTATCTCGACAAAAAATGCATTATCATAATTAATTATTCTATAAATTAATTAGCTAAAATCTATATAGATTAAATCATGATTGCATAAAGTATTTAAGCATATAATGTAGAAAAATAGTATAGTACAAAAACAAAACCTAAAATAGCAGAAAATTCACCAAGAAAGCCGAAGTCCAACAGCATTAAATTACCTTTGGAAGCACGTGATCGATGAGACCCCACGTGATTATAATTTATTCAAGTGGCGTTGGCTGCGAGCTGCTGTCGACTATTCAGAAATGCAAACCTACTACAAATAATTATTGACCCAGCTGATAGAATTTCGTAAGAAAGACTATAATTAATTTTAAATAAAAAATAAAAAAGAAAAAGAGAAAAATGCTTTACGCTTCTAAACCGCTTGCCATTCATATATGCCCAACGTCTAATAACCATAGGCCACACAAGTTGTGTACTTGTTCTCTGCTCTGCTTCCGGCGACCGTTTTCGGAATCATGGAAAACGGAGGAGGAGAAAGAGGAGCAGGCCTCCGGCCGCATATTGCTGTTTTACCGACACCTGGCATGGGCCACCTCTTCCCCTTGGCTGAGCTAGCGAAGATCCTGGTCAGCCGTTATCACTTCACCGCCACCTTTATCACCTTCGCCGTCTCCGAAAATAAGGCAACTCAGGACTTCCTCTCCACCCTCCCCTCCACCATCAGTTCCGTCTCCCTCCCTCCGGTCCCCCTCGACGATGTCCCACTGGACGCTACGATCGAGACCCGCATGTCCATCGTCAGCATCCGTTCCCTCCCGGCCATCCGCGACGTCCTCCAGGAGCTCCGCTCCACCACTAACCTCGTCGCCTTCCTCGCCGACTTCTTCGCCGCCGACTCCTTCTGCATCGCGCGCGAGCTTGGTATCTTCTACTACATGTTCATCCCCACCAACCTACAGTTCCTCACCCTCATGTTCGAGCTCCCCACCCTCCATGCCACCGTGAAGTGTCCCTTCCAGGAGCTCGTCGAACCGATTAAACTTCCCGGCTGCGTTCCCATACCTGGGCCGCAGATTCTCACCCCGCTTCGATACAGGTCCAATGATTGCTACCGATGGATGCTCCACCACGCGGATCTCTACCACCAGGCGCAGGGGATCCTGGTCAACAGTTTCGTTGCCATGGAGCCCAGATCGGCGAAGCACCTGAACGCAGGCGGACGTGCCGGAAGTCACCCACCGGTTTATCCGGTCGGGCCGATGATACAGTCTCCATCTGCAACCTCGTCCACATCCCTATGCATCAAGTGGCTGGACGAGCAACCACAGTGTTCGGTTCTGTTCGTCTCCTTCGGCAGCGGCGGCACGCTGACTAGGCGGCAGCTCGGCGAGCTCGCGCTCGGCCTCGAGCAGAGCGGGCAACGGTTCCTCTTTGTTGTGCGCAGCCCTAGCGACGAGGATTCGTCCTCCACCTACTTCACCGCCAGCACAAGAGAGAATCCCCTGTCCTATCTCCCGGAGGGCTTCCTCGAGCGGACCAAAGACGTCGGCTTGGTGGTGCCGTCGTGGGCGCCGCAGATCGAGGTGCTGTCCCACGATGCGACGGGTGGATTTCTCTCGCACTGCGGGTGGAACTCGACTCTGGAGAGCGTGTCGCGCGGCGTGCCCATGATCGCGTGGCCGCTCTTCGCCGAGCAGTCAATGAACGCGCTGATGCTGGAGAATGCAGCGAGGATTGCCTTGCGGCCCAAGGCAGGAGATGACGGGACTTTCGGCCGGGAAGAGATCGCGAGGGTGGTGAGGGAGCTGATGGAGGGGGATGGAGGGAAGGAAGCAAGGAACAGGGTGAAGGAACTCAAGGCGGCAGCGGCCGCAGCGTTGGCCGAGGGTGGCTCGTCTTACGCGGCGCTAGATGAAGTCGCCAACAAGTGGAAGGGCTCGCTGTGATCGACCGCCGATGGTGGATTGTGGGCGACTCGATGTGGGACCACCGTTCGTAGCTGCTTATCTTCTTGGATTGACATACGGATTTCCCTGTTTTACCTACGTTTCTTCCTGTTCGTCTTTTCTTGATAACTACGTCACGATAATATTAAAAAGTTTGTGGTAAAAATATTTTTACTTTATTCAATATTTGTTTCAGTATAATATTAAATATATAATTTTTAAATAGTTTAATAATCATATTTTAGTTAATTGATTTTTTCAAAAGTTAAAGTGTGACATTTTTATTGGAATTTATCGTAACTTCCATAAATAAATAAAACTAAATAATCAACAATAATCAATAATGGAAAACAAAGTTCGATGAAAGTCGTTGTCGTGCTCTTCGTCGGTTTTCCTGGCCAAGTGTGCCGATCGTTCTCCGCGATCCCTAATCTCGTTTTCGCTGCTTCTTGGTAACTCCCAAGCTCGTCGGCGGCATGTTCATGCTCGTTGGCTTTATTCAACTCCCCGATTTCGATCTCTTTCGGCCCCATTTTTTTTCTCTTTCGACATAGCTTTTCCTCTTCATTTGGATATCTTCTATTGCCGCTGAGATGCCATGGAGTAGTCGTCGAAACCAGGAAGGTCGAGAGAGCCTATTTTGATGAGGCTTGACCAGTTTGCTAAGGCAGAATCCAGGCCGGATCTGAATCACGAGCTATTCTTTCGCCTGTAGTCGTCAGTATAGATTTCAAGAGATGGTCTTCCTCGCTCTCCCTTGCCCTGCTGCGGGCAACCTCCCAGGTTTCCTCTCTTTTGCTATTCCTCGTTACAAAGGTGGGGATCCATTTGCTAGGTTGATTATGCTTTTGGATGGCATTTTTATATTTCTCGTTGAACATTGTTGATTACTGTCTGAAAATTATGGCTAACAGTTGGTTACTATAGGTATTCATTAGCATTACTATACAGTGATATATTTGAAATGATTTTTTCCCTTATTGGTGTTGTCCCTAAATGACATTTTGTCCCTAGCCACCATCGTGTTCTTTACTGGTGCGTTGTTATTTTTTAATGATCACTTAGAAATTCAAAATATTGTCTTTTCTTTGATAGTGTTTTCTCTCAATGTTCTTTTGTGGGTTGATGTTGCTTAGGTGATACGATGCCAAATCATTACTTACTAAGTCATTGTTCATCTGGAACGCATATTGCATATTTAGGCTCTAGCTCGCCTTAACTGCTTACAATAATTGTTTTCAACCGCCATTGCTAATTTCTTGTCTGTTCCATTAATAGGTGGTTGGAAAACCCCATCGTTCATGCAATGAGCTTGATTACAATGATGCGCATGGGGTAAATAGTCAAGCAATATAATGTTTTGGCTGCAATAAATTCAATGGATAAGCTGTGTAGCTTTAACCTTGATTTCAAAGAATCTGCATATTATTTGTTGCTTCATTACTCCTTTGATTATTCCAACTTTGTTGTTTTACAATCCACATTAATGCTGCTTCAATTGTCTCGGTTGGTCATGAAAGTTTCATCATTTGATGGGCCTGAGAATTTTTCTAAAAATCCTACCACGTTCAATCATGACAATAATGTTTTATTGTGTTCTGTATCTTAATTTTTCTTATGTGTGATTTCTTCTATATTAGATTTCCATTTTCATTTGTATTTTGCATTGATTTCAATAACTTTCATGTGAATGAGCTTGTCTTATGGGATTTTCTAGTTTTATTTAAACATTGATTTGAAATCAGTTGGGTTTGGGTCAGGAGTGTGGTCTTTGATGTAAAATTTGTATTTTTTTAATTAAGCATTCTTTATTGCATTATATTAGCCTGATTTATGAATATTGAGACATTGTATGATTTAGAGAAAAACAGTGATATTTTGAAAATCTTCCTATCTTTCATTTGAATTGGGAGATTTTGTTGGATTGAAAAAAAGTTCATGGATAACCAAACTAAGCTTAATTGAGACAGTTTTAATGTCACAATTTTCTTGTTGGCCTACATAAGAATTTTGGTATCCAAACGCAAATCTTCAGAATCTTGCGTTAGTTCTGATTAGTGTTCATTTTGAGGTCATATTTGCTTGTATAACAATATGTAGAGGCACAAATTATGTGTTTACATCTCAAGCACAATATCACATGGCCAATGCTAATTCATATGTGTATAAAACTATGGAGGAAGATTTAACAGAATTTATGGTTGATGTTAATGTACAAGTAGGTCACATAGGATAAAAACTGAATAAGATTTGCAAACTACTGAGCCAAATTCTCTTAATTGACCCAATGAACCTGTTCATCTTGCTTCTCCTTTGCAAAAGGTTGAATCCATAATAAACTTTGAGGACATATTGATAAAAATGAACAGATTGAGAGTGCAGACTATAATTAAGAAACTTAGCGGTGAAGCTGTTGCATAGGATGGAACTTTAGATGCTAAAGTTTTCTTGATTGTTTGGTTTGATATGAAACATTAATTTAATTGGTATGAAATTTATCCGAAGCAATGTTAATATTGTTGAGAAGTGGTGTAGAAACTATATAGGGAAAAATGGTTAAAACCAATAAATCTATAAAAAAAATTAGGCAAATAGGAGAGAAACAAACACTATGAAATACTAGATCTCGAAGGGTCTTAAACAAGAAAGCTTTAGATCTAGGTATGATAAAAGCTATCTTCAATCAGAGATCATTTACTAGGAGTTTGGGACCAAACAACAAACTCTCCAAATATTTTGTTAGATATTGGATAATAGTTATTAGAACAACAAAAAAATAAGCATTGAGGCATAATTTTTAAAAACATGAAATACAAAAGTTTTTAAAAGAAATCATAGGCTATTAATTTAGGTTTTAAGAAATTTAGAGCATGTTTGGTGAATCGAAACAAAAATAAATAGTAAGATAGCAAAATAATGGCTTCTTTGTGGATGATTTTAGGAGAAATCTTTTAGGCTCAAGTTTTCTCCAAATTTATAATTATTTTTTTAATGTGTAGAGCATATAGAATAGAAAACTTTTATAGAAAATTATGGCATTATATTTTTTATAGTTTTTAAAAATTTTTGAAAACTATGATGTAAAAGCTTTTCTATAGACAAAGAGAACACTTTTGGGGGGATTTTAGGTGGAGATAAGCATAGAGCTTGAGATATAACTAGGGTTTGACTTTCAATAGTACCACAACATTATGCTACCACATCTGATCGAACTCCAATGAACGTTTCCTAACTTGGAATCTCTTCGCTATGCTACAAACCCTAAACTAGCTAATTTAAATACTAAGATGATCCTCCATATTTTCCTAGTATTCAAAGGAGTTAAAATTCATATTGTAGGGTTCAATATATTTATATAGCTCTGTAGTACTTGTAAAGTAGATAATGTTTCAAAAAATAGCAAAAAATGTAGTCCCCAAAATATGTCTTCTTGGGGCAACTACATGGTGTAGTTTTCCAATTACCAAGGCCAGTTATGCTAGTAGGTACCCAATTAGCATTGGCATGGCCATTGATTACGATTTGTCTTGTTCTAACTACCTTTTGTGGTTCAATAAACATATAGGGAGGTCTAAATGAATTTTTGGACCCTCATTAAATCCTAATTAGTCAACACAAATATACAACATCATGATGTTTATACATAGATCTAGATATATCATAACAAATGATGCATTAGTACAAGAATGCTTAAATACAAGAATTTTATAAAATATTGTTATACTATGACCATTTCTTGAAGTTAATGAGCTAGATTGAAATAACTATGGGTATCCTCTCCAAATACTCGCAATGGTTTCTTAAAATCTATATTATCTTGAATTGCTTTTGATTAGTGACTTATCTTGTTCGAAATAGGCTCTAAACTTAAGAACCCTAGTATTAGTGAAGTGGCTACGAGAAATCTAGTGTTGTAAAAGCATGCAAATATTGATATATAAAAATAGCATTCAAATAACTAGAAAATACTTGAATATTCTAGTTTGATGTCCCATGCAATATATAGAAACTCTAGTAAATGGGATAGAAGTAGATGTTTCTACATCATTATATCGATTGAGAAAATGATTAAGCTAGTTAAGATTAAATTAAATTGGAAAAACTAGAGTTTTGTAGATAAAAGTTGAGAAATTTAGAAAGACTAAGACAACTACCCATGACCACGTTGGCTAAGATGTATTATTCTTAAATAATACTATTTTCCTTTTTATCTTCATTACATTATGTTAGAAGAAATGTTTGTTTTAAGACAAAGATCAAGCTCTTTTTGAATATATGGCAAATATAAAGAAGATATATATGCGATGTTATTAAAAAAGAATGTGTTATATTACCTGCAATCAAGTATGGCCTTAGACCTTAGATAAGGAGAGAGTTTTATAGATCCTGTAATCATGGCATGAGTTAGATGTTCTTTTATTACATTAGACATTGATACTTATCTAAAATGACCATCTACTTCTCGAAGGATTGCATGTATGGTAGGAAAGGAAGTAGAACAAAAAAAAAAAAAAAAAAAAGCAGAAATATAAGAGCAACTATAGGTAAGTCATCTCTAAGGGCACTTTGTTTAAAGACTATAATCAAAGAGAAAGGAATTTAGTAATATATGAACTTCATGATAATTTTGATGACAAAAAAGATTAAAGTAGAGATGATGATTATTACTTTATTCAAGGAGATTATAATGGAAGTAATTCTAGTGATAATACAAGATGATAATCATATGCTTGTTAAAAGATGCATCTAATATTGTCCCAAAGTCTTCTGAGGATTGGTGGAGTAATATTTTTTATCTTTTTTGTTGAGGTAAAAATTCTTTAAAGTTGGCTATAGATTGAGGTAATTGTTTGAACGTGGTTTCAAAGGCTATAACTTATCCTCAACCATATAATGTATGTAGATTGATGAGTCAATTATGTCTATTTCTTAATAATGTTAGCTATATTTTTTTTGGGTCTTCTTTTGATAGCATTTAGTGTAATGTTTTAACCATAGGTTTTTTTTTCATATTTTACTTGATAGGCCTTGCTTGTATTTTAAAGATTTCTTATATCATAGGAATCATACTTGACTATGAATGTTGAAGTCATAAGATTTAAAAGAATTAAAAATGATCATGCCAATTTCAAGATTTAAGATATTTGCTCTACTTTATCTAATTAAGCATGATGAGCATTCATTTCATGGGAATAAGGTTTTGCATGGCAAGTACTTTTCTTTAGGATTTTATCATTTTTAGAATTCAAGAGGATTTTGTGGACAAATTGATAGAAAAAATATTATAATCTTGCAGAAAATTGATTTTACAATTCTCGAAGTTAGTTACTAGTTATAGTCTTTGTCGAGCCTCTAAAGACGATGTTTGTATGGATTACCCAAGGCGTTTAGCAGACATGATTTTGTTTATTGAAAAGTAGATTATTTTTCTAAGGTGACATTTTAATTTTAATTAAATAATTTTAAATATTATATCTTCAAATACATGATTTTTAGATAGTTTTAACAATAATGTTTTTCATATTACTTTGTTTATGAATAAGTTGATCAGTAACACCCACATCAAAGAGGGAACTGTTCTAGACTTCCCTTCTCCCTCTTTCAGCGAACACTTCTTTGTTTCCATGAACCAAACATGCATGCAATGTGATTGGTTTTGAGGTTTGCCATTGCTCGACGACTATTCCTGTACCCTTAGCGTTCTTTTCAACATTGGATGCCGTAGTGTATAAACACAATCATGTGATAATTAAATAAATCATGCATGACAACAGTAAAAAAAGGCCTCCACAAGCATGTGCTTCTTAAATGAACTGTACAAAATAAACAATGCATGCTATTATCTTATCGCCTTATCTCTTCAAAATTAAAATCCATTACTTTGAAAGAAAGACAAGGATGTATTGTGTGTGAAACTGGAATGTGACGTTTATGAAGCTGGAGCTGTGAATTAACTGCAAATTGCTCATAAACCTTGAAGAAAGCTTCTATTTCTAACTTTAGGAAATAATGCATGACAACAGTAGGAGTAAAGAAGTAGTTTTTAGGATTTCTTTTTTTTAAATTTGCTTGAAGGAATGATCAAATAGAGAAAACATCTCTAGGATGTATAAAGATAACTAGGAATTCTTAACGATAAAAGAGTGATAAGTTTTTGTTTATGGATATAAACTAATGGTTAATATTACTTGAATATTTACTCATTTTCTTATCATTGTCAATATAGAAAGTAGCAATAATAGGTCTATTTGGTTTTTTAATCATGTTTTTTAGTAATATAAAATTTATAAAGGCTTGTATGGATAGTATAAAGTGATCCTCTCCTTTTGATTGGTGATAAAAGTGATGAGGCCTTAACGGGCCTCTCGGGTTTTGAAGAATTTTGTATTGAAGGGTTTATGTAGTTTGTTGATTTGGTGGTCTTTCGATTAGCCCATAGTGTTTATGGTTACATGGGTGATACCAAGTCATCTCCTGATTGTTCATTATTCGTTTGAGTTAAAATTATTAAGAGTTGGATGACTTAGATAATTAATGATTACTATTATGTTGATTTTCCCATTAAGAGATGTTTGTGAATCCTAACTATTAACCCAAAAAGACTAATCACATTACCCTTTTGACTCTATTATTTTCAAATCCATATATTAAGATAATATCCCTAATGTTTAAACAATAATCAAAATAAATTACAAAAAAAAATGATGAAACAAATTCTTTATTTTATTATTATTATTATTATTATTTTGCATTGCATGTCTGTATTTTTACTTTTTAAGTTGTGTACAATATAGTTTGACTTGAGGTGAGATCCAAACCTTTGGACAGACTTGTCTTGATCCTTAATCTTATAGACTTGAAAGCCCTAGAAATTGAAATTAAAGTTAAATTAAGGATCATAAAATTCATAATAATATATTAAAATTATGCCAATTTTTTTAGCAAATAATTTGTTGATGCCTAGATATGTTTTGTATATTTATTGATTCATAAATAGGATTCATTGTATTATGCAAAATGAATTTGCAAACTCTTTGGATTATATGAAATGTGTAATTTAACTAGCTTTTTTTCTAGGTTTTTAACTAGTGATTATGCAAATGAAATTAATGTTAATGGATCTATTAGTGAAAATATTATATGCTAATGTGGTAGTTCTCTAGAAGTAATAGCGATCAGTTGATTGAAAGTATAGCATCAAGGAAGTTCTTTAGTTTGGCTATTGTGGGACAGTAAAGTTTACATTATTTTGTCATATTATTTTAAATTTAAATTAAAAAAATATCCAATTTTGGTATTAACTTTTTCTAAATTTCTTCAAAAACCCAACTAATTAATCTTCAAATTGTTCAAACTTGTGCAGTATACATCATAAGTCATTTTTTTTGTAATTAAAGTATTTATGAATAATTATTGAATATAACCCTTTTGAATGTTCTATATTATATGTTCAGTCAGAGATGTAAATCAATTTTTTAACGAATAGCTTAAATCTTAAAAAAATGTATAAGTACAGTGAAATTGTATATATATATTTATAATAATTTAATTACATATTAGCGTAGGCAAGTCTTTGGCAAGTTTTGGCGTATATAACTGCGCTAATCATATTCATTATTAGAAATAAAAAATATTATTTTAATGGTATTTAAAATTTAGTTTAAAACAAGAATATTTTATTTTTATATGATGATGGCAACCGAGCATGAGCTGCTTCCCTGCGCTGCTGCGTGAATTGCGCTTTGGAGAGAAGCAAAAGAGACAAAGCTCACACTGTAGAAAGGTAAAGGCATGATGATGGTTTGTTTACAATCGACAACAATTCTCTCTCTCTCTCTCTCTCTCTCAACACTGGCTTTTCTTAATATCCTGTGAGAGCAAATAGGAGATCTGAGGAATGCTTCTATGAAATTAATTCAAGTGTAAATGAGGGGACATGAGATCTATTTTCCTATGCCTCTTAATGTTGGAATCTAATTCATTTCAAAATGAATCGTCACAAATTGTCTAAACAGATGTCTGACAATAGTGAATTAAGCGAGTTAAATGACTTAACTTAAAAATTATAATTAAATAAAAATTAATTTAAGGTAAGATTAATTTAATATTTAACTCATAAATAAATTTTATCTTGTTTAATTTTAATCTTATTCTCTTTGGTATTATATTTTATTTTGTGATTCATAGTATTTGATAATTTTGAAATTTTAGTTATGTTTTGTTAGAACTCAAGTAATTAGTTTTAATGTAGGTATGAGATCTATCTGTTTATATTTCTTAATGTTAGAATCTATTTTGTATTAAAATGAATTGTCATAACTTGAATAAATAGGTGTTTGATAGAAATGAATAATGCTAATTTAAACTAAAATTCATAGTCAAATAAAAAATAATCTAAGGTTTAACCCATAAATATATTTTAACTCAAACCTTATTTTCTTTTGGTATTATCTTGTATTATATGATTAATGACAATCGACGATTTTAGAATCTACAACTTCTTATTCACCTCTCCCTGCCAACACTACTGTTGTACTGCTTCGTTGTAGATCGAACAATTTAATATATTTAGGTAATATTTTATTAAAATAATAAGAATAATACTAATATAAATAATAACTTATAAATTTTATATCATGTATATATTTGTGAATAAAATATTATAATTACTAATTACTTAACTTTTGAATTAAGTTAATAAAAGAGCTTAAATTGGATTAATTTATTTTTAATTTACAATATATGTAAAATATATATTTGTCATAGTGTAATTTAGTATAATATTAAAAAAATGTGTTTTAATATTGTTAATACTGAGATAAATAGGTAAATTAATCTTAATTTAGTTAATATGAAATATTCAAATGTGCATATTATGTAAGCAAGGAATACTTACTGTGTAGTCAAAAGGCCGGGTTGGGTAACTGCTGCAGGAGATAGAAAACAATGAATGTGTTTGGCATTCAATTGTTCATATTTTGTGTAATAAATCCCGCCGTAGAAAGCTTAGGAACAACCCACGGTTTATAATCGGCATCCGCCGAGGTCCGCACGACGACACGTCCTCCTCCTTCAATTCCCCCACGAAAGGCGTATGACACCCCCAAATAAGAAAGAGAGAGAGAGAGAGAGAGACTCAGGGCGTGAAGAGCTTGGGGAATTGTGCCGGCGTGATACGAGAATGTCGGACCCATCGCGGGGTCCGGCGCTCCGTAAGATGCCGCCTGTGCCACTTGGATGCCGAGGGGTCGCTTTCGCGTTCCTCCATTAATGGAAGGCTGCCGCGTCCCTCCCGCTTTTGCCGAGACGGAGAAGGGGCGGACTGAGGGGGAGGAAATGCGCTCATGCCGCCCTCGCCTACCGTCATTAAAGCCGGGGAAGGTTCGGAGTAAATTTCATGACTCGGCTGCTTCCCATGCGTATGGGCGAAAGCGACGCGGCCACTGGCTCCTGCCGGACGGCGTACCGTTACTTCCGACTGCGGAGGCGCTCCCGAGGAGCACGCGTCTACAGTACATTGAATCTGACTCGCATTACATCACAGCTGTAAAAATCACTCGATCACTGGATGCAAGTTTAAATGCTGCATGATTGTTGAGAATTTGTATAAAAATTATTCTACGTCACATTTTAATAATTAAATTATTATAAAAACTAATATTTGTATTTTAAATTATGATTTTTTTTGTATGTGTATTTAACTTTGAGATAAAATTAAAAAAAAAAATTCAATCTAGACTTAACTCTACTTATAGAAATAAAATTATATTTATTATTTAAGAATCACATTTTTTTATGATGAGATTAATTGAACTGGGAGAGAGTTGTTTATATAGTTAATATGAATAATTGGGAGGGATGAATTTTCTATTAGGAGAAAAGTTCAAATATATAGTTTCTTTTTTTTTATATTTTATATTAAATTTTATTTAATATTCAATATTTTATTCAATAATAATATAATAGATTTTGGAATATAACTTAATCAATTTTGTTAGGTTTTGAAAAGAATAAAAAAAAGGTTTGAAAGAAGTTCAAGATTGATATTGTCATGTAGACCACAGGGCTAGATTAAGAGCCATTGTCTCAGAGTTGTGGGGTTTACACAAGGATTATCATGATGAATTATATGCCCATTGAAGTCATACATTGATGAGGTGTTTTTCTTTGGTATTTTTATTTAAATTTATTGTATTTGCACTTTGCTATATTCATATTATAATAATTAAAAAATAAGCTATTTGTTTACAAATTTAGCTCACTTCTACGTTCAACATTAGATTAAAGAGTAGCTTAGGCTTTAAAAAGGGTGGGCCAAGATTAGGTTAAAGAAACTTTGTTTCAATAAAAATTGTAATAACTTAAATATTTAAATATGATATATATGTGTATTTGAGTATATGATATCTTAAATTTTTTTGTATGTAGATATATTTTTGAGAAATTCTCTAAATTGCAATGCATCTCAAGATGCATGTCTTATTAAAAATAGATCAAAATAGTGATTTGGGAATACCATTAAGAAAAACTTTGCATGAAATTTTTATCTATAAGTGACTCATATTTTTTCAATAACTTTTTGAATTGTATTTTGAAATTTATGACAAATAGAATTAATATTTTGAAGAGTAGAATTGATATTGGAATATTAAATAATCAAAATTTTATATTATATAATAATGATTACTTAAACCCATTTTCAAGCTCAAAATCAACTACGATGAAAGCTACTTGAGCAGCCTTTAAGAAGAGAGAGAAAGAGGGACAGTGAGGATCAATTGAAGGAATTAAGGAAAGATTTTGATTTTGTTCTATAATAGGTAAGAAGTTGAGTTGGGAGAAGGTGTAGCATAAGCTCTTCATTATTTAAAGAAAGAACTTGGGAAGATATTGTTCAATGCAAAAGGCTAAAATATATTTATAGTTGTGATTTTCCATCTTTATATATGCCTTTGCGATATATTTTGAGCTTTTTAAGAATTTTCCTTAGATTAGATGAGAATTGATTGAGATTTAGGAATGTTGTAACGTTGTTCATATTTTGTATAGTATATAATGAATTTGATATGAAAAAAGATGAATAAAAAAATTAATTGTATAGGCATGATGATCTTTATGACCATGAGAATGATGAAAGATAAGAAAATTGTTAAGATTTTCTCCATGACAATTATTAGGCCTCACTCAACATAAACAAAAAAAATCCCAATAAGAATATTCTTAAAATATAAAATATAATGTAAGTTAGAGACAAAAATAATAAAATTAAGAATAACAACAAATAAAATTAGCAAGGGTGTAAAAAAATATCATGTTTTTTTCAAATATCAAGTGCAATACAAGTGAAAGAAAATATCACCACACGATTCTTAGTTATCATAAAGTATGAAAATTTCAAGCTATATATTGAGATAATATCCAAAACAAATATATAAACTATCCTCACATGTATAAAGTTTATTTTACCCATAATTCAACATGCCATTATTGTAAGGCATTAATTATCATTTACAAATTCTTAATTTTATTAATATTAACCTCATAGTGTGTAATATAAATAGGAGATGAACATAACACGCATTAACAAGGCACTGTTCATGCATGTGGGTATAGTCGTCTGGCATGGACACACCTTCCATGCTTGTGTTGATTGTGATAGGTAGGTGACAATACGTGCTCGTGTCCAGCATGGGTGTTTGAATCATCGCGTCTTCCTTAGTGCACACCCGTGCCTCCATGCATAATTCCTGACCAACACACTTGTAGTGAGCCATATGCACAACTCAACATTAAGCTCTTATGGCAAAGACATAGTTTGTTATTTTGTCTCCATCCTTATGTTTTTCATAATCTTTGGATTTAATGAACGTAGAATTGAGCCCTTAATCAATAACCTTATAGGTGAAGTATATCTCATCATTAGGTGGCTAAAAAACAAGGTCATAAAGGAGCAATTTATTTCTCAACTTTCTCTCTTGTGATCTAACTTATCATTATGATATATCAACCTACTTTTTCTTTGCTTTTTTTGTAATTCCTTATTTTCTTTGTATCATATGTTATAGTTTATATATTTTTATATTTATACATGAGTCAAACATCTGTGTGTGTGTGTGTGTATATATATATATATATAATAAAATAAAATAATGAAATCAATATATATATAAATGATGTTATATCACGCAAATATTCATATCATTTTACATTTAATAATAATTATAAAAAATTTTAATAATTCATTTTTATCATAGTTATTTAGTTTGCTTATTTGAAAACTATGAGAATTTTCTTTAATAATTTTTTTTATCCTTTCTTCTCATTTTTGTATTATATGATTCTTTCAAAACAATATTAAACATTTTTTTTCTTTAATCTCTACTTCTTGTCTTTTTGATGTCTCCAAAATCATTGAAAAAGATACTAAATTTGGACTCCTCCAAAGCATTATGTTGTCTCTCCTTGAGCTCCTCATCTTCCTTCTTTCTCCCATAAGTTCCTAGGTAAGTGAACATAATTTTTCCTTCATCCTCATCTTCAATTAGTTCATGATAGTGGTTTAGGCAAATGACTATTTTACTTTTTACTTAGAGGTTATCAATATTTTTTTCATTTATAAAATATAATAATTATCATTTAATTTTTAAAATTTATAATAATTTTAATTGATTATAAAAATTGATAAATTAACAATAAATTCTTTATAAAGAGTACCTCTCAATGGTATAATCAACTCACACTTTTGAATTACTTACCATATTAGCAAGTATTTTAAGATATAACCAAAATGAACTATTTTGAATATAGCTTCTAGAAATATCAAATACCTCTTTGTTCATCAAAATATGAATATCATATATTCAAATAAATAAATCTATCATACTTTTGTAATTTATACAAAATTAAAAGTTTGGGTTGTCATATTTGTTATTCATATAGTTAGAGTTAATAAACATATTTCATGGTGTTCATCATTAAAATAAAAAAAAACTTATAAAAATAAATGAACTATAATATTATAAGTTACACATGATATTATTCATAGATTTTTATCTATTTATACAATTTTGATTAAATTTGACAAATTTAAAATCATTAAAAAAATTCATTCATCTTTCTTTATATTTAATCAAGTTGTGTTATGACATTCTCCCAAAACATTGAGTTGCAACCCAATCTTCTTTATGAGTTTTGTTTACATCTCAAGTGATGAATCTCATGTGGGTCTCACCATTCTAATTTCAACAAAGGAAACTATTATTTATTCATGTTATTACTACATATTTAATTCATATGACATGAATCTTGTCTACTAGAGAGGAGGCATGAAGTTCAAATCAAGATATGGTCCTCAACCCTTTTTAAAAGAAATATAATTTAAGTCTTGTTTATAAATGATTTGAGATTTAGAAAAAAAAATCAATTTTTTAGAAAGAGTTTTTATGAATAAATATATAATATTAAAAGATTAAGTTTTGAAAAATTTAGTTAAAACATTTTATGTAAATATTGCATTGGTTTACTTATCTCTATGTTTTGGATGCTACAAACCCTCCCATCACAGCCGTCTTTTCCTTATATTACCATCAATCCTTTCCCATTTTCGCCAACGGTCTTCCTCTCTCCCTCTCTCCCTCTCTCTCTCTCTCTCTCTCTCTCTCTCTCTCTCTCTTTACCTTTTCCACTTTACTTTCTCGGCTTTACAAAATGGGAGACGCCCTCTCCGAGATATTCGAGGAGGCCCACCTCCGGACCAGCGACCTCGCCGGTGCAGCCTCGCCGGAAAACCTCTTCAGCATCCTGGAAACGCTAGTAGACGCCACGGAGGACCTCATCCCCTTCTCTCCCTTCGAAGACCAAGCGACCCGGCCGCCTCCCCAAGCTTCCATCTCCCGCCGACCAGAGACCGACGAGGAGGAAGAAGACGACGACGAAGGAGAGGACGAGGTCTCCCATACTCGGAAGAAGATGAAGCTGTCTTCTACGGCATCGGCTCACGAAGACGGCCGAGAAGGGCCGCAGAAGATGTCCCATATCACAGTGGAGCGCAACCGCCGGAAACAAATGAACGACCACTTGGCCGTGCTTCGCTCTCTCATGCCATGCTTCTACGTCAAAAGAGTATGGTTTCTTTATCTTTAGCTTTGCTTGGCAAACGCTTTTCAAAAAGTACTTGTTTGGTGCAATTAAGTACTCATGATGCAAGTCAATTAACAATAAGAAAGGCACTAAATCTACGGTACATATTTGGTCGGACAGGGAGACCAGGCTTCCATAATCGGAGGCGTTGTGGACTACATCAAGGAGCTGCAGCAGCTCCTCCAATCCCTGGAAGCGAAGAAACAAAGAAAAACCTACGTCGACGTGCTCAGCCCACGGCCAGCGTCCAGCCCTCGTCCGCCACCGTTTCCGGCGAGCCCCCGTCCGTCACCTCTCTGCAGCCCGAGGGTGGGACTGCCCATCAGCCCCCGGACTCCCCAGCCCGGAAGCCCGTACAAGCCGGGGAGAACCCCGCAGGCATACGTTCCGTCTCCCTCCCAGGAATCCTCGCCATCCGTTGAGACCCCCGCTGACGTGGCGGCCAACTCGCGGACCCAAGTCGCTGACGTGGAGGTCAAATTCTGCGGCGCGAACGTGCTTCTGAAGACCGTTTCGCACCGCATTCCGGGCCAGGTCTTGAAGATCATCGCCGTGCTCGAAGGACTCGAGCTGGAGATCCTACACGTCAGCATCAGTACGGTCGACGACACGATGCTTTTCTCCTTCACCATCAAGGTATCAAGATTTTATTTATTTTTTAATATCCTAAATTCAAATTTAACGATTTTTATAAGTACAGTATCGTTATAGTTTTTGAACAAACGTTATAAATAATTGCATTTAAAAAAAAAAAAAAAGGAAAAAAACACGACACAGGTACGCGTAGTACAATTATGAATAGGTAACATGGAGGCCTGTGGCTGATTGCTGCGTTTAGGCAGGGGAGTTTTAAATGGAACATCCATGTAGTGACAAAAAAATTATTAATAAACCCACTGCTTTTAATGTGCTGTTCAGGTAACGCAGAAATATGTACACCTTATTTAATTGAATTAAAAAATGAATTATTAGTTAATTAGTCATTTTGGTAGATAATCCGGTTTATTTTACTGGTGCAGATAGGAATAGAGTGCGAGCTGAGCGCGGAGGAGCTGGCTCAGGAGGTGCAGCAGACGTTCTCGTGAGCCGGGGGTGAGGATCAGTTAAACCGTTGTGACTAACCCGGGGGAGGCACCTGCAATCTAGTCCAACTGTAGTTAGTTAGTTATAACTTTAGTTAAGGTCTAGTGATTCGATGTGTGACTTTTGATACGTTAGTACGTCATTCTGGGTGTTTGTTCTAATTAATGTACTGTTCATTAAGTGCTAATTGTTTGCTACTATATTTAATATTCCTATCTTGCTTTTATGATGTCTTCTTCTCATAGACACAAACGGGTTGGCCCAGTCCAAACTCACATTCTCCTCTCTCACATGTTTATTTTTTTTTATTTTAATTAATATAATGATGTTTATATATTATAATAATTTTTTTTGAAGTAGATAAATCATAAACAAACTATTATTAATCAAAAGTGATATATCAATTATTGTGATGTAGAAAAAATAGCATAATAATATATAAGAAGTAATGTTCCGCTAATATTAAATGATTTGATAATAAGTTTATATTTAATATTAACTAGATAAGACGATCGCGGACTTCCATGAGCCCAACCGCATGAATGGCTTCCGCCGTGTTCCTTCCCGCCAAAATCCCCCCTCCAACTCGTGGAGTCGAACAGTCGGTTTCTTCGCGCCAAAGCCCCTCCTTGCCGCCGGCGAAGCACCGCCAAGTTGGGCCGCTTCAGAAAAGACTGATCCACCTAACGGATGCTGGTCGTGTGGATGATGTCTTCAACACTCTCGACCTCATGGCTGAGCGAGGCGTCGCCGCTGACATACGCACCTACTCTGCCCTACTCCGCTGCTGCATTCGTTCCCGTGACCTCTACTTCGGTCGCCTCCTTCACCGCCGCCTCGTCCTGTCCGGACTCTCCTTCGACTCCGTCGTTTACAACTCCCTCATCACTCTTTACTCCAAGTGCGGCGACTGGGACTCTGCCTTCTCCGTGTTTAACGAAATGGGAAACCAACGGGACCTTGTTTCGTGGACCGCGTTGATATCTGCTGCGGCTGAGAAAAAGATGGAGGACAGGGCTCTATCTATATTTCTCGAGATGCTCGATGAGGGGTTCGTCCCGAACGAGTTCACAATCTCCAGCGTAATTCGTGCATGCTGGAATCCATATTTTTTCACCAAATTTGGATCAGTTATGTTTGGTTCGGCAGTAAAAACTGGATTTTACAAAAATAATGCATCGGTTGTTGGTGTTTTGATCGACATGTTCGCAAGGAACCATGATATGGTATCTGCAAGGAAGGTGTTCGACGGAATGCTTACTCGTAATGCTGTGCTTTGGACATTACTGATCACCAGGTACGCCCAGAATGGCCTCGGACTGAATGCAATACATCTGTTTGTGGAAATGCTTCTTCATGAATTTGCTGCAGACCCGTTCAATACTTCTAGTGCTATCTCAGCTTGCTGTTTATTGGAATCCATAAAACTTGGGAAGCAGCTGCATTCTCTTGCCATCAGAACCGGACTGGTGTCCGACATATGTGTGGGCTGCGCTCTTGTTGACATGTACGCCAAATGTACCGCAGGAGGATCCATGGATAATGCAAGGAGGGTATTTGATCATATACCCAAACGTAACGTGATGTCGTGGACTGCCGTTATATCCGGCTATGTTCAGAGCGGTTTGTTTGATGAGCAAGCAATCAAACTATTCTTGCAGATGTTAGATGGCCCTGTCAAGCCTAACCATTTCACTTACTCCAGCATTTTCAGGGCTTGCGGAAATCTTTCCTGTGCTTTACTTGGCCAACAGGTCTATGCCCATGTCATCAAAGTCGGCCTTGCATCTGTCAATGTTGTCGGCAACTCTGCCGTCACCATGTTTGCCGATTCTGGCCGGATCGATGATGCTCGTCGAGCTTTTGAAGTGATTTTTGAAAAGAATTTGGTGTCCTACAATTCCGATCTTGATGGGTGTGTGCAGAACTCCCACTCCGAATCTGCTATTGAGGTCTTCCACCACATTGATTTGGGTCCCAATCCCTTCACATTTGCCAGTCTTTTGAGTTCTGCCGCAATACTTGGATTGATGAGCAAGGGCCAGAGGCTTCATAGCCAGTTACTAAAGATGGGGTTTGAGACCGAGATTTGCATCTGTAACGCTCTTGTTTCTATGTATTCGCGGTGTGGCAATGCCGAAGACGCACACTGCGTTTTTGATCGCATGAGTGAACGCAATGTGATCTCATGGACTTCAATGATCACTGGTTTAGCCAAGCATGGGGAGGCACACTCTGCTCTTCAGCTGTTCCACGAAATGGTTTCTGCAGGCATCAAACCAAACGAGATCACTTATGTTGCAGTTCTCTCTGCTTGCAGTCATGCGGGACTTGTAAGTGAAGGGTTGGAACACTTCTATTCCATGGAGAGGGACCATGGGTTGGTTCCAAGAATGGAGCATTATGCCTGCTTGGTTGATTTGCTGGGACGGTCCGGCCATCTCCAAAGAGCATTGGTCTTCATCGGTTTGATGCCATTCGATGCAGACATCACTGTTTGGAAGACTCTGTTGGGTGCTTGCAGGATTTATCACAATGTGTCCATTGGAGAGATCGCTGCAAGAAAGATAATCGAAATGGAACCAAACGATCCGGCTGCATACGTCCTTCTTTCGAATTTATATGCAATGGCAGGCCGCTGGGAGGAGGTGGGGAGGACAAGGAGTACGATGAAGGAGAGGGGACTGAGCAAGGAGGCTGGGTTGAGTTGGATTGAGATAGATGGCACAATGCACAGGTTTCATGTGGGAGATACGAGTCATCCGAGGGCAGGAGAGATATATGGGAAGTTGGGGGAGTTGGTGAATGAGATCAAGGAGATGGGTTATGTTCCAGATGGAGGATGTGTACTCCATGAGGTGGAGGAGGATATGAAGGAGAAGTATTTGTTGCAACATAGCGAGAAGATAGCTGTGGCTTTTGGTTTGTTGTGTACTGCATCTCCAAGGCCGATTCGGGTGTTTAAGAATCTGAGAGTGTGCGGAGATTGTCACACGGCGGTCGGCTATATATCTATGGCAACAGGCAGAGACATCATTCTTCGGGATTCTAGTAGATTTCACAGGTTTAGAGACGGGGAATGCTCTTGTGGTGGCTATTGGTGAATTGAAGAAGGCTTTTTAAGTAAGTGTTTTCCTATAAAATAAGCATTACTCTTCCAATACAGAAAGTTCTTTTCTTCTTTCCATTAACTACGGAATGCAGAAGTGTTCCAACAGGGAAGGAAGTCCTGTAAAGATATCTTGAATCCTTTTCAGTAAGAAGTATGATCAGATCTCTAATCTTTTATCTTTTTTTCTATTTTTCTATTATGAAATCTTATTTTATCCATCGTAAATTTCTGTTATCATTGTCTTTGGACGTAACTCAAACACTTAGATAAACCACGCAAATCATTTTATTTCTGTATTATGCTTACTTTGTTCTTGTTTGTTTAAACTGATATCTTAACCATGTTTTTGATTTATGGGTAAGAAGTGTGCATAGCTCACAGTTTTTGTAATATATGACTGATCTTAATTTGATTTGTTCTTAACAATTAACATTTTTTTATTGAAATAATAGTATCATCCACATATCTATGATTTTCTCTTTTTATTTGTGAAGTATTCTTATTGAGTAGACTAAGTTGCATTTTGATTCAAGGAAGCTCGGATGTTTTAATGTGTCTTTTGTTGAATTATACCATAGTTATTTTATGGATAATCAAACTATAGGAATAGAGATACTCAAATTTATGTCATAGAAGAAAAGTATTGGATAGTGCATCATTACATGAATCAACTGAGTCTAACCAATCGTTTGTCATCTCATAGCAAAATATGACTCTATCACTTTAAAATGAAGTTGTCTCAACTAAGGCACATGTTACACCTAACGTACATTAGGTTATTACCCAAAACTTAAGACATATGGATAAAAGCTACTTTAATAAGAACTTGGATCATGCATTGAGGTTATAGACCATTTATTTGAGAGGTCAAACTTTGTTGTTTTGATCCATTATATTGTCTTGGAACATAATTTTGGTTGCCTAGTATTATTGCATTTTATTGTTGGGTTTGGAATTTTTTATTTAAATTTTAGCAATTTTTTTGAACTTTTTTATATAATTATTGTGCATCTACTTCTATATTAAAAAATTAAGAGATAATTTGATCTTTATACAAATCTTATTTTTAATATTATTTTCTAATTACAATTAGTTAAACATCATTACGATTTGATTGTATGCTGTTTTTATTACCAAATTTAATGCTTTTTTAATCACAATCATAAAAAAATTCTATTCAATTTTTTATTGATATGTAACAAAACAAATGTATAAACACAAATATTGGTTTATATTTATTAAAAAATAAATAAAATTAAAGTTAGACACAACAATTGTTAGTACTACATAGAATTAATAATTTTTTTTTGTTTTTTTATCCTAAGTGGTATGTTTCTCCAAGAAAATGCAATAAAAACATTTTATTAATTCTTTGAAATTTAATCTTCACCTTAAAATCAACTCATATTGTTGGTGAATATAAATATTATGTTAAATAGAAATCATAGTAAATTATTATTTAATGGTTCTAAAATTGGCCGATAATTAGGTAGAAAAAGAGAATAACTCATAAAATTCTTGATTCTCAAACTACTTAATTGACAACTCTATTGTTTGGTTGATTAAAATTGTAAAAAATCATTATTATCATTTGAAAATTTTGTTTTTATTAGAAAGATGAGATAAATCAATATATGATTTCTTTGTACTACTATTTTAGTCCAAACTCATTGTTCAAAATTCTTGCCATCCATTGACACAAATGTGTATCACCTCCATGGACCATTAAGAACAGTCGATAATCTCTCATTGTAGACAGGTAATCAAAAGTTATCATCAACGATTTGTCATTACTTGTTGTGTGATAGTTGTCACCTTCCTTCATGTGTAATTGTTGTTGGTTTTAGTGTGCCTTAGATTAATTATTGTTAGGCTTTTCTTTGCTCTTAAGTTGTCAAAATGAGACAAATGTATGACCTCGTGTAGGGATATCACTAAATATTTCTTAGGCTTCATTGGTGACTGTAATCGACTATCCAAAATAAGGAGCTTTAGTTTAGACTTTTAGAAATTGTAGGCTATCTTCTATATTATAAGTTTTTTATATTTTGATCATAAACCATTGTGATTTCTTGGTTCACAAAAGAAGCACTCTATCATAAACACATTAAATAGGTGAGGTTTGTTAAAGCTATACATTTGTACTCAAATGCAAATTTGGGAAACTTGAATCAAGTAGTAGATGTCAATTAGTTGAGATTATCTTGGTTTTACCATTCTGAATTTTCCTTGTTAGTATCACTAGATTATGGTAACTATCTTGCCATTTGGGTACCTATTTAGTTTGAAACGATACACGTTTGAGATCTTTGTGAACTTTTGATATAAAAGAGACTGTAGGTTAGGTGAACTAATTTATTCTCAAAAGAGATGTTTCTAAGATTGTTGCTAAATGTCAAATATGTATCATTGCCAACAAAAGTAGAATACAATTTCATACACAAAATTCCTACTGCTTATTTAACCATGGAATGATATGTTAGTAGACCTTTTATGAGGATTATCAAATATTATTGTTGATTTTGTTAGATGCAATTTGAAAGGAATTTTTTATGATCTTTTTTGAAATGGTGATTTATTTGAATGGAAAAAACTCTTCTTATTGTCATTTGATGAAAAAAAAAAAGCTTTTGAATGAAGAAGCTTTTTAAGTTAGTTTGTCAAGCAAGTTCTCTCAGAAGAGATGTTCAAACTACAATATGAAATTAATATGTAGCTCACTCTCTATTTTTTAAAGGTGGCAATTATATCATTGATTGCAATGGTATTTTGATGTGGGACAATAGTTCAATCCGTCACATATAAGTTTTCAAAATTTTATTGGTTTATCATTGACAATTGATGTGGAAATTTTTATCATTAATCATTCTAGGATACTTTTCTTGTGTTTAGTGAATTGACAAACTTAGTTTGTATGTAATAATTTAATCAATAGATCTATTAGCATAGATGCATTTGAGATTGTGCATAACTATCAACTTAGTAGGCAAATTGATTTTATACCATTATATTGTTTACTCACGTGTAATTATTATACTAATTTAAAATTTGTTGTAATAATTTATTTTTATTTTTATTTTTTGAAGATAGCATATTGGTGGCAGGCAATGAAGCCTATTGAGATAATTGAAGGTTGTAGATGATGGTTTACAAAATTTGATGATGGAAAATTGTCAACTAACTAATGATTTTCATTCTCCTTAAGGAATACAAAATCATTAATTTTGAATATTGTTGGTTTAATTTTTATTTTATTTACAAACCTAGAGAGGTTTTTCATTTTCATTCTTCAAATAAAAGAACATTTAATTTAAAAATTAGTGAATTTTAAATGTTTGAATTAACAAGTCCATGAAAGTGTAATGTGTAATGAATTTAAAACAATCATGAAATTGGTTGTGCCTTAGATGATCTTCTTTCTGTTCTAAATTAAGGGGGAGGGAGAGAAAGTGAGGCATGGCGGTGAGGATGATGATTTGTGTTTGTAAAGAGAGAGAGGTAGAGAGAGAGAGAGAGAAAGAATACTTGCAAGGATGGAGAAAGCTTTGAAACTTTCCTTTGATAAATGTATCTCGTCCACACTTTGGGATGTCTATTGGGAATTTCAAATGAGAATATGTACCAATGATTACAAACATCGATGGGTTTTGAAATGTATATAGAAATTCTTCCCTCTATTAACATGGGAGCTTTCTTTAGAAGCCACATATAGTCTTTTTAAATTCTTCCCTCTATTAACATGGGAGCTTTCTTTAGAACTCCTATGATTGGACATTGGAGTTTGATATAATATTATTGAAAATTTTAGGATACTTGATGTATATAACTTAAAAGTTGTTAGATTTATGATGAATGCCTATTAGTTATAACTAAACCTAAAGTTGTTACATTTATGATGAATGCCTATTAATTATGATGGATACTTGATGTATATAACTTATGACTTAATTGGACAAATAATTAGTTATAACTAAACCTAAAGTAAATTGATTATAATATAATTTAGAAAATATTTCATTAAAAAAATAGAGTGCAAAAGATTATTCATCTTTTTTTATTTCATTTTGTTCAAACTAGAATATAAATTCTTTGGTCTCTTATTCAAACAATATGGCAATCTATCATATTGATAGGGCTTGAAGGGAATTTAAATCCTTTATGTGCAATTCGAACCACAATCATGTCCAATTTGTGATCATTCTCTCAATTTTTTAAAGATTTCTCACATTTGGGCAAAAAGCAGTTGAGATACACTCATAATTTAGTTCAGATAGTTCACCACACCCCTATGATTGGACAAAGTTAGTGCACTTTAACTTTCTCTTCTAAAAGGGAAGAGTTGGTTAAGGCCATTTTTTATTTAAATTTTATCGATCTTTTCTTTTATTTGATTTATCAATTCCTCATTTTTCAGCATTCTATTTAAGCTTCTAAGCAAATAATTCACCTCTCACCTTTTTTAATCTGGTCCAACTCATCCTATGCCCTTTTCAATTTTTCTTCTTTTGCTTTGATTTCTAAGAAATGCTTTTCCAAGTTCTTATTTGATACACTGAGATCCTTTGTTTCCCCTTCTTTAATTTTCAATTTTAATATCAACTCTACATTAGCTTTATTGAAGTGCTTCATAATGTTGATCATTTTAGTGACATTCCTCTTAGAAGCAAGGAGATTACCAGTTTGTTAATCATCTCACTAGAAAAATAAGAGCTGGCGAAATTCTGCAAAAGAAAGAAGCCAAATTAGTAAGTGCAAATTGAGATTGTGGATTATAGTTTTATTATAATGCATCTTATCTTCTAGGAATTAAGTGTTTGAGTTCATGGACTTATGTCATTAGCTCAACCTCTTTAAAAAACTTCATAATTTTAGGAACTATGGATTGAGCTACTTTTTTGGATGATTATCAATTGTATTTTATGTGGCTAGTCAAGTGCTATCTTAGTGATTTTAGTTAGTTCATTAGATCATTTTTCTTTCGTTTTGTTAGTCATAGAAGTGCCCTCTTAAGGAATTTTCTCTACAAAGCCTACTTGTATGATTTTTTTTTCCTTTTCTAAAGAATTTTTGACCCCACACATCACTTTTCTCCACTCTCATCCCATGGTCATGGGATAAGCTATTTTCTTCCATGATCTTTCTTAAAATGGTCAAGGAGTCTATAGAACATGAATTGCAGGAGAGAATGCAAGAGAATTTTAGAGAGAAGAAAAATAAAATAAAAATAAGAAGAGTAATTCAACTATTAGAAAAATTGACTCTCAATTAAATACTTAATAGTTGTACTCTCTTTCTCTCTCTCTCTTGAGCTTTGTTTTTATTAAATCGTAGCACTAAAGATTTTATATAACATTTCTTTACAAAATATGGATTGATTCTACCTTGAACAACCTCCTGCAAATCAAGCCATTATGGTGCTTTAAATCAATTGTTCAATTACTCTAATTTACACTATTTAGTTTCCGCAAATAAGTTATGCATTTACTACAAATTCACATCTCCTAATCATTTTTTCATTCGAAAAATCCTTTAGTGTCAACTCATCTTCTTCTTTCTCTAACTTTTACATCTTGAGCATGTTTAAGAAAACGTTTTGAAGGTTTTGATTGTTCCTTAAAAGATGAATAATGGATCTTTTTACTATCAAAGTCTCTAATTCTTTTTATTTCAAAAGGAAGCCAAATCATTTTTACATGATCTACAAAAAGGAAAGAAAAGATTCGTAAGAAAATGTTTTGTTTAAATTTATGATATAATGTGTTATCTTATCAGAATACTTATAAATTTATCCAAACATCTTTTATCTTTAGACTTGCATTGAGCAAAGCTTCATTACTTGGATAAGGAAGAGGATAAGAAAGGCCTCTAAGTTCTTATAGGCTATTTTAAGGTTGTTATCTCTTAATTTCATTATGTAATGAAGAAGCACCTCTTTTTTTTTTATCCTAGATATTTGTTTGTCAAATGAATAGAAAACCATAGAGATAATCTATATCAATTTTTTGGTAACTAAACGAGTACAATATATACATAATGGCATTAAAAAAATCATAAAATCACTTAAAACTTCATCTGAGTGTCAATCACATAGCTATGGTGATTTGGTCATTCATGAGGAACTAATTTGGGCAAGTTATTGAGTTTAATTCATACAATGAGCCACATGCTTTTAGATTTAATGGCAAAGGATCGTATATTACCAGTAAATATAGAGAAATCTCCCATGAAATACATTTGTTAAGAGTAAAATAATACTAGACACCAGCATTATTAAGAGAACAGGTTGTAGAAGAACAACACAAACATATAAGATCACCAGTAAATATAGAGAAGGGATCATAGTAAGTAACAAGGCAATCTCCACTTGTCCAGAAACGAACACCAAATCTCCCTAGTGTTTAGCACAGACATTCAAGTGCTTGATGCAAAAAAAAAAAAAAAAACCCAAAAAAACCCAAAAAAAATTAAATGCTAACAAGCAACTAACCACAATCCAAACAGCTGGTATGCTTTACTTTGCTCTCCAACTGTAACATCCAAAACCCTCAACTAAAAGGTGGAGAAGAAAGAGGATGAGCACCCCTTGTCTCTTCACTCCTTTCTCCTCTCTACCTCCAATCCTTATTCGTAAAATACTTAACACCACCTCGTTGCAAACCACAGCAGAGAAGGGATATAAAACACCCTTCTACTTCAGTGTTGTAACTTTTCACAAAACCTTTCTTTCAGACAAGCGTATAACCAGCAACCCAAACATCTGCTTGGGCAGCTGAGTGAATGTAAACAAACTCCAAACTCTTTCCCGAAGGCAATGACTCGATCCATGATGGAAGACCGTAGCCATTCCTCGCCTTCTCGAGACCCCACAGAGGACCATAAAGCTTTGATATGGTAAGCTTTAGGCCCTTTGCAGTCTTGGGTGAATTGTTAGTCACAGTAACTGAGTACCTGTAGTATGTTCTCCCCTTAGCAATCCAAGAGGTTGTTGCAGTTTGTTTGACAGTGATCGGAGAGAAAGCTCCAGTAACTGAAATATAGAATGAAATCAGCGTGTATCAATTAAATATAAACACAAGTGGCTAATCTTCAAATGGAACACACCTGGAGTCTTGGTACCTGATTTTGGTTTTTTAGGGATAGTAGGCTTAGGAAGCACAACTGCAGAAACCCAGAATTCGATAAGCAAATCATGATCATACGAGGGCAATGACATCAAGGAGGGACTGCAGATTTCTACCAGGTAAGAGCTGATTGAAGCCGCCATTGCCTCCATTCAAGCGTGCGAGAACACCAAGCAAAGGTGCGTTGTTGTATGTTGCAGGCTCGGTTTGTTCATAGTTGTCCCTCTCGTCGGCAAAGTTGTCGTATGCATCGGGGCCGCCCACTATGGCTCCATCCAAGAGATTGGGGTCGCCGGCCTTTCGGCTAAACCAGGTGGCATACCCTCCTCTGCAACTCACGAACGTGGGATCGACCTTCACCGAGACGATCGAGGATGCACGGTGGTGGACCTGTTGAGGGTAGGTTGAACCATATCCCACCATGTAACTCGTCCCCCTCGGGTTGTTACCAAGAATGTAATCCACCTGATTCACACAAATCAAACATTTCTTTTACAATTCATCTAAATAATTACAATTTTTGGATCACTAAAATAAATAATCAGAAGATAATAATATCCCATTCTTTGAATTTGTAACCGAAACAGCGTTTTTAATGTTGTTCCAAATATTATTTGTCTAGAATGAGAATAAAGAAAAATTCAACAGCAATGGATCACCTGAGATTTGGCGAAATCGAAAAGCTCAGAAGGCGCAGCAGTGCCCGAGGAACAGCGCGCATTCTGACCGGAAGACAGCAGGTAATCCGAGTACACGGTGAGGAGGAAGGACGCGCTGGTCACGAACTGCAAGTTGTTCCATCTCTGCCGGAAGAGAAGACCTCCAGGAGTCCTCTGCACGTTGCGCGAGCCCCTCCCCAGGCAAGAGCACATGAAGCTTTCCGCATTCTGCCGATAGTTCGCAAACACCGATGAGTGCTGGGCTGCCTTGCCTTGGAGAAGAAACTGCAGATACTCGAATGAATCAGCGATGCATCTACATTTTTTTTTTAAATTGAAGAAATTGGACACTACGGTGCTATGGGAAATTACCTTCGAAACAAGGACCTGAACGCCGGCGTACTTAACGTCCCAACCGAACTCAGTCATGGCCCAACCGGTTCCGCCCAACGCATCGCCATTGTTTCCCAAGTAGTCCAAGTAGGAAGACTCGTCCGTCGCTTCGTAAAGCCATGCGGCAGCCCACAGCAGCTCGTCCTGCAGTCCAACCAAACTCTTGATCGTACATTCCAGTCAGCAATTAAAGGAAAGCGTCACGAATGGTATACAAACCCCGTATCCGCTGACGGATCTGTAGTACTTCTGCGCGACGGTGATGCTGCCGTCGTATTTCCCGCGGTACTTGTCCGCAAACTCGAAAAGCTTGATTAAAAAAAAAAACGATTTAATTGCACGAATCGCGATGAAAACGTGTTGACGAATAACAGAAGTACGTCAAGGGTATAAAGATCATTCTACAATCGATCTATGTGTCTCAACCGCGACCTTGGTGGCCCGGATCCGCACGTCACGAAAAAGAAAAAAAAAAACAGAAGACCAAACCGGTTGAGTTCAAACCTGTCTGGCGTGGGTGAGGAGCTGGTTCGAGTAGGAAGGGTCGGAGCGGCGGAAGACGATGGAAGCGGCGGCCATGGCTGCCGCCGTTTCGCCGGCTAGGTCGGATCCAGGGTGTTCCACGTCGATCTGATAAGCTTGTCGGCTAGTCGTCATGTCCTCCGGACGTTGCCAACAGTAGTGATCGGTATTTCCGTCTCCCACCTGTACGTAAAAGCAGAATTTAATGGGTCAACTTCACAAAATAACTGGTCAACCTGACCGACACATACTAGAAAAGGAGGATAAAATTGGTAAATTCTGATTTATAATGGATCAATCGAGTCAATTCCTATTTATCATACACAGTAAAAGCAGAAGAACTGAAAAGGTAAGAAGTAGGTCAAAAAGTGATAGGATTGGTAGATTACCTCCCCATAGAGAACATTGGGCTCCGGGTGTGCTTTAATAAGATAGTCGGTGCCCCACTTGACGGCATCCATGGCGTGCCCCAGCTCTCCACTCGCCGCCATCTGCTTCCCGTACTCCACGATTCCCCAAGACATCATAGTAATGGTAAACGCCATCGGCAGCCCGAACTTCACATTATCCCCGGCGTCGTAGTAACCTCCAACCAGATCCACCTGCGAGCCGAAACCCCCTCATCCACATCACAATCGAAAAGCAGCAGATCAGATCTGCTGTATAACAGTAAGAATCTATGAGAGCAAGTGAGAGAAGTTTACCCGATTCGCCTTGCCGTCGAGGAGTCCGGAGTTTCCCCTCCAGTTGATCCTCTGATTGCTCGGCAGGTAACCAGATCTCTGAGCCTCGAAGAAGAGAATGCTCTTACTTAGAGCTTTCCCATAGTCGTGTAAAGCGAGGCCCGCCGGTGCCAGGGCGAACAACAGCAGGTGAGCTAGTAACATAACTCTTCCCATCGCTTCAACCTAGAGAAAAAACAGAGGAATCCTCTGCCGACGAGCAATGTAGCTCGTAAATAATGGCAGGGGAGGCTAGAGAAAGAAAGAGAATGTGAGACGGAGGAGACGAGTTGATCTGTGGCAGGTCGGGAGCTCAACGGCCGTATATAAGGAGGACGGAGAAGGTCCGTAAACATTAAATTAAATTTTCTTTTTTTAATAAATTTATATAAATAAAACTTAAACTTAGTCCATCTCATCTTCTCGGGACCGAAAACGGTTTATAAAGAGCAAAACATGTCACGTGATTCGTGTACTTTTTTTACCGGACCCGTCGGTGTTGTTTTATTAAAATTTTTCTTTTATTTTAAATATTTTATTTTTCGATTTTTAGCACTGGATGCTTTTATTGGCGATACCGTCCCGACTGCGAAGCAGTTATTACGGGAGGAGCAAAAGGCGTGGAAGGATCGGACGGTTCGCAACGAAACGGCATCTCGACCGTCCAAAATTTCCTGGGAGTCATCACTTGAATAGCCGCAAGGCGTATTAATTGTCACATGGCAGCATCGTCCGTTACTCGTCCATCGCATGTTAATTTCATTTGGATTTTTTTACTTAACGATCCAAGCTATTTTTATATTTATGTTTTACATGTAAATTTAGCTTGATTAACCTGCATTTCTTATGCTAAATTTTGCTTATCGATTTCATCCAAGTCACTCCCTTTGTCCAAATCAATTCCATTATATCATGCTCCCTATTTCTTGTCACTTCTTGATATAGTTTTTTTAAAAAATATATAAAATCTTACAAAATTATTCATTATGTCAATTAAAAAATCATTGAAAAGGACCCACTAAAAAAATTAAGTCTTTAGTTTGTAATTTTTTATTATAATCTATATTATTATTAAATAAAAAAATAAAATTAAAACTTTTTCTTACATAATTACAATATTCAACTTGAAACATACAATTGCTTAAATATATATATATATCTGTGTGTGTGTGTGTTTTGTGTGTGTGTGTGTGTGTTTAGGAAGTAGTCCAAAGCTTTAGGGGAGAGAGATAGAGAGATAGAGAGAGAGAGAGAGGAGTAGCTCGAGAGAGAGAAGTCATGGAAGAATAGGCTGCAGCTAATTGTGGTAATGAGAAAGAAGAGAAATAAAAACCATAGCTTTAGTTTTGTTCTAACAAGAGAAGGAATAATGACTACATCAATAGAAATTGTTTCCAACAACAAGAAAGGTTTTTGTGTGAAAGCAAGCATATGATTGCAAAGATAGCATGAATTAAGTGTTATACAATATTTTTTTTCTCTTATTATAAGAAAACTTAAGGGATTTGTTTGAGATTTCTTTTGCTTGAATTGCACATGGTTATTTTGAGGATTTGATTAAATTCTAGAGTTAAAGGATTGGAAAAACATATCATCTTTTCTTCCTTCAATCATGGAATGAGTTTTCTAAGAGAAAAAAGTTGAAATCTACTTCAAAATTGGTGCCTTCATAGCCATCATGTAACACAAGGATACCTAACAAACAATATAATAAGATTAGAAATATAGTAGATTTGCTTAAGAAGATCTTATAATATGTGAATACTTTTTTATATAGTATGATCAATTCTATGATAAATAATGAAGAAAATAATAAGATGCAATGACTTGAAAAACAATTATCAATCAATTATTTTATTATAAAATTTCAACATCAAATGACATGAATTATTTTGACGAATTTGAGAGAAAAATCAAATAATTTTAAAAGGGGTCCTATATATTGATCTTATAATATGTTTTTGATAGTATAAGATATGATAATATCGTTATAAGAAAGTAATAAGAGAAAATATGATTGAATGTGATAAAAATATAAAATTTTGTAAAATAACTTATTATTAATAAAAAAAATGATCTAATTTCTACTGTAGATATCAAAAGAAAAGAAAGGAACAAAATTTATCTCTAAGATTTCAGATAGATAAATATAGTACTCGTAATGCAAGCAGAAAACTTTATTAAAATAAAAAGAAAAATATATTTATTAACATGACATCATGATTATGTGATATAAAACAAATCATAAGATTTAATAGATTTTTAATATATGAAATTGAAAATTTAAATTAGTAACTAAATTCTTTGTCATGGAGGATGGAATTTTGAAAATAAAAATATGAAAAATAATAAAAAAAGGTAATGAAATAAACATAGAAGTATGTTAAATACATCTTTCAATAACTCATCTGTGTATATGTTATAAGATAAAAGAAAAAAAAATAAAAAAATAAAAAATGAATTTTCAAAATACAATATTTTACAATAAATGAAAGAAAAAGAAGTTATAAGGTATGATGAAGCATCACTAATATACCAAACTATAAGTTGGCATTAGAGACCTCTTGTTCAATAACACTAATGATATACCATGCCATGAGTTTGTAGCTGATTAGCCTATGAATTGGCATTAAAGTCTAATATGTTATTTTTGACTTTAAAGTGTGTGTATAACATAAAATGATATGTCTATAAACAAAAATCTACATCAAATGTGATTGCGACATCCCCAAATCCAACTTTTTTAGAATTAGTGTCACATCATCTAATTAATTTTCTTTTATCCTTGGTTTTTAAAATAACATTTTTGTTTAAGTAAAATGGAGGCAAAATATGTTTATAGCCTATTGTAAACATAAAACTAATTTAAAACATTGATATTAAAATCAATTTTTTAAAATAAATTTTGAAAATAAAAAAATTTCACATCTATTTTAAAAGCCAAGTTTAATACAACATAGCATAATATAGTTATAGTACATGTTCACCTACTAAACCAAAGATAAAGTGTTAATATAGTATCTACTAAACTAAAGATGAAGTGTCAAGTACTCATTATGCTAACATGAGTGCTCTAGTAAAGTCCAATGATGAGTCTCGACATGACATAAAAGTGTTAGAACAAAATTATGTTGAGCTAATTATTAATAGGTTAGTGATAACAAACTTTGTAATATAAATATAAACAAACATATTCTAGTCAAAGCGTACTCAATCTATATCAAGCAATAAGCATATAAGCAAATAAAATATATATTTTCTTTGAATTAATTTTAAACCTCGTTCTTTTTTTAAAGAAACATCATGATTTTTTTTCTTTATTTCATGTCTTTTCTTATTTTATCTTTCACTTTTAAGTTGGATCTGGGGTTAAGCTTTTTTAACATATATCAAATTAAATTAGGTGTACCAAGAATATATTATGCCAAATAACCTTAATGATATCTCTATTGATGTTACTTTCAAAGATATCTTATTATGATAATAATCATATTTTTAATATTTTATTAAAAGATAAGTCACTTATTTTTTAGAACATCTTATTTTGAATAACAAATTATCTTGTTGAAATAATTATTGATACACATAATTTCAAAATCATATTTAACTCTTTTCATTAATTTTTTGTTCTTACTCCATTTTTTTGTTCTTTTTTCCTTTGATCAAGTTAATTATCAAGTAAATTTTAATATTTTATGAGAAACCAATAATATCAATGTAACATACTCATTAAACATAGTAATATAAAGAACATAGCAATGCAAGCAATAACAAGAGTAATCATCTTCATAGCCCCAACATTTCCAACAACCACAACCCTTCGAATAAGTGCAACCCTTAATATGGATGCCTCTTTGCCTTCTTACCCTCTTCAATCCAATAGTTTTACCATCGATTAAGCTCTCCTCCACATAAATTTTCTCCTCTATTCATCACTTAAGCTTTAGAAAACTTATGAAAATATATACAATCATTTTTGTACAATTCATCTCTTTACATTATATAATCTGTGATATTTTTTCTATCATTTAATATCACTTGTAATGTATCATACCACATTATTAACTTATTCATTTTGTATAATTTATATATTTTCTCACTTAATCTTATCAAACTTGTTCAACTCCTTATGTTTATAGATTATATGATAAGATATCATACTTGCATGATGTTTCTAATTATATTATATTAGTTATTTTAGTTTATTCATCTCTAGTATTTTCATTTCATTATACTCTATGATGTCCTCATACTTATTCTATCATTATAATATTAGATTATTTTGTAAAATATTATACTCATCACGTTTTTAGTTGTACTATGTGAGTTGTTTTAATTTATTTAACTTGAGTACTCTACAATGTCCTTATTAGTATTGTACAATATTCTCGATTAAGCTTATATTATTCTTTCTCACTTGATTAGATTTTTTACCATCACATTATATGATTTTTTATTATTATTTATTATCATACTATATAATATTTTTCTAAAAATTTAAAGTATTCTCATAAAATTTTCAAAAAAAGTTTTAAAATCTACAAAAATATAAATAATTTAAAAATATTATTGTGTTTACCAATTTAGGATATTAAAGTGAATCCAAATGAAAAAAATAAATAAAAAAATTAAAAAAAATTAAAAAAAATAAAAATTTTAAGATAATAATATTATTAAAAATAAGACTTTGATAAAGAGAAAGATAAAAAAAAGATAGAGAAAGAAAATGATAAAAAAAACAAGTAAATAATAATAGAATAAAGATGTCATATATACACACAACACACACACACACATTCACATACATTCACATATATATATATATATATATATATATATATATATATATATATATATATATATATATATGTTTGTGTATTGATAATCATATGTCAAAATATCTGACACTAAATATTATCTTATCTCAATAAAATATTAGCGACTTATTAATATATATGAAGAGCACAATTTACTATTGATATCATGATGTTGTATTTTTTAATTTATTTTGCATATATTTGTTTGTGCTATTCTCATTTAAATGTTATTTTTATTTAAATTTACTTATTAGGCATTTGACTAATTATTTATTCGTTTTACATTAGAAGGCATGCCACAAAAATATACAAAGTGGTGGATCATGGTGACAATGGTGGTGAATAAATAATCGCCACAAGACGATGGTTAATATATAGTTGCATAATTTGTGATAATTTTTTTATGCTAAAATTATAACTAATGGTATTTTATATTATGCAACATAACATAAAAAATAAAAAATAAAAAATAATTATAGTGTTATTATTATGATATTTTGATCTCACTATGCAGATGTATTATTCTATTAAGTAACCTTATCTTAATCTAATTAGGTTTTTCTCGTTACATAGGCTCTTCTTTAATGGTTACACATTCTCTAAATTACTATAAACTTAACAAACTTAACTATGAAGTTTTTATTATGCCTCATGCACGTTTGCCTCCAAAGTGTCATATCAAGTAACCTTATCTTAACCCAATTAGGTTTTTCCCTTCACACATATTTCCTTCTTTCATGGTCACTCATTCAAAAATTATTCTAAACTTAATATGCTTAACTAAGAAGTTATCATGAAGTCTCATTAATGTTTGCCCTTAAAATTTCTCATTAGTTTAAGGTTTTATGGCTTCACTTTTAAAGATCAAGAGATGTGAGACATTCACATTTTTACCATTTGAAGATTTATGCAAGAGTTGTAATTTCATTAATTTATTTCATTGCATTTTCACCTCTTACACGTTAGGTGTACATAAACTTTAAAATCTCTATTTGATATAATCATTTTAGCACAACATTAAGGAAAACAATCTAATTTATATAAATTGTGTCTAACATTATGTAGAATAAGTTGCTTTTATATCCAATAAACTAGCTAATTTAGTTAACATATCAATCATCACCTACATGAAGTCATGTCTAATAGGAGATTTAGATAAAACAATTACTAAATTCATGGTAACGTTTCCGATTTTTCATTTAGAGATCAATAAAGACTGTAAAAAGACCCCTGAGCTTTTGTTGTTCTTCTTTTACTAGTTGGTAAACTAAGTATTTATTGGTCCATTATTCAACGTTTCATTTTATTCTTAACCACAAAAAGTTTTGTTTCAATTTATAGTACACCTTCGTTACTCTTATATAAGTAAAATATTTATAATTACGAGCTTTATGTAATAATAATTATTTTATTTACAAATGATTTATAATACCTAATATAATTTAGAAATCAAGAATTTCATTATCATCCATAATAAAATAAAAAACCTAGGATTCTTTCACTTTTTGAATCAACTTACAAAATTATTGATTTTACTATTGACACGTTTTATAATTAAAATAATAAGAACATATTTTGGTTTATTTTTCTTTCTAACTAATATTTTTCAATTTTAAAAGAAATTTATTGTTCATTAGATCTTTATTCATTTTTGGACTCGAAGTATTAGCAACATCGTTAGCTTTATTAGGATAATACATAACATTTAAATCATAATCTTTAACATACTCTAATCATATCATTTTTTAAATTTAATTCATTTTAGGCCAAGATATATTTTAGACTTTGATAATTAATAAAACTTCATATTTCACAATGTATACATAATGCCTTCAACTTTCCAAAACAAAAATAATACTTGTCAATTCTAAATCATAAATTAAATAACTCTTCTAAAATAGCTTTAGCTAGGGAGAATCATATGTAATTATTTTATTACTTTGTATTAATACATAACCCAATCATTAAAAAGATGCATCACTAAAAATTTAATATCTTTAATTTCTTTTAAATAGGCAAACTAAAATTTTTCATTTAAAATTTTGAATTTTTTCTCAAGCTATATCTCATTTGAATTTAAATTCTTTTCATGTTACTTTATTCAAAGGTCTTAATAATTAAGAACACTCTATTATAAACTTTTGGTAGTATCCAATTAGCTCTAAAAAACTTTACACCTTCAACACATTAGTAAGTAGGGGCTAACTCATAATAACTAAGATTTTTTATGGATCTAAAAAAATCTCTTCTTTACTTACAACATATCTCAAGAATGAAATTTGAGATAACCAAAATTTAGATTTTTAAATTTTTTATTAATAATTGATATTTTTTAATATTTATAATATAATATGTAAATGACTTACAAGCATTTTATATATTTTAAATATTTTTAGATATCATAATAAAAATAATAATAAATTGATCAAGTTATTTTTTGAATATTCATAAGAGATTTAAAAATAACAAATGCATTAGTTAAGCCAAAAGACAACATAAAAAATTTATAATATCCATACCTCATTTGAGTAATTTTGTCAATGTCAAATTCTTTAACCTTCAAGTGATTTTGTAATCTCAATTCAATATTAAAGAATACAATCACATCTTACAATTATTTAAATAGATCATTAATTTATGATAAATGATATTTGTTTTCACTATAATTTTTTCTATTATTTATAATAAATACACACCTTTAAATTATCTTTTTTAATAAATAAAATTGGTTCTCCACTTTAAAACAATTTGAAATGAATAAATTCTTTTTTAACAAAACTTGAATTTATACTTTAACTTCCTATAGCTCACTAGAAGTTTTGCCCTTAGTACACATTGAATTTATATTTTATTTCTTTATTTATAAGAAGACCTATTAATTTCTTAAGAAACCTATGCACATTTTTACATATCATAAGTATGTCTTATAGCATTTCAAACTTTTGATTAATACTTTTATATATAATAAAAAATCCTTCTTTTTCTTTACTTAACATTTTCTATAGTTTCAAATCTAAAGAGTTATGAAGTAAATTGTTATTAAAAAATATAATTAATTTGAAATACAAGTATAAAAAAGAAATAAAAAGAATAGAGTGAAAGCTGATGCTAGGTTTTAGATAGATAAACTTAGAATTTATCATTTATGCATAAAGATTTATTGAAATAAAAAATTATTTGAATATATATATATTAGTATGACAATATGATTACATTGAATAAAAAAATAATAAGATTTAATATCTTTTAATAAATATGAAATTGACATATTTACATGTATAACTAAATTCTTTATTATGTTAGATAAAACTATGAAAATAAAAAACATATGAAATAATAGAAAGGGAATTCAATGAATATGAAAGTATGTTAAATAAGTACTTTTTGGTCTTTTATATTTGTATATGTTATGAGATAAAAAAATAAGAAAGTGAAAAATGATTTTCTCAAATACATTATCTCATAATGAATGAATGAAAAAAATTAAGACCTTAACATAAGATATAATACATGATAAGACACTAATAATATATTATGTCATAAGTTTGTATTAAAGATATTTTATTTAATCATACTAACAATATGTCATGTCATGAGTTGTTATCAAAGATTCCTTATTTAATGACATTAATAATATGCCTCATTATGACTTGGCATTAGAGTTTAATAAATTTTTTAAGATTTTGATGTACAGATATAATATGATATGATGTGCTTATAAATAGAGATCTATATGATGATATAATATCAAATAAAAAAATATAAAAATAAAAAACTAAAAACTATAAGATAATAATATTAAAAAGAAATAGAAACTTAATACATGAAAAGATAAAAATATAAAATAACAAGAAAAGAAAAAAGAATAAAAGGAACAAGCTAGAAATAACATAATAAAGATGGAACAACTACATATATACATACGTACATGTGTATATATACATATATACATACATTATTATATATAGTAATAATCATATATAAAAAGATTTGACACTAAGTTTTGTCATGCCTTAACAAGATATTAGGGGCTTGCTAATATAAATGAAAAGTATAATATGTTGTTGATTTCTTGATTTTATTTTATTCAATTTATTTTATATTTATTTATTTATATTATTTTTATTTAGATGATGTTTATCAGTCAAATTTATCTGTTAGATATTTAATTCATTAGCTATACTTTTTATTTTACAAATATATCATTAACAAATAAAGAGAGATATATCAAGATACAAATGAGGATGAATATACGCTTATCACAAAATGATGGTTAATATTTAATTCTATAATTTGTAGAGTAATAGAAGGTTTTATGATAATTTTGTATAAATTAAGCTTATTGTCATCACCTTTTGCATATATGATTTAATTTAAGTAAAAATTAATAGATAATACAAATGGAGTATGGTATGTAAGTTATTATGAAGATACAAAAAAATCTTAGTTAATTTGCAAGGTTGTACTAGATAATTATCGCTGAATTTGGAGTACAAAATTTGTCAAAATATGGCATATCATTGTCAAAGAAAAAAAAAGGAAAAAAACTTTCAAAGATAAAACACTAAGTAAAATACATGTAAGCCTAATTTTCTCATATAAAGATGTAGAAAATCAACATAATCATGAAAAAGTTTTAAGTGAACATGCACTAATCTGTCTTTATTACTACTGGAAGCTTGAAGAGTTAACAAAAGAAGTTAAAGGTTTAATTATTTATTAGAAGTCTACTTTTTGTGTGGATAACAAGAAGTATTGCCAAGTAATGCTATTTATTCATATGTTAAACTATAATGTAAATATGTTGAACAAAGTTGAAAACAAAATACAAATATAATATATGAATATTATTGTCAGTCTTTTTAAATATTTCGACAAGAAATGCTCTTCTGAAGATGCTTGTTAATGTGCAAAGGCTTCATTGTTTCAATGTCGTCATTGCATTGTTGTAAGTGCAATGTAATTAGAATAATGTAATCTAGGGAGTGTTTTGACTACTTTTTCACAAAAATAGAGTTAGAATATTAAAAATGCAAACAAATATACATCAATGGCTCTCTTCTCAATCAATACTTTCCATCAAAGATAGATGTGAAGTCTATTAGCTGGACTCTTTAAATGTAATTCATATTGTCTTGTTTTAATTAAAGAAATGATGAAGTCACCAACTGGAATCAAACCGGACTGATTGAACCGAACCATAATTGGACCAAACGGGTAGGTATTATGGATGCCACCAACGGCGAAGATTTCGCTTAATTGGACCAGTTGCGGAGAATTAACGGTTGACAATGCAGCACAGATTCCGCCGCTGTCTCCGCCACCATCGCCGCTCTCCCCGCCCGCCCTCGCCTCGTTTCAAATCTTAATGCTAATTTATCTATTTATTATTTAACAGTATTTAGACCGCCGGTCGGATTGCGGCTGGTTTGGCCTCAGTTCTTTATTAAAAATTTTAAAAAAGGAATTAAAAAAAAATGCAACGTTAAAGCTTGCATGTGGAGGCCTTGCAATATCAAATAAAGGATAAATATATTACTTTGGTGAAATATTTCAATTTTTATTTATTTAAATCATTTATTTTTATTTAAAAAAAAACATATGAAATGTGAACATGCGAAATTTTAATGACTTCGGTCCAGATTTCCTGTCCCCACAACATGCGGTTCGGTCTCGAGGATTAAAGAACCGACGGATGACGCTTCCCGGGCTTGTTTGGCGTAAAATACTTTTATGAAATAATTACCAAAAATAAATTAATAATAAGAAAAAAACAAAAACAAATAGATGACTCAAACATGCCGACACTCGACAGGCCACAAGCATAAGGCCCCTCTATTTATTATTTATAATATAATTTATAATAAAAATAATATAAAAAAATGTGCACTTAAAAAAATAATTATCCCACCGACAAATAAAAGGCCGCTCTGCAAAGTGGCATTTCAGTAAATAATGGAAGATTTATGGAATAAAGTAAAGCGGTAATGAAGATCCCGCGGTCAAAAAGCAAACCGCAATTAACGGTCACTCGCCGAAACGAGGCAAATGTTTCGAAACTCGCATAACTTAATTTAATTCCCCAAAAGCGACACGCCGAAACTGCCGCATTTTGTTTATGTTTTAAAAATATTTTATTGAAAATGTGGAGTGGTTTTAATTTTATTTCGATGCCTTAAATTTAAATAAAAAAATATATATGTTACTTATTTAAGAGAAAACCTTAGAAGCATTTCCTCCTAATTCTCTAACATACAAAATTCTGAAATAAATGTATTATTATTTAGGGATTAATTGAAATTTTAGAGATTTTTCTGAAATTTGTAACTATCATTGATAAATTTTTAAAAAATCATATTATACTTAAAAAAGGTATGATACTTTAAAGAATATAATTTGACTAAGAAATAAAAATGTATCCCTAATTTGAAATCCAATAACATCAAGTTGACAAAAATAAGAAATTTCAAAGTAATTAAATGGAGGATTTGAGATTAAAAAGCAAATATTTGCGAGCTAAAACATCCTAGAAATTAACAAAAATAACTAAATAGTCTAAAAAATCATGAAAATTTAATGAAACCTAGAACTTCAAAGAATAAGTTCAAAGAAATTATCTTAATGAAAAATTTGGTATGATGATCACAAAATAAAAAGTCAAAGATGATTTAAGAAAAATAATATAATAATTTTTATAAGTACCTTTAGGCTTGAAAATTAACTAAAAATACTAAAAAATGTTAGAAAAAAAATATAAAAATTAGATGATGAGTAAAGTTCGTTAAGTATATTTATACAAAATTTGTTAACAAATTTTTAGAAATATTTTTAAACAAAACATTTAAAAAATCAAATTAGTTAAAGGTTTAAATAAATTCAAAAGCATCGATTGTCTCTAAACCCTAAAAACCTAACCATGAGGAAAACTAAGTGACATGGTGAATCCATGTAGTGGAAAGCATTGGGAGAGGAAGGGATGCAACCATTTAAGAGCATAAGAAGAGTTCTTTGATTAAATAGGGGCATCGGGTGAGGACTTGGAAGGAATAGGAAGGAGAAATGGCTCCTTATGCTTATAAAAGGAAGGGAGCATGGGTCAAAGAGGGATTTGTCAAAAATTGGGGATTTTTGCTTGAGTTGTGAGCATAAGAGAGAGAAAAAGAATGTGTTGCGAATGTGATGTAGGATTGTCTTTTGTTAGCTCACAAAGACACATATGTTGGAATCGCACAAGTTCCATTCAAACTCAGAGTCGTGCCCAAGTCGAATCCTATTTTGATTAGTCATCTTAATCAATCATAGTGGTCAACTATAGCACTTTATTTTTCTTAATGGTTATCTCTAATATTTTTGTTTTATTTATCCAAGCATATTTTGCAGTAAAATATGTCATCATAAATATTAATTTCTTTGTATGTTTTGCCTATTATCATAGTCATCTGCCATCACCTGGTCTTATACTATTCCCTATCATTGCCTTATGGTCACCCAACATCACTTGGCCACCTGCCAACCACCACCCTCTAGCTACTACCGACCATTGTCATTTGTCTTGTCAACTGTTGGAATCCTAATCGCATCGTCATTGACATCCAATCGTCATGTTACATGATCACAAAACTTTTCCTATATCATTATTTTTTTATATATTTTTATATTTTGTATTTAATATGATTGACCCATTTTGAGTTAATGTTTTAAAATTTTAAAGATTTCATGTATTTTTTTATTTTATAATTAATGTTGATGATCTACTTTGAGTTAATGTATTAAAATTTTAAGTTCTTTTTTAGATTTTCAAGTGATTTAACTCCAAAATTATCTTTTTTCATGCTCACTTAAAGTTAATGTTTTAAAATTCTAATGATATTTTTTAGATTTTCAAATGAATTAACTCCAAAATTATCTTTTTTCATATATACTTTTCATCTTTTTCATTCTCATGTCATATTCTAAGGTGTATTTAATTCTCTATTTATGCATAGTTGTTGAACTCTTATTCATTTATAAATAAGAAGCTTCATCATTATAATATTATTATTATTAAATAAAACTTTTATTATTTTTATGCTTCCACTTTTATAAGCAAAAGTATCGCCTAACTCTATTTGAAGAGACTTCAACTTCTCATTCCTTTGTGAGAGAAAGAATAAAAAATAAGAGACATTTTATCAAAAAAATTGACAACCAAACAAATTCATTCTTCTTCCAGCACCCTTAAGACTTCACCCACTAATTTACTCTCTCGATCAAATCACTAAACCACCACTCTCCTCAACAAGGCTTCAAATCCTAAGCTATTATTTTGTTATCCCTTTTAATCAAGCTTTCTCACAAACCAAAATCTCTATCTTATCATCTATTTTTATCTTTAGTGCTCCACATGCCAACTCCAAAGAAAAAACAAGCAATCATCACAAATAAAATGTATTCTTTCTATAATTTTTATTTTTTAGATAATAATCTAAAGCTAGAGTTACTAGTTTTTTTATTAAAGTACTCTATATAGAGTTTATTTTAAATTTTTTATTTATGTGTAAAATTAGATAAAAAAACTATTAAATAAGATTTTATGTTTAATATTTAACTTATTGTAAGTTACTCTACTTAATAATACATGCTAGAACTTTGGATACTAATCTTTAAACAATTCTAAGATGACACACACTTTACTTAACCTTATTTAATGTATAAAATTGGAAGAGAAGTATTGCAATAGAGGAGAAGAAAAAAAGAGATAGAAACGACATGAGATTTGTGATGCATTATATGACAAGACCACTACATAATAAAATTTAAGTATGTCATACTATATATCATAAATACATTTGTATAAAATTTTTGTAGATATAGTTTAGTGACCTACTTTTAGTTTGTATTTTGAATAAGAAAAATTTAAAGAAACGAAAAAAAGAAAAAAAAAATTCACTACACTTCACCTAATTCCCCAAAAAAACATCGCCACTTTAAAATAAAGAAAAAGAAGATGGACTTTGATGTGGATTTGGTATCATTTGTTGAGCACATTATAAGATACCCTCTTCTAGTTAGCTAAAAGGCAATAAAGCAAGAGCTTCTCCACTAATGGCATCTTTCTTAAGAGATCATCCAAAGACTTCCTTGTTGGGGTACAAAGCCTTTGCACTCACTTTTGGAGATCATTCACAGGTTGTGCCAAACTCGATTGAGCTTTGGAAACCTTGCTTCTAACACTACTAAGTTCTCCTCCCTCTCCCTAAATACCTTTGTCATCTTCTCTCATATGTTGCTAGAAGTGATCTTTACATCTTTGTTATTATCCTAGCCCTAAACGCCTTTCTTCATATTTTCTTTTTTTTTTAACCTTTTTCCTTAAGTGACCTGTTGGCATCTTCCCAAGGCTGTCAACACTTACTAATGCCCAATTTCTAGTATTTCAAAGTTTGTACCTTTTTACAGCTTTCTAAAAGTTGCTTGTGTTACCTAAGAAAGGCCTAGAAGTTGACTACATTTTTGACTTGCTACAACCTGCATTGACCACACCAACTCTTGCTAACATATGTTGACCCATGCTGACTCGTGTAGTGCCCACAACACTTGACATAATTAGCTGCACACTTTGTGTGTAACCACACGCTTTTATTTGCACCCCAAATTGAGTTGTCTCTACACCTAACTACTCTACTATATTTACCATGTTGCCTTCACACATAATAACATTGATATATCCTAAATAGTGTCGTACATGTCAAATAGCTTAAACTCAAGTCCCTCAATTGAAAACTTCACAAATTATGCTAATCTAACTTGAAGTGCACTCAAATTCTCTGCTCATTCTTATTTGAAAGCTCTGCCATAATCAAGCTTCTTCATCTTTGCCTTAAGTAAGTTTTTATTTAAATTTTTTTAATCTCTTTTTCCCATCAACAATTTTTTTATGTTATCTATGGGGAAAACATGAAAGCTAAAATAGAAAATCAAGAGGAAATAATGTTTATTTTAAAAAATGAAGTATTTAACAACTACAATCTAGAGGCATTAAAGATCTTTACACTCTTATCTCAAACTTTGAAAACTTTGAAAACTTTAAAATCTTCTTCATTGCCTACTAGTAATTATTTTTTTCTTATTTTAACAAATAAAACACACTACAAAATTTTTTTCACCCTTCCCACACTTATGGGAGAACAAATCAAAGTAAGTTTGGCTACCATATTAGGGTACAATATACCAAATATGTCTAACATCTCTCCTTTCAGCAAAAGAACAACTCGAACCCTATCCACTACACCCAAAACTCATTACATCATATTCACTTTCAAAAATCTCCCAATACACACTCTTTCATAACAATATTTCATCAACCCATCCATGTCTTATGGCAAAAGACTCTCTAGTTCACACCTAACTAAAGCACTTTTTTATCCTTAATGTGATGTATATATATTATGAGCACTTGTTTTTTTAAGGACATCCATGTCCCCGCTAATAATTAGTCTCATTTGTTGTGGTAATATGGGTATAATCCAAATATAATCGAGGAAGTTTCTCTTATCAATATCTCTACCTCTTAAACTTCAACTATCCAACTCTACTTTATATTATGATAATTTGAATTCTTTTATTTTCTTAAGGGAATTTGAAAATTATTTCTTATATTGATTTCTCTATTTAACTAACTTAAGATATTATTATTATCATTTTTCAGCAATTGTGTTAGGCCTAACAGAGTTTTTGAATCTCTTCTTCATCTAAAATAACATCAATTAAAGCAACTTTGATCCTTCCTCTAATGCTTCAAAGAAGCCTTTAAAAAGATTGATCAATAATACTCCTAACATACTCAAGTACTGCTCATTAGGTCTCTTTAACCATTAGATTTTCAAAAGCACATTGCCAAATATCTGTCAAGATCTCTACAAAAAATATTCAATAAGGTCACTTGTTTTAACATCAAAGAGGAGTTTTCTTTGGCTTTGCTTGGTAAATCAAAAGAGGTGTCACAACCTATAAGGACTCTCAATCAAAGGCAAAATGGCTATAAGATGATAAAGATTTCCCTCAGAGTGCTTTCTAGGATTGTCACCCTCGAGGATACCAAGCTTAGCATTTTAGTACTTCCTTAAGTGTGCCCCCAAAAGAAATTTTGGTAGCTATTAAAAAAGATCGACTATGTCAAAAGCCAATACCAATCTTGGAGAATAATCAAGACATAATAAAGTTTTGTAAATATCATGAAGTCATAGCCACACAACTTCTAAATGTAAGGCCCTCAAAGGAAGGCTATCTTTAGGAGCATTAGGTGAAAGAATTTGAACTTAATTCTACTTTTAATAAAATTGAAGAGCCAAGTGTTGTTAATAGACTTATAATTAAGAAAGATAACTAAACCCTTCAATTAATACTAAAAGACAAATGAAAGGCCTTGTTAGAATTGTTTGTCATCACAAGATGTAGTAATCCTATGCTAAGAACTTCACCCTAAGATCACTTGAACAAACCATGATCACCATGTGACAAGTCAACAAGAACCATAAGTTACAATATCATTTGGACCCTAAAACATTTATGATGATGCTATAGTAAACCAAGAATAATGGTCAATGTTGAAGTTCGTCGTATGCTTATTGACATTAAGCGTTTTGTCGGTATCATTTTCTTAAATAAAATTGTCATTAATTGAAACCTTATCCTCCCAATTATATGGTAACTTATAGGCTTTTTTAGAGTTTCTAAAGCTATAAGAAACCATCACATTACTATTGATAATGGAAAATTCTTCCAGCACAACCTTGTATATGGTCAACTTCATTATCATCATCATTCCTTCTACATACAATGTTATCCTTGGGAGGTTGACAATGAATGCATTTGAGATTGTCATCTTTACCACACCTATGCATGAGACTCAATATGCTTTCAAGGGTGGTCTAATGTATAAGAAGACATTCTATAATCAAGGAGATGCTATCTAAACACTAAGAAATAATAACTAAACCAATCATTGAATACCCCAAAAAAGAAGCTATTGAGATGAAAAGAAAAGGAGATGACCCTTAAACTTTTGGTCAGGTATCTTGATATTTTTGCATGGGAGCTTTAAGACATACAAGGGATAAACCCTCTTAATTACCAAACACTCCTTTCATATAGACCTAGAAGTCTCGATCGACTGACAGAAGAAACAAGTATTTTGTGATGAAAAGAAAAAGATAATAAAAGAAGCATCAAAGATCTTTGAAGTCAATTTTATTTAACCAATCCTCTATCTTAAATATTAACAAATATGGTATTCGTAAAGAAAAGTATTGACAAATTACGTATATATTTGGATTACATCAATCTTAACTTTGCTAGCCCAAAAGACACATACCATTTCCTCAAATTGATAATCTCATGGATTTGGCCACCAGCTTCATATGTTTTAGTTTTTTGGATGGATTCTTAAGATATCATCAAATTAAGATGACTAAAGAAGGTATATAGAAAATTATATTCATTACTAACTTTGAGATGTTTTATTACAGAATTATGCCTTCAAGATTCAAGAACATCTAGGCAATTTATCAAATGTAATTAATATTATCTTTTAGAATAAAAAATAGAAATCTTAAAGCTAATGTAGATGATCTTCTAATGAAAAGCACTTTCTTTAAGGCTTATTTTCAAGACTAAGAGAGAACTTCGAGACTTCTCAAAGACTCAATCTTAAGATTAATCTCTTAAAATGTACTTTTAGTGCATCATTAGAAAAAGTTCTTTGTTATATGATATCAAAAGAGAGAATCTAACCAAACTCTAACAAGATAAAAGATCTTTTAGATATCCCTTCTTTAAAGATCCAAAAGACGTTCAATGTCTCGTTGGACACATTATAGGGCTTAGTAATTTCATCTCCAAGTGATGGGAAAAACTCAATCGTTCTTTAAACTCTTATCCAATAAAGTTAAAATAATATGAATAGAGGATTCTAAAAAGGCTTTTTAGAAGCTTAGGACTTATCTAACTCATCTTCTATTTTAATAATCCAATATCAAGAGAATCATCGTTCATTTATTTAATAGTCTTGAGTTCACTAGTTAGTTTTTTATTAATAAGAGAATATAAAGGTACATAACAACCAATTTATTTATATCTCTCATTCTTTAAAAGATGTAGAAATAAGATATTGTTCTCTGAAAATGATGGTGCTTGCACTCCTCTTGTCTGCTTGATAATTGTAATGATACTTCTAGCCCTCACCACTAATATTGTCATAACCAAGCCTATAAAACACACCTTTTAGTCAATAGAATTCTTGTAGAAATTACAAAAATAGGTCATTGAGCTCAATGGATTTGAGATTAATATCATGCGTTGATCTTCTCTTAAATCTCAAGTACTTGATGACTTTCTAGTCAAAAGAATTTCCATCAAAGTAGAACCCGAGCCTTTCTTAGACACCTAAAAGCTATTTATGGTTAAAGCCCATATACAAGATTCATGTGACATCAACTTTGTTTTACTAAATCCAAAAGATGTTAAATAAAAATGAGAGATTATAATTAACTTTTCAATCACAATAAACCAAGTTGAATATGAATATTTAATAACCAGATTAAAATTTTCTTTGGGCTTACATGTTAAATAATCTTCAGTAACATGTAACTAGTTGTTAGCCAGGTTAACTACCTATTTGAAACTAGAGATCTATGCATCAATACAAACCCTCATGTAAAAGTTTGATCAAACTAGCCTCATTATAAGAAAAATCAAAAGATAGACTTATTAGCTAAATAAGAGGACCATAAAGAAGATTTTCCCCTATTGAAAAATCATATATCAAGAGCATGGATGTAAATATCCTCAACCTCGAGAAACCTATTTGTTGAATAACTCCCTACAAAGCCTATCTCAAGATAAGAATTTTTTATCAAAAATTAGATGCAAGAAGAATCAAGAGATGACTTTAACGATATATCTTAGTTGAAAATAAGGTCTACCAAAAATCTTATCTCAGGCATTTACTCAAGTGCATTCATTTATTCAAGATTAAAGACATTATAAAGGAGGTACACTCAAAAGAATATGGTAACCACACATTTGGTTGTAATTTAGTCATGAAAATTATGAGATGATGATTTTTATTATTCATTATACAAAAAGATATTACTTTTGTTAAAAGATGTAAAGGGTGCCAACTTTATGCTCCCTTTTCTTGATAACTAGTAGATCCAATGAAAATCATTAAAATTTCTTAGTCTTTCTTTGTTTGGGATATAAATTTATTTTGACCTTTTCTTATAACCAAAAGAGGGAGGAAGTTTTTCATTATTGTATTTGATTACTTTTTAAGGTGGATTGAATTTAAGTCTTATGTTGGCCAAACAAAAAATATATCTTCGTAACTTTCATTGGGAATATATATTTAATCAATTTGAAATTATTTTAACTATAGCCACTGACAATACTATAATGTTCCAAGTAGATGTACTTCAAAAAGTCTATAAGAAATATGGTTGTCACCTAAATTATGTCTGAGTTCATCCTCTAACAAATGGCCAAGCTAAGGTAGTAAATAAGGGCTTGCTAAAGATTTTAAAGCTTAGCCTAACAAGCAAAAAATAAAGCTTGGGTTGATAAGCTTCTTATAGAGTTATGTGTATATTGAACCACTCATTCTACTACAAGTAAATAATCATACTATATGATTTACGACTCTCAAACCATACTCCAAGTAGAAATCAACCACTTCACCTTATGAGTCCACAAGTTAAGGGAATGCCACGACACAGTTGATGCCCAATAAATAAATGAAAAAGCAAAAAAATACAAGGTAGATCTTATTAAATAGAGACACCTTTGAGCACACTTAAAATATCTCAAAATAAAATGAAGCTTGAAAAAAATACTTTAATAAGTATATCAAAAGACATCCTTGCAAAATATGGGACCTTATTATCAAGAAATGTAAAATCTCAAAGAAATAAGAAGGGCTCGATAAGTTAGCCCCAAATTGAGAAATGCCATATCTCATTAAATAAATCATTAAATTAAATACTTACCAACTTAAGATAGAAGGTGATATTGAGCTGTCACAAACATAGAGTAAAGATAACTTGAAAAAATTCTATCCTAAAAGTTAAAAGTCACTAAAGCTATGTGTTATATGCTATATTGGCTCTTGATTTAGAATCTATACATTGACTCTCTTGTCTAATTAAAATGATTGGAACCACTCTCAATATCTAATAACATAACCTAACACCACTTATCAAACATGTGAAAGCTTGATTAATGCACCCTCAATACCCTTCGTTATTGTCAAAATATCAAAAATTTTTGAAGGAAATGGCCTTGGCCACTTCATTTCTTTGCAACTCCCACACGACAAATAAAAAAGATAAGATCTCCACTTCTTATTATCCTTCATCATTGTTTGATCACATGAAGACTTTGAGAATCATACTCTTGCCCTCCTCTCTTTCATTTTGTCATTGTAACATTACATAATGAACTTAAAAAGCACAATCTTACTCTCCTTTGCTTCCTCACTTATTGTACCACACAACAAACCTATTGTATTATATATTTCAAGTATTCTAATCAAGAAGCCCTATTCATTTATTGTTTCATCACCTAATGTACCTTATGATAGTAACATCATATTATACGTCCAGTTGTATTAAATACTTTAATACTAATGTATATATTTCATTATATTGTATATTCAATTACATTCATTTTTATTGTTTTCCCACCTAATGTATCTCATTGACTTTCACTTAACATCTGTATGATGACACTAATGTACAATACATGTAATTCAATCATACCGACTTGAAACTAAACATATCATCATTGGATCTGAAGTATTGCCACTCTTGTCCAAACAAGTATAACCATGTCAATTGTATTCCAAATCTTTTCTAAACTTTCTCTCAAACTTTCTCATAGCATTTTTAATATATATATAATAACTCCCACTCTCATAATTTCTAATATAACCCAATTAAAACAATACAAGAATCTAAAATTTTTCCTTACCTTCCTCGACTATTTGTTGCTCCATTATTTTCTTATTGAATAGAACATTCACAACTTTTCTTTCGTTGTTTTGGCTTCTTTATTCCTCTCTAAGCTGTAGCAATTAGTTTCTAACTTGTTTTGTAACATTTCTTCACCTTTTTCTGCTCTTCTTAAACCAATCAAGCTTTACATTTCTCTTCCTTTCTCTCTCTCTCTCTCTTACTAAATTCTTTCTCTTCCCTTGGTCACCACCTCACTTTGCCCTCAATTAAGATTTTTACATTTATTCAAAGCTTAAGGTAGTAGTATGTAATTTGCTAAATTACATTTACGTTTTAACAATTAGAAAAATGATATTTATATATTTTTTCTTTAAAACTTTATAACTAAATATTTAAAAATTAAAATCTCACATCATTATGCTCCTTATGAAAAGTTTTTTTTAATAATAAGTCCAAATAAAAATTTTAATTTCATTTAAAGTTAGAAACATCTCTCATAACTATATTAATTTAATAACATTTTTATCAATAAATATCATATTTTAAAAAATTAATTTTATTATAAAAATACTTATAATTATATACTTATTTGCTCAATATCAATATTTATAATATATTATATATAAAAAAATTTTGGGTTGCTAAAATTATTAATGGTTATATAATTATTTACTTTTTTATAATGATTGTCTAAATCAATTATTACATGTAGGTTTTTATGGTACAATTGCAATGTAACATTTGCCATTTTTAAAAAAATATATATTTTACACAATTCATTTATCTTAATTATCTTAAAATGCATATTGAATAATATCAATTTTCTTTTAGTAGACATAAATAACAAAAAATATATATTTTCTAAAGAATGTGATTCTAAACATTAATAAAGAAATGGTTTTTTTTTTCTTTTGTTTTTTTTTTTTGCATGAACCTTTTGGAAGGTATTATTAAAGTTTATTTATAATTAAAACATGTTATTTGATATGATTAAAAATAAAAATATAATTTGTACACATACTAGTAAAGCCAATATGTTAAGTAACTATTATTTTTGACTCACCAAATACTACAACACCACCTTATCCTTTGGTGACAAAGGCTATTAGTTATTTGAAAAAATGCACTAAAGTAGATGCCATGCCTTAGCCGTTAAGTGCAAAGTATTCAAACCAAGCAAGGTATTTTCTTTCTATGCCTTTGTTTTTTTCTTCTCTTGTTAGTTACTGAGAAGATCTTTTCTTCTTTAGATGAGCCCTTTGGCTAAAATTTTAAATGTTTGGTATGTACTTTTCATAAAATAATTTGTTTTCTTTAATGAGTGATGTATCTTGTACTATTTTTTCTTAATGAAGTTATTCATTTGGTTGAATGTGATTTGAAAATATGTTTTCCAATTAAAATAATAAAAATATGACAGTAATAAAAGATGTTTTATCATTTTAGAATAATGTTTAAAGATAACTTCTTTTTTATAAAAAAAATCAAGGATACTTTAATTATTTTATATCAATAACTTTATTAAAGGCTTCACATAATTTTTATAGCAATTAATTATAACATTTTTAAAATTAACTTATTTAATAATAAATTTAATATTCAATAATAATTATGTTAAATTATTCATAAAAAATGTTTGGGGCTTATTAATTGTTTTTGTATTATAAAAATGACTTATCTTTTTTTGGGATAAACTTTTAAGATGAGATAAGTTTTTAGTTAATTCACTTAAAAATATTTTTTTTTAATTATTAACTTTGTAATTTATGTGAAAGACCTTTGGTTGACACGTAATTCATAATATTACTTAGTTGTTAATATTATATATAGTTTTTTTTATATCTTTTATTATTTGACTAATTTTATATAAGAAATCTCTTATTCATATTTTTTTAATACTAAAATAATTTATATCAATAAATTGTTTAAGTACGAGTGATATCTTATTTGTGTGTGATAAAATTATAATTTCAATAATTTTTATCTGAAAATATTATCAAATAAAATGCATAACAATTTTAAATAATATAGAATTAATGATAAATTGTTAAACCAATTACTCTTTTGTAGCAATCACATTCTAATTATTTTTTATAAAATATTCACTTGTTTATTATTGTATAATAAATCTTATCATCTTAGTTGTTATTATTTTCACACTGCCATCACTCTCCTTTGATTATCCTTCATTCATTATTCTCTTCTCCATTCAAATAAGAAGAGACCAATAAAAATTCAAACAATATTTTGAAAAATCTAAAAAATTATTTGGTGGTCTCATTGTCCTTAAGAGATTAATAATTATTGATCTTTATTCGTGAAATTATAAGACATCATCACGACTCTCTTTGTCGCAAGATTAGACCTCTTATTGACCAATTATCTCGACATATCAAGTCACTTTGGGTCTATCTTGCTCGATTGTTGACTTTCATTCTCTTTGTCATCCCATATTACATCTTAATTATCTTCATAAATAAAGTTGTCATCTAAATATAACTTTTTAATTCAAAATAAACTTTATAATTTTTGTATTTAACCTTTTAATATACCATATTGGTCATGCAAAAATTCACAAAATGCTCCATTTACACTTAGTCCACACGGTCGTGCACTAGTGTGACGACTGTTGCACGTGCGATCAACCGTTCACATGCTTTTGCACGTGATACCAGATCGTGTGGACTCTGTTTGGTATGCGCTTGGAGCGAGTCGGGAAAAGGTGGGGCGGATCCATAAATAGGAAGGCCCGCAACAAAAAGGTCAGATCATGTCCTCCAGCTACCGTATGGAGAACGGATCAACCACTGTGGGCCATCGCTACAATGCATCATGATGCACGCAAAATAAAAACTTCTTAAATAATTAAAGAAACAATATCAATTTCCACCTGCAAATGTGTGCACAACACATGATTCATGGTACATGATGACAAAATCATTTCGAATTATACTAATGTGGAATATTTTAGTAAATAATATTTCAAAAATCAATGTAGGTTATTATAATTGTTCACATCTTAAAATGGTAATGGTCGAGATGTAAATAATATTTCAAATTATCAATATTTTTGTTTTATATTAATTTGTTTTAAAATTTTTAATCTATTCTTTAATATTATGATGTCTCTTATTAGATATCATCAAAATTTTTGTAAAGTTTTTAATTTATTCATAAATAATTAAATCACATTTATTCTATTTAGAATATATCAATTTGTTTTTTTTACTATACTATGAATTTGTGGTCATTTTGTTTATAACAAAATTTTTGTTACAATTTTTCTCGAGTTATTTGATGCATTTGGTAATTAACCAAAAAATACTATTAATTTTTTTTCAAAATTAAAAACTAAACAAAATAATTAGTATAATATATCACTTATAACAACTGAAGAGAATGGACATTAAATGACATCTTGATTATAATTAGTTATCATCTCATTTTACATATTAATAATTAATTATCATCTCCTAATTTTTATTTTTATATTTATTTTTTAATTGACTAAATAATTAATTGATAATATCATAAAAAGCAATTTTTAAATTTTGTATTTTTAGAAATAAAAATTATATTTCAACCCTTGATATCGTTTATTATGAATAAATCAAATGAACTTGTTAAGTAATAATTATCATGTAAATAATTTTTTACAAAAATTTCATGTTTTTCAACTTAATTATTTTCCCTCTTAATTATTATTATCTTTCTCTCATAGGCTACCGCCTACCTTCACATGGTGCTCACATGGTTTGTATTGAAAGATTTCTTACATTATTATAAAGAATACTTTAGGTTTTGCTATCTTCATTCCCCTTGAAAAAAAAAATACATAAATGTCATTTTTCACATAATAATATATTAAGATAATTGAATATATTTTTTAAAAAAGTTTAAATTATTTAATTATGATGTAAAAATTGAAGCCAACTATAAATGGTTCACGTGCATATAAATGTAAAGATTTTCATGTATATATTGAGTTTTATATATTATATATATAAATAAATAACATATAAAGTTGAAGGGTGACGCCAAAATAATTTATTGCCATGGATAGCGGGCACATGGGAGCCCACTTTAAAATAATGGCTTTCATCAGAACCGAGCCATGCAGCCATTCTGAATTCGACACGTCGCCGTTGCACGTGTCGGTCCAGTAACCAATCACACGTGTCTGCTTGTAGCTATCCACCCTTGTGAGTACATTTGTATGTATTTGTTCGATAGCTGATTGTGCAAATTATTAACTTTTTTCGGTTATTCAAAAATCAAGAAAATTTGATTTTTATTAAAACTCGAATTTTTTGTGTGATTTTTAGTAATGAATTTAATAAAAAAATTCTTTTAAAACCAAATATGATATTAATGAAAATAAAAAATCATAAAAATTGAATTGATCAGAACAAAAAAATCAGACAAAAAAAAACATATATATTATTTTTTAAATTGAATATTGAACAAATAACTTAGAATATATACATTATTATTTGATAATATCATTAGATACTATTTGTTTTTCTCGTAGTATATTTATATACATAAAAATATATTGTGATTATTTAAAGATTGTCACAATTATCAAATAATTAAATCATAATTATTGATGACAAAACTTTTGCCAAATTAGAAATAAAAGTATTAAAAATATAAATTATTATTTAATATTTATAATTATTGTATTTTTATTTTTATCTTATGCTCAACAAAACAAATTATAATTTAGCTTTTATGTTTTTTTTACTTTATTTTCAAATTATGATTTTTATTATGTTTATCAATTTTTTTGCATTTTGATTGTATTATTTTACATTCTCGCTATATTCCTGATCAACTACATTTTTTTTTTTTTTTTTATTGTTATCATTAAAAAGAACATACTCTACACATTAGTATGTTATAAGATATAAGAAAATCGAAGGTTAACTTTTAAGTTAAAAATTTGTTTACGAAAAAAGCATTTGAATGATTATATAGATTGTTTATGTTATGAAACTCAAACATGTTGGGTTCATAATCATGATTATCATATAATTAATCATATTAATGATATGCAATTAGTGGGTGCTATTTAAATTATTTGATGCACACCTAAAAAAGTATTATCAAGGTTTTTAGTTATTTCTTATTAGTCATATTCTAAAACTTAAACAACATGTATTTTAGTTATTTGTTTATTTTTTAGTTTGGTCATTTTCATTAAAACTTAACTATGTTTAGATTAAATTTCATTTGAAAAACAATATTCAAGTCATTATTAACAACAAAATTCTTTAACAAATTTGTTACATTTCAATGTCATTGCATTCTAATCTCAACAGTAAGGGACAAACAAACCTATATGTTTTCTCTTGTCAAACCACAATTGACTACTATGTTTTGAATCTTAATTTGTTTCCTTGTTTTAAGATAGCTCAAGAAAAGGGCTTACCTAAACTTTTTCTTAATAGTGAAAGGTTATGACTATTGATTCAATAGGCCAATATAGTACTTAATTAGGCCAAGCTAGATAAGACGACTTAAGCTTGGCTTCTATGTATTCACCCAATTAAAAATGTCTCATGTCTAACCTAGCTTTTGCCCTTTTAAATGAGATTTATGTATTTGGATTTCATTTTTAAATTATTTTAATAAATAGTTTTTTACAAAGACTCTATTTTACTCACATGAGCTCATTTTTCAAAATTTTCTTTTTTTAAAAGAATTTTCTAAACAGTTGAGATCAACAAAAGAAAATTAACATTAATATTCATATGTATTAATAATCATAATGTGTGATTATCATAATTTGAAATGATTTTATGATTTAACTAAAATGATGAAAATCGTTATAACAATCAAATATCAAGATCATGACATGAATACTTGATAAGATCATGACGTGAATACTTGATAAGTTCACCCTCGAAAAGTTAAAAAGATTTGTGTAAGGGTAAAAATTGACTTCTAAGTGATTATTGAGTTTAAAGCAATTGAGATATGGCCCAATTGTAGGTTGTTAAACAAGCACAAAATGGACTGGGCCCATTTTAATAGATGCAATGGCTTTCTTGAGGCCTTTTTAAAGAAAAAATGGGATGCAAATTGGAAAAACGGGATGAGCTAAAACCCTACCGATAAACCCTAACGGCTCGCGGCCTATTCTCCCAGCAAGAGCACAAAAGGAGGAAGCTTGCCGGCTCTGGAATCGCATGTATGGCTGGGCAACTCCTCACCTTCCGTCTATTTGGCAACGCCGTCTTTTTCCGCTCCTCCGCGTGTTCTAACGCCATGTGTTCACGGCTGAAGAATTTGCCTCGTTCTTCGAGGTTGTGCTTTCTCGTTTCTCGTCGGGAGCATTCCGGCGGCAGGACCCTCTCGGCCCGCTTGGCGAAGTTTGGCACCAGGGAAAATCGGCGGGAAGCTACCCGGGCCGGGAGCATCTCAGGGCAGAGGAAGAGCCTAATCGAGGACGAGGAGGAGCTCAGCGACTGGATCAGTGACCTCAAAACGAGATCATTCCGCCAGGAATCCGGCAGCGAAGATGAAAGTTCTTCCTATGACCGCGTTAAGAGAAGCAGGGACGGGGAGAAAGATTTTGGTAGAAGTAAGGGCCGAGGGAGGGATTCTGTCTCTTCGTCTCACGCTCGTTCGTCTTCGAGTAGGAATTGGGATGGCGATTCCGATGGTTACTCCTCGGCTTTAAAGAAGGGAGCGGGTCGAAATCAGAGTGGTTCAGCTACTAAAAGGCGTTTTAATGAAGACTGGATGGAGGATGACGCTGGTTCTGAGGACGACTTTCCTACTAGGAAAATTAAGAGCTTTGGTTATCGCTCTGGTACTTCTTCAGCTCCCAGGAAACGACCTGGTGATCAATTCGGGGCTTCTTCAACTTCTTCAAAAAGGATTGGCTATGAAATGGGTGGTAGAGTGGGTCAAAGCAAGAGAAAGCCCACTGTTGTTTTGTCAGAAGAGGAGGAAGAAGAAGCTGATGATGACGATGATGATCTATCTGACATTGATGATGACTTTTTTGATGACAAGGAAGATAGGAAGGGTAGGAATGACTTTTTTAATGACAAGGAAGATAGGGAGGACAGGGTTGCAAAAGCTTCCCTGAACATTGGTGGTTCTCTTGGTTCAAATGATGGAAATAACATAAAGCCAACACAACAAACTTTAACTTCAGAAAGTGACTCTTATCTGAGTCAGGCTAGGTATGAAATTTATTTTCTTTCCATTGCAAAAAGTGAGTGGCTGACAATGTGCTGTGGGAATTACTGAGATTTTCAAATGAATGAAATAGCAGTTCTTGCTTATGAAGCTAATTTTACCTCAGTTTTGAAGATAATTTCCTTTGAATTTTTTTGGTAGGAGACAAATTCATACTTGCATGAAAATAAAACTTGATTGGTTGATGACACAATTGGGATGACTGTCCGTTTATTTGACCATGAACAAATTTTTAATGCTTCTTGTATTTGTGTTTCACATTGAGATGAAGCAATGACACAAAATGATGCAGCGGTAGTTCCTGAGTAAAAATGTAAAGATAGATATCTGTCTTAGGTTGTTTTGGTTGTGAATTAGAGCTTTCTCATATATTTTGCAAATTAATATCAACGCCCTTTCATGCTCATCCTGACTGTTTTGCTTCATCTCTGTGGTAGAGAGAATATAAATTGATACATGCACATAAAAATAGATTGATACATTTATATTGGTTGTTCATTGGAGGTATGACAAATATTAAAATTTGAGAACTAAATCGATAGCAAAGATGCAAATTTGATTGGTTCAGTTTAAGATCACGTCAACATGGAGTTGTGTTTCCCTAAAGTGTTTTTAATTTAGTGTAGCTTTGATACCGTGTAATTCTTTTCTACAAACTTTTACTGAATTTTCAACCTACAAGAGTTGGGCATAAGACCAGCAAGCAAAGATTACAAAGTTGACCAAAAGATAGACAAAGAGGTTAACAAAGATAAATTCCATTATGAGAGACCTTATTCTCTATTTTTTTGCATCAAAGCAATGAAAGGTACAACATCTTATATCTTCTTTTCCTGAAATCATTACCGTTCATCTTAAACAAGATTTGTGACAGCACATGAAATAGAATATGGGCTGACCAATGGCCTTTCGTTCATAGAAGTTAAAACCTTTTTTTGGATCATTCTAAGTGGCACTATTGTATGACATGAATAATTAAGAACTTGCTATTTATCTATGTAATTCTCAAAAATATCATTACTTTTAAGCTCTTGTTGATTTTTTTTATCTATCTATATATATGTGTATATGTGTGTATATATGTATGTATGTGTATGTATGTATATGTCTGTATATATATATATATATACACACATACACACATTATGAAAATATTCATTAGAAACCATTAAATGAATTTAAACAAATCTTTTTAACCAAATTCAAATGTATTTGATTCCATGAAATTTGAATAAGAAAAAGTAAAGACTTACTAATGCTTGTTGAATTGAATAGTGGGATTAGACTTGTTTGAATTTTTTGCTTTTAAATTCAATCTTTAGAGTGTTTTTTTTTTATACTGTCATATGTGTTGCTATGTTATCTATGTGATTGATACCCAAGTAGTGGTTGGTTCACAGCAAGAAAATGACCATGTACACTATGTTGTAAGATCTAAATTACATCCACTTCTAGAAATGTTCAAATGATTAGAATTCAATTGGATTATTAGTTTATCAACCTTCACCATAACTTTATAGAATCACAGTTAATTAAGGGGTCTATTATTAATAATAATAATTTATTAAAAATATAGTTAATTATAACTTCAAGGTTCAGGTAATATGATGCAAAAATATTTTTTTTAGAAGTCGATCATACTCCAGCAATGCATTTAGGATGTGAATGGCAGTTTTTTTTAGTATTTTGATGCCATGGTGATCATTAATGCATCATGATGCTTAATCCCTAAATAAAGCCCAAGAACAGTTAGTTCCAACATAAGTCTTCCTAAGTTGCAAAATATTCAGCACTTTCCTTGTTTGTGAAATCAGCCTCCCTAGAAGAAACCCTTGTGTAATTAGTGGATTCTAATTCCTATTACATCTGGATCTAATTTGTTAAATTTATCAAAATTGCATAGATCCAATTTTGGAGATCATTTGGTTCACGTAGTCAATCGATTACTGATTTGAACAAACTCAATATGATGGAATTAATTCTGACTGTCTTTTATGTACTGCCACCCATGCCTTGATACCCAGATCATAAATACTCTTCATTGTAGAGGAATGTTTTGAGCAAAATTAATGAAAGATGCCATGTTACTCATGCTCACTATTCATTCGTTGATATTTTGTAGAAATACCAAGGGCAAGCTGGCGATTGTCTGCTTTATTTGTAGGTGTAATAATCTAGTAGATACTTGTTTTCCTGTTCTTCTGCTGACTTTACCAGTTATTTATCTTGTTGATATTGGCAAAGTAATTCCAAGGATTTTTACTTATGTGCATTTTGACTAATATGTGGATTTCTCTACTTCATCCAGGCTATCTTACATCTCCTTTTTTTCTCTTTGCATTGCATCCACTCAATAAGTTAACAAAAGCTAAATTGTTAACTCTGCTTACTCTCTTCTATTCTCTCAATATTTTTTATGTTTGTATATATAATTTTTTAAGTTAAATCACATGGTTCGTGAATAACCCCACGATTTTCAGTTTAAATGACCTAGTTTTGTGAACACATCAAAGCTCGAGAAATTTAATTATTTAGGAATTTTGAGATATTGTGTTATATTTTTCATTATTCTTCTGCAACACGAGAGATCCTTCTGCACAACTTGGTTTACTTACAAACATGTGTTTTGTTTTCTTTCTATATCAATCTTACAGATTTGATCAGTGTTCCCTTTCTCCTCTGTCACTAAAAGGAATTAAAGCTGCTGGCTATGAAAGGATGACTATGGTGCAGGAAGCGACGCTTCCAGTCATACTCAAGGGTTAGGCGATTCATTTATGTTAACTTTGTTCTTAGGGTTTTAAGAACAGTTCATGAATTTATTGTTGATGTCTCTTCGTCTTCTTTCAATGATCTTGTCGATAAACGCCTCTTCATTGTTTTTCTTGTCTCCTTTTCTTCTTCCAATTCGTCCAAAATTTGGTCATCAGTACAAAATCTATTGATTTCTTCATGAAACTGGTCTACCACTCCAATATACTAGAACTGGCATTTTGGATTTAAAATGTCAAAGACAAGTGCTTTCTGTCTTTCATAAAACTATATTGGATGTTATGAGAATTCATGAACTTAAAATGAATTTATTTTCACTTTTTCCACAGCATTTCAATTGGATATTATGCATGTTTTATTCTTAAATATTTGAAGTACATCGATTTATTCTTATTTGGTTATTAAAAATTTCAGCTAAAAGGCTATGCAGTGTATGTAAATCATAATTTTTACTTCTAATTGTTATTGAAGATTAGTGAAATATTTGAAATGAAAATTGAATGGATGAAATTTGAAATGACAGTACTTGTTTAACATGGAATCTAATGGTCAAGCTATAATTTCCATAATGGAAAATTGCTTGATTGTACATCCTCAAGTATCTCTTCTCATTGATGATTTTGATATTGATTACCTTCGTGGGTTTATTTAGGCAAAGATGTTCTTGCTAAAGCCAAGACTGGAACAGGGAAAACAGTAGCTTTTTTGGTAATTCTTCTAGTCTTTTGTTTTGAACCACAAGAATGCAAACTCGTTCCTTATTATGTCCTTGATATGCTTTGGAATGTACTTATTTAGCTGCCAGCTATTGAGGTAGTTGTGAAGTTACCTCCGGTTGATCGTGATAACAGACGATCCCCCATCCACGTGCTTGTAATTTGTCCGACCAGGGAACTTGCAGATCAGGCTGCTGCAGAAGCATCAAAACTGTTGAAGTACCACCCTTCTATTGGTGTTCAAGTTGTTATGGGTGGTACAAGGTTGGCACTAGAACAGAAACGGATGCAAGCTAATTTATGTCAGGTACATATAGCATCAGTTTTGCGTGTGTAGGCTAACTTTTGAATTGATTAATCACCTTTTTTTTTCAGATACTTGTTGCAACTCCTGGTAGGCTTAGAGATCACATTGAGAACACACCTGGATTTGCTTCAAGACTAACAGGGGTGAAGGTTCTTGTTCTTGATGAAGCTGACAGATTGCTAGATATGGGCTTCCGGAAAGATATCGAACAGATTGTTGCTGCTGTTCCAAAGCAAAGACAAACACTTCTTTTCTCTGCCACGGTTCCAGATGAGGTACTTCTTGGTGATGGTCTCCAGTTCTTGATCTTCAAGGCCTTTGAATTTTGTTTTGATGACTTAGGTTCGGCAAATCTGCTACATCGCCATGAAAAGAGACCATGAATTCATTAGTACAGTGGAAGAGGGCAGTGAGGAGACACATTCTCAGGTATGCTTTGCATATTACAGTTCTACACTTGGTACAATTTTGAAGTTTTGAGGTGCTTCTTTGTTTCAGGTTAGGCAGATGCATTTGATTGTTCCAGTAGAGAAGCAATTTTCAGTTCTCTATGGCTTCCTAACCGATCATATTGCAGAAAATGTTAATTACAAGGTAATTGATCCAACTTGATCAATTTTGTATTCTTTGATCCATATAAAAGAATGAAATGCATGCAGGTTATTGTTTTCTGTACAACTGCTATGATTACAAAACTTGTTGCCGACCTTTTGTCTGAGTTGCATTTGAACGTGCGAGAAATACATTCTCGAAAGCCACAGTCCTACAGGACCAGGGTTTCTAAGGAGTTTAAGGAGTCAAAAGGCCTCATTCTTGTGAGTTCTGATGTCTCTGCTCGTGGAGTTGACTATCCAAATGTCACCCTGGTTATACAGGTTTGCTTTCTGCCTGCTTGTGCATATTTTTATTGTTTCCTCCTCTGTAGTAAGTTTTATTCTATGTATTATTAAGTTATCAATGTTTGAGATGATCCTTTGTTGTTGTCTTCCTAGTCACAAACATTACAAAAACATGATTTTGATGACCTTTTCCTAAAAACATGATTTTGATTGCCTTTTCTTAATGTCAGTTTTCTATGTTCCTTTTGCAAGTTTTTGACCCATATGAGGTCTAACATTGAATTTTTGGAAAAAAATGAAAATGAAGATGCTATTTAATACCTATTATTATTACATTTTTATGCTTGTACATCTACTTTCCTTCGCAATATCATGTTCCGAACATGGTTTGTTGAATATCACTACATGCGACCACTTTAACTTTACTAACGCCTATAACTACTGATTCTTTACCTTCTTTTTGTTCACATTCCATTTGTGCTTATTTATGTTCTGCAGCTGGGAGTGCCTGCTGATAGAGAACAATACATACATCGACTTGGTAGAACTGGCAGGAAAGGCAATGAAGGAAAAGGCATTCTTCTACTGGCCCCATGGGAAGACTTCTTCTTAAGTAGCATCCAGGATTTGCCTATCACAAAGGCTGAAGTTCCTCTTATTGATCCAGACACAAGAAAGAAAGTTAATATTCTAACCTTCTTGCATTGCTGTGACATAATCACTCACTATTTGAGCTTTTTTTTGCAAGTCAGTAAAACACAGTTTAACCTTCATATCATTTACCCCTTAGATCATGGTGAAAATTAAGATGCCACTCTTGGGCTTGAGGGCTTGTTTGTGGTTTATACTGTCTTCAGGTGGCTTTAGGCATTTGGCTGGAGGGAAATTTGATCATTATGAATACTATCATCTATTGGGTTCTTAGGGTTTCATCATCTGATGAAACTGTTTTGTCTAAAGCAGACAACTTGTTTCTTTTTTATACTGCTATGGTTTAACAAAGTACTGATATTGCAACTAATAGGATGATTGATGGTGATATACTCTAGAATAGGGAAATGTTCATCTCACATGAATTTTGTAATGCCCTCCATCTAACATTTGGCATTTGAACTAATTGTTTCCCTTTGCTCTAAATAGGTTGAGAAGGCCTTGGCTAATGTAGAGATGAGGAGCAAGGAATCAGCATATCAAGCTTGGCTGGGCTATTACAACTCCAACAAAAATGTTGGCCGTGATAAAATGAAGCTTGTGCTTCTTGCAAATGAATTCAGCCACAGCATGGGACTTGACAATCCTCCTGCCATTCCCAAGCTTGTCTTGAGGAAGATGGGACTTAACAATGTCCCTGGTTTGAGATCAAAGTAGCCTTTTTTCTAGTCATTATTGAATTGCCTTCCAGAATTAGCTTGAGTAGTTCAAGCACTTATTTCTTTCGAGCTTGGTTTCCTTCTCCCCAGTATGAAGAAGCTATCTGGAAATTTTAGACACTGTTTTGCCCTTCATTTGGTAATGGAAAATAGAAAAGAAAATGCAGGTGAACCTTATATGAGAAGCTTAGACCAGGAAATTGTATTGTTTAACAGTTGCCATTTGTATTTGTTGGAAACTAGCATTATAGTTCAAAGAAATTTTGTTATATTCATACATCCACTGTCTTGAATGTTTATGTTTTGTTTGACAATTGAATTTCAAAAGCATTTTTCTTTATTGAACCATTTTTTTAATTTCTCTTTTTAATTTACTTAAAATATCTTAACATAAAATCAAATATTATTAGGTGCATTTTATTCATCATGTACATTGTATAATAATATGTTGATTCAAATTTTATTGCAAAATGTCAGATTCTTTATGGAAATAGATTATTACATCATGTGTTAAATATATACATGGTCATATTATATGCATATAATTAATCATGTCTTAGATAACTAGTTTGTGAAAATTCTAATATTTAGATAACAAAACAATATACACCAATTAAACAATACACATCAAATACATATGCATATATTAATGATAAATATATTAATACTGTACATATATGAATATAAAAATATGCATAATATTGTGCAAATGTGCTACAATTAAGACATCAATGACTCAATACTAGTTTGCCATCAATGAAAGTTATTGTGTGCACATGCATAATATTGTGTGAAAATTCAGCAACAGGCTAGTTTGCCCTACAATTTCCACTTCAATAGCAAAATTAAAGAGGAAAGTGAATGAAAAGACACTTCAATTAACATTTGCAATTTGATAAACAATAGAAGGTTTCAAATTTCAATCAAACAACAGTTTCCTTTTGCTCAATTGACAAATGCCAGCAGTACTCATTTGGTGCTTTTGTACAGTTCATCAATAACTCTCAGGACAAAAAACAACAGTAAAAAATAACATTCCAGATTTGTCACAGAAGAAACTAAGTTTCTTATTTATGCTGTTCTCCGGGTGTAAAAATGCTCTAAAAAAGGCTACAAGTTCATTATTACAATTGCAATATGTATCTCATATTCATTTTTTATTTAATTATGCTGTGAATACCAAAAGGTGTGAGGTCTAATTTACTAATGATTCTTGTATGATTAGAAATTAAGATTAGAATTATGCTATTGTGAATACAAAGAGGTGTAGATTCTAATTTACTAATGGTTCTTGTAATCACAGATTAGAAAAAAGAGATTAAAAATTGATTATAATTATGATTATGTTTAGAGATTATGGATTATGGATTAGTATCATTATATTACAAACACATCTTCATTCTTGAAATAAGTTATATTATGTACACTATTAAGTGACTTAAAGGCATTTTAATGAAATAGGAATTATAGATTAAAGCATAGAGATTCTTCATTTTTTATTCAATTATATTATGTACACCAAGAGGTATTGACTCTAATTTTCTAAAGATTCTTGTACATATTCTAGACAATTAGTTTGACTCTAGGCATTGTTCATCTTGTCTCTTTCATGAAAAGAATATAAAATTCATTGTCAACAAGTTACAAATTATGTTGGTTGACTAGATAGTTTTGGTACATCAAACGAACAAGAACCAAATGCCATTGGCTTTCAAATCCCAGAAATCTATTAATTGTTTTGTTTCTATAGGATCTTTAGTTACTCAAAAGGTTTCAAAGTTGGTCAATTGGCTTCGGAAGCCATCTTGAATCAAGTAGACAGTCAGGTCAGTCCATCCTTAACTGATCAAATCCTCATTGCCAAGCCTGCTATCATCAATTAACAGATCAAAAACCAGTGAATTTTCAATCCTGCAGCTCCAGAACAATACTCTAAGAACAAGCCAAGCTTCCAACATAAGAATTCCAATTGCAGGCCGAGTATAGGGTGGCCATTTCATCTTACAATACTTGAAAACCTAGAGAAGGTGGCTGAGATAGATGTTGCCCATCCACTATTGATGATTTGATTCAAAACCGATCATAGGGATCCCTAGAGAAAAGAAAACCTTTACACGACAAACTCTTTGTTGAGAATAGGTGATCATGTGAGAGAAGGGTGATTATGATATTTTATATTTTTCATAATTGTAATAATAATTTTAAATAAAACTCAAGATAATTCTTTTAAAAAGTTCTTAATAAGTTTGAAAACTTTTTACATGAGAAATATAATAAAGTAAAAGAACAAAAATTTTTAGGTGGTTCGAGTTCAAACAACGAGCCTATGTTTATCTCGAATCACAAAAAGTCGGGCTTAAAAAATTAATATGCCTTTCACATGAGTAGGCAAAATCCTAAGAATTACTTGCCATAAATTGAATCACTTGCTTGAAAGAGTTAACACAAATTGATCATCATGGATCGAATCATCAGCCTAGAGAAGTTTACAAAAGACGAACACCACGAATCCAAATACTAGCCCAAAAATAAATTACACTAGCCGATCACCAAGCAATCAAATCAAGAAATCGGGAAACAAAGAAAAAAGGTAACTTAAAACACAAATTCTTATAACCAAGGAATTAATCTTGAAGGCATACTAAAATGCTTTCGATTGATTAAAATGATGTTACCAATTAATGTTTTGATGATGCTTTGCTTCAATGAATGTCAATTGGAAAATTTGAAATAGCATTCAAGCACTAGATCAACTCACATGATAGATTGGAAATGGATTTGTGAAATATTTTCAAGCATTGAAGCCTATAATTATTGCAAGTTAACTTCTATTTATAAGACAAGTTTAATTAAAAGCTTTTCCAATGACAATGTGACCATTTGAGCCAAAAAATATTAAAGCTCTAACAATTTAGTAACTGTTGAAGGTTTTTCATAAGAACGTTAGATAAGGTTAGTCTTGTGTCTAATGGTTTGTTAGATGAATTTATAAGTAAATCTGATGACCATCGGACTATTGATTGGATGGCTTGATAGTTGTTTGACAAAATCTAATTTTTATGACTGTTTAGTCAAATTATGCCAATAGAAGATTTGATCATGATCAGACAAGCTATTGAATGCTAAATAAACAATCCAATGCCCACTTGACAGTGAACTAATTTTATGATATATTTATATAAAATAATGAACCCTTCGTTGTGGTTCAATTACATCAGTCACATCATCAAATGAACATCGAACAATCTGATAGATGTCCAATAAATATCCCAATCTAAAGCTTAATTTACTATCTTATTAAACCAAGGATCTAGTGCCATACCTATCCAATAGAACTCATGTATGTATAAAAGTTTAAATTTTGTAGAAAAGCATTTAATTGTGTGAAAATCCTTTTGTTAAACTTGTTGTATTATCACACAATTATAATCTTGTCCTTTAAGTTCCTAGTGGTTGAAGAGATTAAGTCATCAATTTTTGCATGTTATATCATAAAAAGATAATGTCTCAATTTAGCCCATCCAATCAATAGCCACATCATCTCCAAATATCTTGCTAGTTTTGCTCAAGTCAAACTTGGAATCTTCTCATCCAATTAATAGTTACATCACTACCAAATTTCCTTCTAATGTAGTTTTGTATCACAAATATTTCTTCTCATTCAATCAACAATTACATCATCACCAAATACACTTCTAGTCACTTAAAAGGAAGCATTAGTTTATAAATAATATAATTTTGTTGTATCAAATTAACCACATAATGTCCATGTAACACTCTTCCTAATAGACCTTTCATTATAAGGGATCAACAATTAATGGATAATATAGAAATAATTCATCACAAACATCTTGTAAAACATCATAGTACTCTTTTAGAGATAGATTCATCTTGATACAAATTAAAAACACTCTCATACAATTGGAACACTTGAGGTATAATTCTCATGAGAATAAATGTCATGAAGGGCATCAAGATTTCTTAACAAAATCAAGAACCATAACCGAGAAGGAAATATCTTGTTCTATAGTATTAAGAAGCCAAGATATAACTAGGTAGTTGTTTTTCTATCAGTTTTTGTAAAAGACACAACTCTTATTGTCATTACTTGGTAGAGAATCTAAATTTTTCTTGACCAACAACAAAGACTCTAAATGCCTGACACCACAATATGAAGTTTAGAATAGTGAACTAAATGCTCATGGTTGCAATAAATTTATTTAAGTTGGTCACCATGGTGAACATAGTAATGCCATGATAGACAATCGACCACATGACAATTCTTGTCCATAAAAATTTTTAGACAACTAACCAATGCTACATTGAAGATTTTTCTTTCGGTGAGAAAGTTGACAATGGCTATGGTATACTTGTGCGTAAACTAGAAAGACAACAGAGGACAAAATGGATCTTTGTGGCCGTCTTTGTCTAGGAAGAGGTGATACTGATTGAGGGCAGACAAATAATGCAACATTAGAAAGGTGAAGAGTTCTCTACGTAGGTGTTATGGTATGGAGGTGAAAAGAGTGTAGAGCTCAAAGGATTTGCAAAGGGGCTATAACAAAGCATCGGTTAATCAAAGGTGACGAGTGGTGGTTGAGTTGCATTGAGGGGCAAAGGGCTGTCGCGAGCAAGGGCTTGTAGAGGAACCATTGTGAGGGCAAAGGACTAAGCGTGGCTCGACAATCAAAGCAACTTAGTTAAACGACAACTAAGGGCTTGCAATAGAAAGTAGCCGGGAGAGGGCGGTTAAGGAGAAGAGAGTTAAAAGAACTCAACAATTTAGAAAGTAGAATGTTGGATAGGGTTAAACCATAATGAAAAGCATATGACTTTGGATTGGATTGTTATTTAACTTTAACTATAGAGGGAGAATTGATAACCTTCATAGAAGGTCCAACCCAAGTGATATAAAAGGGAAATAAGCTTAAAAAATAAATTCCAATATTATAACAATTATGAGACATCATTAGATCTATAATTTTGTTTTAAGTGTTAATGAAGACACCTTATGTTTTACACTCTAATTAGAAGGCTATGTAAGTTATCTTTAATAGAAAGTTGGAACCAATGGCATTGTCCTTATTACTGGTAATAAAAAAATAAAAAATCACATGGTAGAGTATGAAAACCAGCTTAGGAAGTTCAAACCTTTTGGTTATTCATATATCAATCATTCTCATTCCAAGCAAAATATAATCTAACAAGTGAATCACATAAAATTCTAAGGAATATGCACCTGGTAAAACAATTGGTTTTGGAAATGAAGTAGATATGTAAACTTGCATAAAATATCAACAATTCAAAGAACTAATATGCATGCACTAAAATGTATAATAAAATGCATTTTACACTATTCACATACCAAATGCAAATGGATTTAGGAATAGTCATGAAGTCAATCCTATCTATAAATACAAAATAGAGTTTACTATCATGACTCAAATTCATAACCTCTAATCACTAATCAAAATGGAAGAAATGGTTCAAATAAATGCAACATTCGATGTAAATGGTTCAAAAAAATGCTACGTTCAAAGCAAATGGTTCAAACAAAATACAACATTTAAAGCCAATATTGATGAGTAATTCATAGAAGCAAACTGAACAAATTATACATAAATCAAAAACATGAATTTGTTTGATACTTATAAGTTAAAGTTTTTACAGAATCTATCTCAGAAACAAGGTCATAGATGTTTTCCAGATTTTCAACAGCTACATATTCCCCTTGTGAAAACTTAAAGATAACACAAAGGTTGCAACGCTTCAATCTGGACGCTTGAGATTGGGGGACCTAACAGCAATTTGAGATTGTTGTGATACAAATAAAAAGAGTTATGTTACATTGTATTGTTGAGATCAGACGTTTCAAGAACAGAAGAAAATTCATTTTGTTTCTCGAATTGCAATTACTCCATATTCTTGAAGGCTTGATACCTACAGTTCATTCGATAACCCAGCTTTTCTATACAAAACAATCATTTCTAAAGGACAACATACATTTCTGCTACTCAAATGTTATTTGATCATGTCGATATATATTCTTAAACATTAAAAGTAATGTTAGGCAACTCACTAGAGCTAGAAATTCATCCCAAGTATATATTGCCAAACCAAAATGCTGAACAGCTTCTCCTTGATCAAATGCAATGTTCCCAAAACTCACAATTGCTGATCAAATACCATAACTACATCAATTTACCATAACTGAACCATAAAATAAACAAAATGGCAGTGGCTAGTGCAGGTTTTTCATTGGGTTGTCATCTGAACAAGAAAGAATTATAAAAACGATGACAACATTATCCAATTGACAGCTAAATCTTCTCATGAATGACTACAACATTTCCCTATATTGCACATCATGTACAAGCAAATTACAACATTCTTTTGTCAAACCAAATCAAAATGCTAAAATTACATTTTCATGCATTGTTTAACAAAATTAAAAAATACAAATAATGAAACCAGTAATTTTTTTCAAGGAGATGATGTTAAGATCCATATAATATAAATGAATTTTTTTTAATAGTGTGGCTCATGGTTTTAGATTTTATACATATTTTTAAGCAATAAAAAAGTAAAGAAAAATAACAATGTACTAGCATAGTTACTAAATAATTCTTCAGAAAAATTCAACTTAAGCACTACAGTTAATATTATTTTATGCCAGCTAAAAAAATTGAGGTAGAACTTCTCCTGGTTATCACTTGCAAATTTTTTTTTAATGATAAATGCACTTAACATTCATGACTTGTTTTCTAAATAAAGCAAAATCCAATAATTGTCACAATCATAATTTATGGATTTATAACCTAATATACTAATCTTCAATTTAAAATAATTCTAATTCGAGAAAAAATTTTATTTTTAACAATTTTAAAGTTATATATCTTGTTGTTTCATTGACTATCAAAACTTCTTGTCTCTCACCCAATTATAAATATTTTTTTTTTGTGAAAACTTTAAGAAATCTTAGGAATCTTCTAAAATATTCAGGGATCTTAAAGATTCTTCATATCAAAGCGATAGATGAAACACAACAAACGTTCACGTTGATACCACAAAATGACAATGCAAGTACATCCTTGAGAAAGGTGAGGCATGTCACCTTGGTTGAAGTGTTTGGTGGTTCCATTGAAACAGAATCAGCTAGCGGTTCAAATCGAGATCCGCGATGGTGACTCAAGAAGAAAGGGAGATACTGAACACGAGGTTGGTGATGGGACTCGAAGTAGAAGGTTGGTCTAAGGATTCTAGCAACGACGAGCGCTGGCTAAGGAAAAAACTCCTTTAAGTGACGAGATACAGGGGCTAGCCTAACCAAAGGCGCCACAAGCCGTGGCCGATATGCAATCGGGCACAACTGGAATCATGGCCATAGGAATCAAGGTTGTAGTGGCAGGATTGATTAGAGGGAGAGACTTAGGTGCAAGCAAAGGGTGCCAACGATAATGGAACTTAGGCCAAAGATCAAGACGAAAGGAGTAATAGTAATTAGACAATAAAGAATTGAGGAATTGGGTTGATAGATGTCCAACGAAGGATGATTTCAACAACTATAGGTTGTGAGGAGTTACATTAGGACTTGATAACGAGAAAAGCTAGCCTACATCTTTTCAAGAAATTTTCTTGTGTATGCATGCAACATATCTAACTTAAAGAAATTCTCAAGTTTGACAAATGCCAAAGACCATCTTTCATTCATCCCAATGTAAAGATTAAATTGATCTTAGTTTACCCTAATTGCAATGAAATAACCTACATAACTTTCATCATAAAAATTAAATAGATAAACATAAAAATTACAATAAAAGCTACAAAATAAATCAGGAGAAGAGGAGCCTCATGCCTATAACAAAAAAAAAAAAACTTATTGTGAACAAGATCAATTAGTTAATAAGTGATTTGAATTCTTTAAGCATGCTTTAAAGACTTTTTTCATGCTTTCGGTCTCTAATTTGGAACCAAATTAGTTTTGGATCAAGATCAATAAATTTTGAAGTATCTTATTGAAGCAACTTTTTCTACATCAGTCTATCCCAGCATGAGAAATTTTGTACCATAGGATTAGAACCTAAGCATATCTTCACTACTCTTGATATCACAATCACTCAAAATCCTTCTTAGTAAACAAAATATTAACTAAGGAATAAAACTTCCAATACACTTGAAATCTGAGATGATCAAAATAATCTACAAGAATAATATAAAAATAAAGATAAAAATTAAAATACTTAAGAGAAATTCAAAAGATGATTATCAACCTTTTTATCAATAACATTTACTAACAAATCTTTTCAATATATTAGTCTTTCATAAAATAAAGACAATTTGACGTCAAAGATATTTTTTTTTAAAATATATATGAAGACAAATTTAAAACTTGATCAATACTTATATTCCTAAATAATTTAGAAGTATTCACATAATTTTCTAAATAATAAAAGAGTATAGTTCATTAGGTAAATAGGTAAATACACAATAAAAATTGAACATTCTCATCAAAATTTCTAAGAAACCAATTTATGTTGTTGATTTAGCATGCATAAAAATATTGAACCCAATCTATTTGTTTGATCAAATGAAGAATACAAAAAAATTACTTTTATATACATATGTAAAAAAAGTAAAAACATGTATATATAAGTCTAAAATATTTTTTAACTTTCTAAAATTAAGATAATGGTTCAATTTACCTTTCTTTAATTCAATTTTATTCTTTTTTATTCTTTCCTTCTTATCACTAAAAGGAATGACCTTTCCTTCTAATTTAAGGGAAGGACTATAAAGGCTATTTTTCTAATTATCCTTAAGACAAGAATTTCTAAGATCAACCATAATATACACAGATGAATTTATGTCTATTAGTGAAGTATATAACTAACAAGAAATTAAACAAGTTTCAATTAACAACTCAAATTATAATAAATAACTAAATAACCTTCAATTTAAAAACTAAGTGGATGAACATAAAATATAATAGTAAAAACTACAAGATAAATTTAGAGAAGAGGCTCCTGGTACCTATAACAAAAATAGAAACATATTAGATCACATGAATCACGTAGTAAAACCTAATAACTGATTTGGAACCTTCTAAATATGCTTTGTAGGCCATTTTATCTATGTATTTAGGCAATGATCTCCAAATTGGTTTTAGTTCAAATTTGACAAGCTTTGTCTTACAATCATCCTTCTGATACAAGCTTCTTTGCATGAGAAATTCTAAAGCTCAAGTGTTGGCTAGCTTCCTTCACCCTTGCCGAGTATAACAGAAAATATCATTCTAATACAAATTTCAACATCTAGAATATAAGGCATTTTAAAGTTTTGCCTATCAAACAAATGTGATTACTTTCAGCAAAAGATAGGTTGAATAGTCATGAAAGACTAAATTATAACTATGTTGGAAACATGGTATAGGTTGAATAGTAATTGCTTTCTTTCAGGTTGTAGAGACTAGGAAGTAAAGTCCACGACGACGACCACGACTCCCCTTTCTGGGTGTGCTGGAGTATGCTGCAGGTAGAAATGAGACTTTTACGCGCGAGTTGTGATGGTCACGGTGGTGTGGCTCAGTGCTCGTTGCGGCCATGGTGGGGTGCTTTGGCTTTGCGGTACTGTGCGATGTATGGAGGCTGAAGTGTTTCGGCTGCATTCCTGGTACGTGAGGGGCGGGGACTCTGCTGCTCTAAGGAATGTTTGGGAACCGAAGTATATAATCTACTATGAAGATCGTTGTTTGGAATATTAGAGGGATTAGAGACGGGAAATCCAGGCTTTATCTGCAAAGATTTGTAAGAGAGCAGAATGTGGCTGTAGTGGCGTTGGTGGAGACCAGAGTGCAGAGCTTCAACCGTAAAGAAGCTGATGTGCTCCAGGGATGAGATTGACTGTATGAGGTACAGCCTTCTGCTGGGAAGTCTGCGAGCATAGTAGTTCTATCGAGAAATTGGTTAACTCTCAAGCCTTTGAGAAGCTCTATGCACGTCATGTCTGTCCAGATCACGTATTCGGGAGCTAAATTGATGAATTGCTGCTTTGTTTATGTTCCTAAGGAGGCTCACAAAAGAGAGCCGTTTGGGAGTTTATAAGGGAAGAAGCCATGTCCAGTGTGCCTTTTATGATTGCGGGAGATTACAACTTAGTTATGTCCCAGGAAGAAAAACGTGGGGGAAAAAAATTCATCCATGGGCAGGGGCAAATTGAGCTATCTGAATTAACCCATGATCTTCAGCTGGAAGATTTGGGTTTTATTGGGAATAGTTACACATGGTGCAACGGCAGATTAGGGGGAGCACGTATTTGGGAGAGGCTGGACCGTGTTTTGATGAATATTCAAGGCGTGCAGGCGTTTCCCACTACCACAATTACTCACCTATCTCGTCTTGGTTCGGATCATTGCCCGGTTCTGATAGATTTGGGGGGAAGACAGCAAAAAACTAAGGAGGAAAGAAGAATACAATTTGAGAGTGCGTGGTTGGACTCCCCACAATCTACGGGGGTGGTGAAGCATGCTTGGAATAGGGGCACCCATGGCAACCGGATGGAGGGGCTGTCCACTAGATTTCGCAGGGCACTGGCTGCCCTTAAAAATTGGAGCAGAAGAGAGATGCGGGATATTATTAGAAGGAACGAGGAGCTGGAAAGCAGAATCAACTCACTTCAAATGAAAGAGTCAAGTGCGGGATTGAATGCAGAAGAAAGTGCTGCCGTGGGTCAGCTTATAACTGAATTTCACAAGGTTAATGCACTGGAGGAACGTTGGTGGTGGCATCGTGCAAAGGTTCAGTGGGCTCAACTTGGTGACCATAACACACGTTTTTTTTATGCAGCTACAACAACTAGGTGGCGTAACAATCAAATTATGTGTATGAAGGATGATAAGGGGGAGACTATCACTTCGACTGATGGCATCGGGGATATTTTAACCCGTTTCTTTGAAAAAAAATGGAACAATGACAGGGTGGCTTCCCCCTTTCAGCATTTCTCTACGCGTGTATGCCTCTCGGATGTGCAAGCGAGCATGCTTACTGCTAGGGTCACGAAGGAGGAGATTGAGTGTTCGATTCGTGCCCTTGGGAGGAATAAGGCGCCTGGGAATGATGGGATTACTGCGAAGTTTGTTCAGGGCTACCGTGATGTAACCCAAGAGGATATTGTGTAGGCGGCTCTAGAGTTTTTCGAGACAAAGCAAATGCTTATATCTTGGAAAGACACATTATTGTTCTTATTCCTAAGAAGCAATGTGCTAATAGGCCTAAACAATTTCAGCTAATCAGTCTATGCAATACAATCTACAAAGTTGTAGCTAAGGTTCTTGTGGAGAGACTCAAAGCAGTTTTGCCAGATATTATTTTGCAAAAACAAGGTGCGTTTATCCCTGGTCGTGCAATTGTAGATAACATCTGTATCGCTCAGGAGATGGCCTCCAGAATGCATTCTTCTACATCCAAGAAAGATCTGATGGCCATCAAAATTGATATGAAGCAGACTTATGATAAAGTCAGATGGAATGATATTTTGTTGTACGCGCCGGCTACCAGCCGTGTTGTTCGCACCATTCTTCATGAATTTGCTAAGGCTGCGGGTCTTATTGTTAATTCAGCAAAATCAAAAGTTTTTTTCAGCAGAAATATGAAGGAGAAAAGAAAGAACAGGTTGGCGAAGAAAATTCGGATGGCTAAGGGCCAAAACTTGGTGTATCTTGGTGTTCCCGTTTCAGCTAAGCTCCTTACTAAGGCGGACTGCAACTTCATTATCAAAAAACTGGAGCAGCAAGTCGCTAAATGGAAAGTTAGACCTTTGTCTATGGCGGGCAGGGTCCTTATGATAAACTCTGTGCTCGCTGCCACTCCATGTCACATTATTGCTCTGGGATTCTTGCCAATTATGTGGTGGCCTACGTATGTTAAAATGGAGGCGATTTGGCCAATCTTCGTTAAGGAATGCATGGCTGCGCCCGGAGTTTGGGACGAACAGAAAATTCGCAGGTGGGCTAACGACTGCCTTTTGGACAGAGCTCTGCACGTGCACTGGGGCAAAAATCATGTTAAGGATATGGTGTTCTAGTAGCTCACGGAGACAACCACGATCAACAATGGCAAACTCTATGCGCACCTGACCTTACGTGCGCGCAGCCTTGAGTTGGGGAGGCCGCTGCATGACTGCAATCATATAAATGGATTTGGAAACTTAAGGTGGCTCCCAGGGTCCATGTTTTCATTTGGCGCATCATTTGGAAGTTGCTGCCCTCGGTGGCATGGCTTGCGCGAAGGGGCCTGGTCGACAGCTACATTTGCCGGTGGGGTTGCCCCGTTGCCGAGATTCTGTGCCATGCCCTTTGGGATTGCCCGCATGCACAGTAGGTGTAGGATACTTGGCATGCGCGGACTGCTATTGCGGTGGTGAGCGGCGGCCTGTGTGTTAGCAGCGGTGAGTCTTTTCTGCAGAGTTTCTGCTGCTACGGGGAGGCGGCTGGCCGAAGGTGCAGTGGTGATATGATGCATATGGCTACAATTGCCACCATTCTCTACAACATTTGGATGAACAGATGTGCAAGAAAACACAATGAACCAACCATGAGCAGCGCATTACTAATTCGTAAGGTTTGTTTGGATGTTTTCTATTGCGGCAAAGCAACATAATGAGTATGCATCTAAGCTCAACGGGAACCTCTCCAACTCGCCTGAGTTGACGGTAGCCATACATTGGGTTCCCCTTCACAATAGATGGATATTGATTAATTGCGACGCCGTGGTGGGCAATGACATTGCTGGAATGGGTATTGTAATTCGTGACCATTTGGGAAAGCCCCTACAGATTGTTAGTAAAAGATTCATCTCACATGCTTGCGAGGCCATAGAGACGCTTGTTATCCTTGAGGCACTGAATGTTGTGAAAAAATCGTTTCTGGAATCCCCCGTTGTGGAAATCTAGTCGGACTCTCAGATCGCTTTGCAGGAAACTCAAATCATGCTGAGGCACCCACCTGTGGGCGGGTACTTTCTTCCCGCCCTCGTACATGCCACACGTCTGAGTGCGTTTCACATGTGCCACATGCATCGCGAGGGGAACGCTGCTGCGGATTGGGTTGCACATGCTGCCTGTACTGACGAGTTTGCGCTGGAGTGGAGAATGTCCTTTCCCAAGCAACTCCTTAAACTTTTGTTAGCCAATTTCCTGTTTGATCCCCTTTAAAGGATCTTTTGTAATGGCATTGGCCTTTTTAATAAAATAGAACCCAAGTTTCAAAGTATATAACACAGGGAAACAAGATTGTCTACTTCAAAAGCAACAATTCTACAACTGAACTACGAATATCAAGAACGTTTATAGCATTTAAAATGCCAAAAAAAAAAAAAAAACAAGGTAACTCAATGGTAATTCCATTCCATGGCTACATACTCCAAATACCCTAAACCACAAGCTTTTATAGCAAATAACATTAAAAATGCAGGTTTTCCTTTGCACAGCATGCAAAAATGCATGCATAATTTGGTAAAAAGGTTTCACTTTTAATAGCATGATACCTCCCCTATCTTTTTCTCTGCAACAAAAGCAATCTCCTCCTCAGCATGGCATAAAATAAATTCAACTGCACAGGAACCTAGAGCAGAAAACAAAAACTGGCCTAAATTGTTGCAAAATACTAAAATAATCATAGAATTATTAAGTATAAGAAAGCATGTCATGAATTTACCATACTAAATTTCAGTATATGCATAGGAAAAAATAAAAGGCATAATGAACAAATGACTACAATCAAGTAAGAATAATTAACATATTCTACATAACAATGGTATCATATAAAGGAACAACATATATTCCATGAGCACTACAAACCTGCAAAAGTAAAAAGAAGCTCCAAGTAAACTATTTTATCATCAAACCAAAGCACAATATCTGCTCAGCTTTTGATTCAAAATCATGTGCCCCAAACCCCACACTCGAGTATCAGTTGTCAGATGATTCAAGATGAAATTTTGAGTCTAACAGAACCAAAGTGATGTACTAGTTGCATGAAGACCTATTGGCAAGCTAAAGATGCAAAATACCTTCATACTGATAACCCACTCAGGACAATTGGCACCATAAATACCACAACGGCCTCCCTGAAAAACCAAAAGTCATCATACAAGAATTGAGTAATGAATTAAAACATACTATCTAGCTTGTAGAAACGTTATTCGAAAGTGAAGCTAACTTCAAAAGCTAACCGAGTGTATTCCATGCCTTTGAATATATGGGAAAGGGGCTTTTTATAGCCATGTTAAACGAATGCTTTTAAATCTTATGTGCTTGTTTGCTTCTCCTTTATTCCGACATAGTTAGTTAGGTACTTGGCAGTGTGCTTGGTTTGCATCATGGGCATTTGATCCATTTTTTTTTTCATTCATACAATTATTTTAAGAAGTGACATCAAATATATGTTTAGTGAGAATTTAAACTATTTTAAGATTTAGGTAAGGTTAGATTTTGTTGGAATCAACTCTTTCATGTATTTTGATGTCTCTTGTTATCATAATTTAACATAGTTTTACTAAATTGAAGTAAATAGGCTTTGATGATGATAACAAGGTTTTTTTAATCCATTTTGGATTCTTTTATTGGCAAGTATATAGTTATTAGATGATTTCATTTACACTCCCACAAGAAGGAAAAGAACCAATTATGTAGAGCTTTTTTTAATGAATTGAATGCTTCATAAAGATGTTATCAAATATTAGGAGTCATTTGAACCTCGAAGAATAGAAGTTGATTAATTTAATTACTTTGGATAATCACTTTTTAGACCCATGACTATCATAAGTTGGATATATAACACAAAAGTGCAATCTTGACATTTTTTTTCTTTTGCAACTCTTTTTGCACAATGGTAGCAAATCATTGTAAATTTAAATATCTTCTTAATAATATTATTGAGACTCTTGTAAGTTAAATATGTTCCTTTTTTTTCATTTTTTACATCATCATGCATTTAATCTTTTGTTCTATAATAGAGATAAGATTATATGAATCTATTTTTATTAGATGAATTTATCCTTCTAAATGGTATATAAAAATTTCCAAATAATATGTTTCTAATAGCTTAAGCTATATTTAATATTTCATTTTGTAATGAAGGTCAAGAATTTGTGTAAATTAGACGATTTTATTGATAATCTTATTAAGACTAGTTGTAAGTTAAAGAAGATGTTTTTCTCTTCTTTATTTTTGTCATCATCCTGCATTTAATTTTTCATTTTATAATGAAAATAAGATTATATGAACTTATTTTATTAGATGGGTTTATCCTTATAAATGATGTATAAAAATAGCCAAATGATATGTTCATAATAGTTATAATCTAAAATCTTACATGATTGAGGATTATGGAATATAAGTTATTATTGGGCTTTATATCAAGAATTTACAATATGTAAATGTGACCAATATTTTTATTGATTATAATGTTACAAAGAGGTAAAAGGAGGTATGGTATAAGATAAAATTTATTTTGTTGATATAATTTTGTTAAGACTTTATATGTTTGCATAACATAACAATTATTGATCTATATGTTTAAGAGCATATGAAACTAGTAAGAAGAGAACATTAATCACTTGTATGTTAGAAACATAGCCAACTTAGGTAATTTAAAACCTTCTAAAAATAACTTCAAATAAAAATTCGATGAACATGAAAACATTAAGAATATTGGAACTAGAATTTTACAAATTCTCATGTCATTTGTAGTGGGATTTAGGGTTTTTTAGACATCATAACGAGTATGCATAAATTTTAGTTTGAATTCATACCATCAAATCTATAATACCATAATTTCTTTCAAAACTTAATATAAAAATTTTAAGAAATTCATTAATGTAATAACATATAAATAGATGTATTCATGTTTTGGCCTACAATAATGTTTATATCTTAATGAAGAATGTTTTTTTTTCTTAAATTTTTATGAAAAGAGAATTGACCATCCTAAAATAATTAGTCTACTTTTCAAAGTTTAAGTTTCATTTGATTTTGAAAATTTTGATTTTTATCTTTAATTTTAATTTCAATAAATTATTTTTTATATATTTTAAGCACTTTTAAAATTATACATATAATTAAAATTATAAAATAATTTATTTTTGAATTAATTAAAATAATATAGCAAATAAATAATTTGAGAAATATTAAATGGAAACTCTAAATAGAATTATTTTAAGTGTAACATAAATCTATTATTAAGAAGTTCAAATTTTATCTTTGTTCACTGTCTCTCTTGATATATGTGTTGATCTCCTTTGCCTTTGCATTGAATCCCAAATTGGTGTTCTTCTCTACCATTTTCAGCATCCTCGCTTGTCCCAAGCAGCTGTCGTTGTAATTCAAGAAGCATACTCTCATCATAGGGTATCGGAGCTAGGTTTGTCGACGACGGTGAGGCTTGATCTCCATTAAGGTACGGCTAAACTCCTTGCCAAATGTATCAATTATTGGATTTTTTGCTCGTGTATCCAAGCTATTTTCTTTTGCACAATTCGTGTCTACGTACATCTCTTGGCCTGACCTTGGTCTTCTTGTTGTTTTTCCAGACTTGATTCCGCAATTGGAAACTAGGTATTTGAAGTGTCATCGATCTTATAAGCATAGTTCCAGCTATACAAGGGAATGGTTCGAGTCCATGGACGGTGGGAGCTTTAGGGACTGCAACAATGTTGGGGCTTGGGGATATGGTTTCAACGGGTGTGGAGGAGGTGAAGAGGGAGGCTTTGGTAGGAAGGGAACTATGCTCGATAGGTGGAGTGGTGGAAAGAAGGTCGATGGCTTGCCGGAAGATGTAATAAAAAAGAGGACTTAGGGCCTGTTGAACACCAGAAGGTGGAGAAGTCTTGGCCTTTGGCTTTGAAATCAAAGACTAGGTCTAACAGAATGTGCGAGTGTTCTTTGGAGATAGCAGCACAAGGAGTGAGCCTTTGAAGGGGAGAACAGAAGGAATGGCAGAAGATACATTAGGGGTGACAAGAAGGGGACATAGAGTTTGCTTCAGATAGTGAAAAAAAAAGGGATCTTGCTTCTGAGTGGAGCAACAAATTTCAGGATTCCCGGTTGTGGTCTGATGATTTAGACATGCAACCGAAATTAATTGGAGGTAGCATGCTGAGGAAGAGCTAACGACTCATAAGGGATTGTAGAGGTATGTTAATGCAGTGCATGGTTTTATCTTTATTTATGTCGAAATGTTATTTGAACATTTCTGAAAGCTATTTGGGCAGTCCTTCTCCTTAGATCATTTCATTCTGTTGCTTCACATGGCATGAACCAAAGAAGGGCTGAAATGAATCTGAACTTGACCAGCTCAATTTGAGCACCAATCCAAAAATATGTTGATTCGATCCTTTACTGATCCATTTGCCTAATCCATTGTCTCTTAGATTGTTCTCGATCTGATCTATTTATAACCTCATCCAATTAGATGTTATTGCACATACAAGCATAAATATGTATGTATATATTTGTGCCTGTATTTTATGTTTTTGTGTATCATGTATACATGTATATATGTATACATACATGCTTATATGTGAAAAGATGTATTTGAGATAGAAAACATAGAACAAGATTGCCTTGAATAAATGTTTTTTTGTGAGTGATCATTTAATAATTTAAATCACTTCATTTACTTTCTCTTTTTGGCCATTTGAATCAGTCTAAAATCCCAATTGATTGCTCTAACTTGATGGATTCTAGATTGGATTTGGGCTGACTCAGATCCAATTAGATGTAACGCGATCGAATTCTAATTTAGATCGAATCTAATTGGGCTTGATCTGAGTTAAGTCTACACCAAACATGTGATGTTGATTACTTTATGTAATTATTTATTGACAATATAATAAATTTAGAACATGATAGCAAAAATTAAGGACACCAACTTCCACAATAAACAAGGGTGATGAAAATCAATTGATTAATTTTACATTTAGACCATTTTATTAACAAAAGTATAGCAAAATATATTACATGTATACTTGTTCTAACTTAACTTAAAAACACTATGCTAATAAAACAAATATGTACAAGGTATCATGCTCACAACAATCTCACATATTATCCTATGCAATTTATTTTTATGAATCTGTAGCATACTTTATAATATAAGTAGAGAAGTAAGCGTACAATACTTAGCAAATGAATTCTTTATGTAACAAATAGCACGGTAAGATAAAATACACAATAATAAATTGATATAAATATGAATAAGAATATGACATCTTAACAATACTCATAATATAGTAATTTAAAATAATTAATAAGTAACATGCTTAATACATAAGTGTGTACACATATATATATTTTATTTCTATATATATATTATATATATTTTCATATTAATTTCTCGTTTACAATTTCTTTCTTTCTTTTTTATTTTTATCTATTTTAATTAAGTTTAGATTTTTTTATAAGATTATATCTCATATTTTTATTATATTTTATATTATCTTTGCATGACATCTAATCATATCATTTTTAGATCTCTACCCATAAAAATATCATAACTAACCAGTCATATTAATCACATCATATAATCTCCATATATCGATCATAAACAAAGTGTTGTTGATAATGAAAAATGTCTTTAAAGTCATCTCATAGTCCAATACAAAACCAATGTCTATTATGCTTTGATATAATGAAATATATGATAACACATAATGAAATATTTTCCTTTTTATTTTTTTTTCTTTTTAAGTAAGGTATTTGATTCTGTTATTTTTATATCATATTATATCATATACTTATCTTTTTATTTTCTATTTTATTATATATTAAAATATGTAACTATATATAATTGATGCTATGTTTTAATGCTGAAGTATTCATATCTATTTACATTGTAATTTAATTGAATCTTTCTACTTGAATTCTTAAATATCTCTCTACTTTTTATTTTTATTTTATTTTATTTACAAATAAATCCATAATTTATTAGACTATATCATTCTAATATTTTTTAAAAATCAATTTTTATAATTTATAGCATGTATAAACAACAATAACAAAATAAACCATAGTTAAATACTAATCTTCTTTATTCTTTCTGTGAATTCGATAATAGCTCAACATCTTTTATTAATTTCTTCAATTTTTTGCTTGTTGGAAACATAATGCAACCTTATTTAAACCAACTATATCTAAATATTTTATTATTTAATATTGAAACTAAAGCTTACCTCAATTGGAGTTTTATTGTTTTAATTTGAAGCTATTTTCACAACAATCAGCTTCCTTTATGGTTCCTAATAGCACAACAATAATAAAATTCTTGAAAATCCAAACAAGTATATCTACATACTTTTTCAATTGTAATTGAACTAAAGCAAAACACCTCAGCTATAGCTTTTACAATGCTAGCCCTTGGTAGTTTTCAAATGGTACGACAACCACTTCCTTTAGAAAAGAAAAGAAAAAAAAAACTTTGAAGGGTGAGCTACCTTGGCAGTAGTAAGAGAACCAAAAACAAACTATTCATAACTTAACTGCAACCAGAAACTTGCTAATCAACCCTCTTTTTATTTTATTGCTGAACTAGATGACCTCGAGAATGAGTGATAATTTGCACTGCACAAGGTTCCCAACCTTCTCACACTTGGTCTCCTCTCTTTGTTTTGAAACCAAGGCTATGACTCACCTTAGCTATTTCTTTTTGCAACCTTCTCTCTCGATTGCCATCTTTCTTAGTGACGAAAATCCACAGACGCCCTTTTTTTCCTTCTTCGGGTTTGGGATTTTCTGCCCAACTTGTCCCTTATTCTCTGTGTTTTTGTTTTTTTTTCTTAAAAGCTTGCATTCGCGAGTCTTCCCAAGCAAAGGTTGCAAAGTTTCAAGAATTTGCCCTTGGCAGTAAAGGAATTTTAAAATAAAAGTTAATTAATTAATAAAAAAAATATATATATATTTTAAAAAATCTCAATAATTTTGAAAAATATTTATAATTGAACAAGGGCTGCAAAAAGTTTATAACATGAACTAAAATTCTTTACTTATTTAGCTCTACTCAAAATTATAAAAATGCAAATATCCTAATTTCACAACAATCACAGAAATTGGGACATTAAAAAATAATATCTAGTGATTTATTTGTCTCACTTTGCCTATGGATTCTTAAACTGTTATTAATTGAAACTATGCCATGCAGTTGGAATAAGAGTAAGTTGTTGGCATTTCATTGTCACAACAAGAGACCTTAAGTTAGCAGTTTGTTAAGGAGCAGATTAAACTGCTGAAATAAGGTTATGTTGAGATTAACAAATCATGTGGGTTGTGTGTGAATAAGGTTGTCGAGTCCTAGGGTTAGCCATTACAATAATGGTCTATTTCAGCTATATAAGTTGTTGCCATAGTTGAAGTATCTTGCACTCATGCTTGGCATAATTCTTTTTCGAAGGAGCATATTTTCAATAAATTTCTTGTGCTCTTCTACTAATTTATCAAAGCTTTCTGACAACATAATATTAGATGCATCATTTGAAGAATTTTTACAATCAATTGTGCTATAAGAAAAAGGTTAATGGTGATTATTAAATATTTTTTTCTTCTCTTTCGTTTCTTCTTCTTTAGCCTTTTTTTTTTCCTTCTTTTCCTCATCAGACGTTTTGAGGTTGTCTTCAACTATATACTCTCTCTAATTTCTACATTGCCTCATAATAGGTATTTAAGGGACAAATATTCATACAAATTTCTTTAGATATAACACAATAGAATTTTCATTCCCCTTGCATTGAGTTGAGCAATAATTCTTGATCTCTTATTTTTCATGCTTGGAATATCAAAAAGTTGTTTAAATAGATTCCATAAATTATCATCTTCTTTTTGAACAAAATTTATGGAAGAGTTGTTTTTTTACAAAGAAAAATGTTTTTCTCAACAAACAATGAGAGTCAATCTATAATATTAAACTTTATTACTAATAATACACTACACAATCAATTAAGTAAATGGAGATTATCTATCTGGAATTGAAAAACCAAGCAATTGTTGACGTGGAAAAAAATGAGGAATGAGTTTTATTTGTGTATCTCTCAAAAGAAAAGAAAACTCAATTAAGTTGGAACAACGTGCCTTCGTTCGAAACTTTGTTGTAATCATTGGCATTGCATTTTAATTCTTGAAATTTGATCATTCTTTACAATCTCATTTAGTAGCTGTGTCACTTAAGTTTACAAGTGAAAGCTATAAGATCTTTGTATACTCTTATTGAGAAAATGTTATAATCATTGTTCTTTAGTCATTATTGTTGTTCTTTATTGTTTGTGTATTGAGGTTGTTGTTAGTCTTGTTTGTGTACTCTTGAGCTATTTTTTATCTATGTGATTTGTATTTTATGAGGGTTTTTATCTACTTGCTTTGTGACAAAAGGCTGAGACTTTAACTTATAAGTTCGATTTTTGACTAGTGGTGTATGTAAGCCTTGTTTCTGGTTGAACTGCCTAAAAGCTATTGTATTATTTATTTGTTTAACTTGCTCTATTTATCACATAACTGATTTGCAAAAGCGAATCAAGTATTTCTTTAAAAGATTATTTAAATAGTTTGTTGTAATTGTAACAATCTTTTTTATATAGACTTAGCTTGCTGTTTAAGTTTTAAAAGGGTACAATTCACCTCCATTTTGCGGCTCACACATCCTAAAATTGTCCACATGCATCCATCATAAAAACTCCAATGTTGATAGATGAGGAACACCCATGTTATTTGTTTGTGAGCCCTAGGAAACATGATGGGATTCTGTGATGGATCTGTTCGATGTAGCAAGTTTTGCCTTGAGAAGATTTCTATTGTAATTATTTGTGACAAAAATTAGGTATTAAATATTACTCCATGTTAAACTAGGATTCTTATAGCATCCAAGGAAAAAGTGGTTGTTTATTAAAAAAAAAAAAGACCTACTAATTTTCTCTGTTAAACAACTAATAAATGACCTACTCATTTTCAAAAAACTTTAAAAATGTAACTTTTATTTTCCATTTAAAAAAAAACTTTTAAAAGCTTCATAAGCTGCTAAACAAACCTGCAGAAGTCTGTTCTAATTCTAGCTGTTAAATGCCATCAAATTTTACTTCCAGTGTTGTTCTCATGGAGATTTCTTAGGCTTGTAATGATATAAATCCAGGTGATAAGTTAAATTTAATTTAGATGTATAACCCTCCTGATATTACACATGAAAAAGACAATCATTTTTTTGATTAAATTGAAACTCATTATATAAACATGACCTTAGATTTTAGATTCATAAATATGTTAAGAATATATATATGTAAAGCACTGAAAATGCCAAATAGCCAACTTCATATTATTATCAATGGTATTAAAGTACTGAAAGTGACCATACAACTCTTAAAAAGCCTTAGTAAAAGATAGATACAGGAAAACCCAGGCCCCAAAAAACACAAGCACTTCTACATCGAATGGTGTGACTACTGAAAGGCTGATTCCCACACAAAATCAAGGAACCATCTCCAACCTCACAAAAGTTATAAAAATTTACAAAGATGGGTGCAGAAGTAAAGCTCACACATTCACTTGGGTAAGGTTTCAATCAGGCTATAAGATCTCCTCCACCGAGCTTCTTAGCATATCTGCATGCAATCCTGTTGTGATGCTCATTTTCTGCTTTGGTCTCAAAGCTTGATGCATTTTTTAACCTTGTTTTCCTTGGATCCTTCAGCAAGCAAGCCAATTCACCACATGATGCTGCTATTAATCCTGTCAAATATCATGAGAAAGAAACAAGTATAGATGTAAAATAAATAATGAATGTTCTGTGAGATTTCAAACTGCAAATTTTATCAATAACGAACTTTTTGGTTCAGTTTATAGACCAAGGTAGAAAGTGGAATTGCATGTTGCTTTCGTACTTCAACATAACTTAGGCACAAGCCTTTACCATATTGTAGGTGTCAACTGTCACAAGGATGATGTGGTTTCTGTTAAGTAATGCTTTTGGGCTTTTGTTAGATCCAATGCACAATCACATGAGTATGCATCATGCTAAAGAGCATGAGCCAATGGTAATGGTCCTAATTTATATTCAATGTTGGACAATCCTTATGTGTATCTCATTGATCATTTTTCTAATATGAGTGTCCATCTGTATAGAACCATCCCTTTCATTTCAATGGAAATTTTCGTAAAGGGGCAAGCCTTTATCTCAATGAAAATGGCCAAAAATGGCCTTGTGGGTCCAGATGTCTACCCCCAACTTGCATAAGGACATTATGGGTCACTACTCTTAACCATATAGAATAGACTAGACATGGAGCACACACAGTACAAATCAATTGATCTCAACCAAATAATTGATTGTCTCGAAAATAACAGTTAAGGGAGTAATACTTGGGTCCCCAAGAATTTGTGCCCTTAAACAGCTTAAAGTAACTGTTTTACCTTTAAATAAGTACACTGAAACACAGGATATCGACTCAGTTGTCTGATTTGGTGAGAGTGCAGTACACAAAAAAGTAGTAGTACCATGCCTACCTAGGAAAAGTGGTGATGGCTGTCCAGGCCTTGACTTGAACTCAGGATGAAACTGAACTCCAACATAATAAGGATGTGTAGGCAGCTCAAGAATCTGAACGATAAATGGTAAGTTAATACCAAGATGGACAATCCTCTGTAAGTTTAAGCCATTCACATTTTGAATGATTAGTATAACAGAGATGAACTGAATGCATATGATACCTCCATTCGTTTTCCAGTTTCATCTCTCCCCACAAAAAAAAGGCCAGCATTCTCAAGTTCCTTGATCATATCAGGGTTTACCTGAAAGTAACAGTACTATTAGCTCAGACATGTAAGAATTCAAGTATGGAATATCCATCAAACAAGCTGTAATATCAATCATTCATAAAGAGTTCACAGGCCAACCTCATATCTATGTCGATGTCTCTCATCAATGTAATCTGGATGGCCGTACCTAAATCAAAAAGCAACCACTTAAGCATGGAGGAAAGCTCTTGCCATGTATATAGAAACATCAGCATCGACTGTCAAGTCATTATGTGCACTCTTGTATGAATAAGCTAACACCTCTGCATTCAATCAAGTATGAAGTCCAGGATTCTAAAGTATGCAAAAATCCTATCAAATGGCTAGTTAAAATTCTATTTGGACTCATATTTTATAGGTTTGTAATGTCTCATAAATCAACTATGAATATGTTTGGATGGGATTTAGGGATAATAAACCATGATAGATTAATGCTTATGAGTCCAACCCTCTAGCGATCATCATATACTGTGCAAAGCTACAATAGCTATATTTACCTCATTATTTTTGTCATCTCTAAACTTTTACACCTTGTATTCTATTTTATGCTAAACCTCTTTATGATTTTATTGAAAATCCCTTATTCGCAATAAAATGCATGAACTGTTGATGGTAGGTTGATCCTTACAACTGTGCGGAAATGCAGTCAGTAAAGTGAAAGTATGTCCTCCTTGATCCAAGCCTCATTGTACCTCCCATATGAGTTTTGGAACCCTAAAAATTTTAAACCAGACATTATTATAATGGAAGCTTCAAAGTGGAAATCAACAACTTCTACAAGGCCTGGTTGTCATTTCCCCTACCTTCCAGTAAAGAAACAGTTCAAATTGAATAAAATTTCACTAAAAACATATATTATGAATGGTAGCATCTAACCTCTGGCATAAATATAACAAATGGACTTTCTGTGTGAGGGTCAAATTCTGTGCTATTTGCATCCCATTGTTTGAGAACTGAACGTGCAAACTCTATAACTGCTATTTGCATTCCTAGGCAAATTCCTAGAAATGGGACTTTGTTTTCCCGAGCATATTTTGCAGCGAGGATTTTCCCTTCTACGCCTCTGTCTCCAAAACCTCCAGGTACAAGCACACCATCAGAAACCTGACAAAGGAAACCTTTCAGGTGATTGAAAACTACACAATTATATCAAAGGTATAGTTGACAAAGAATCAAAAACACGAAACATCTCACTTTTAGAAGATTCCATGCAGCCTCATGTGCATCAAGGGACTGCATGCAAGAGGCAACTTGATCATATATGGGTTTTCCCATGAATAACCTTTTCAAACACAAAGATAAGATTAACCAGTTATTAAACCTCTTTTTTGGTAACATCTTCAAGGTCAGAAGCTGGAATCCATTCAATTACAAGTTTCCTATGGAAGACAATAGAAGCATGCTGGAGAGCCTGCACAATCGAGAATTTTGATGTCATGGCAGTTAATAGTTTAAAGGTAATTGCACTGATGGAGTAATTGAATGAGGAATGCTGCAGGCCTAGGCGAACTATAAATAACCGTCTTAAAGTTCAGGAAGTAAAATGACTGGTAGGAAATTTGTTTGTCTACTGAAATTATTCTGCTTTAAAATATTGTTCAAATTATTTTGATAGTTTGTCACAATGCTTTCCTTCTTCTGAGTGAAATGGTGTCCTTAAAGCTTCCATCTTTATCCCTAAAACAAGCATACACAATACAAAAAAATTTTGATGTATATATGTAACATAGTGTTTGTGTGTAAAAAAAATGCCTGAACAATACATCTCCAAATTTTTTCAAGACTTGTCACTGATTGTATAATGCATAACCTCATATCTCATGTTGCCTCTATGCTTATGTACAAAAGACCAAATCAAATGGCATGATAAGTGCTAAAAATTTGTCTGTACATATACATAAATGCATAGAGTAGCTTTGGCAAAATGCTACATGTGATAATCAAGTGATCTAGGAGTCAACTTGCAAGTTCAAGTTTGAGAAAGAAGTTACAAAATGTAAGATAACAATGCATGCAATGGATTTGATGGTTTAATCTTTTCTTGGATCATATACAAGTGGAACAATTCATACTCATATAATATATATATATACATACATACAAAAATATATACATAAATACATACATCATTTTATCCTCTTCTTAACATTTTGCTTGCATTTTTTTCAAATATTTTGATTTTTTGGTGAATATCTATTGATTGTTGATGAAAAAATGTGCTTAAAGAGGTATTTTTTTTGTTCAGTGTGCCCTTAGCTCACTCCTACCATGATAAAGAATGCAAGGGAGAGAGAGTGTGAAGTACATTTTGTAAAGGAATCTTTGTGTACTTGTTGGTAGTTCATTGTTTACGATCTCAAATTTTATTTTGTTGAAAAGTTTAGCCTCATGTGCTTACTATGGGTATTTTAATATAATAAATTCATCAATATTTTTGTTAATATATCTTGAAGTGTATCTTAGGTTGTACCAAGTTTTTAGGATAGGTTGAACTAATTAAACATGATAAGTTGATAATAGATGCCTTGGAGGGATGTGGTTCCACCAAGAAGAGCTACAAGTGAATATTATGTTAAATTTTTAGTCGTAGAATATGCATATATTATAAATTATAAGTCATTCTTATATTTGCCGTCTTAATCAACTTTAATTAGTTAAAATGAAATCTAAAAATGAATTTGGATTTTTTAAACCAAGATTTCAACAAAATACAAGGGAATTCAAAGATAAGTTGAACTATAAAGTCATGGGAAACTTCAAGGTCTAATTCAAATTAAAATTTCATAGAATTTCAAAATTGTCTGATACTTCAATACCAAGATTACAAAGAGATGACTTTGATAGCTATTGTTAACAAAATTCCACTTCAAGATAGTGTTCCATTTCATTGGTTCATTCTTACGGGCTAAGGTGTCTAACCTTCCATCCATGCAATTTTGGAATACCAATTGGCTCCACATGCACGACACATTAATGTTGAGGATATTTTGGTCATCCAAATCCTCTTATTTGAAATTTGCAACCAAAATGGGTGCTACACAAAGACTTCTAAGGAGACATGCAGCACAACTGAAGAGGGACAAAATTCATGAATGGTGGTTTCAATTAGACAGGAAACAAATAATAGATATGATAATGATTGTGGTTCTTAGAGAGAAAATATGGCATACAAAACAAAGCAAACATATGGAATCTATTCAACTTATGGCAACATGGTGATACTAGAGAGATTTTTTTTTTGCCTAATTGAGAGGCAATGAATACAGAATTTGTAGAGCAACAAGTGGTCTAGTAACCTCTAAAGTCTCTTGATTATTTGTATACACACACACACACACACACACACATTTATCAATACAAGCGCAAAGGAAAAAAAAGAGAAGTCTTGCAGAACTAAACATTAATCTTCACTGTCTTTTATTAGTGTTTCGATAGATTACCTTTATCGGTTGTTGCAGTTTTAATTTATTCGTGCATCTTTTATTGGATTTCTTATACTTTATTGGATACAAAACAAAATGAATATTTTAATTTTATATATATATATATATATATATATATATATATATATATATATATATATATATATATATATATATATATATATATCTGTATGTGTGTGTGTGTGTGTGTCTATGTATTGTATAGTTTAAACATTTTTTGTTATTAAACTTTGTAATTTTTCAGGAGTTCTAAGTTCTTGTTTTAACACGAGTTCTCATGCCTTTTTACATTTGTCATTGTCTTTTTAAAAATAAATAGACTAGGTATTAGGAGCTACTGAATGTTCATAGAGTAAGTTTGCTGCAAGAGTTGTTAACCCTGATTTCTAAGATAGTAACTACATTGATATAGAAAGAGTTCACATTGAGTCATCATTTGCAATTTTCAAATGACGACCTATATTCATTCAGACTAATTAGTCTCTAGCAACCTATCAGCATATTTCTTGATAAGAAAATGAGTATCAAGCATCTATGGATTTATGTAAATGAAAAAATATTAATGAAGTTTACATTACTAGAATATTTTGGCTGAAATGAGCTGATTATATCAAAAAGTTCTAAGCAAGCCAATTATTGGTGGCAGTGATAGACGTTATAATACATTCCTTAAGCAAAGAACTTTGAATGGGCAAGAGATCTTATATTAAAGCTACGCACTAAATCTATATATGTTCTAAAAATTCAAGGTCTGTATGGGTCCTTATTAGACATCCAGCATCCAAATAACTAGGTATTGTAATATTTAGAAAAGTGCATGGCTCCAAGGTTTGTATTTGAAATAATATATAAATCATATCTCATAAAAATATTCATTGTTTTTCAAATTAAGTGATGAAGAAAATCAAAACAAGATACCAATTGGGACAAATGTAGATGTGGAGTTTTAAACCAGTCAGTTCTGAAATAAATTATAACACAAGTACATGCACACAATTCAATTTAGAATTTTTTATTTCATGATTTATTAAGGTCTTGGTAAATTCACTAGTATTACCCAGAACCGCAGTTGTAACTGGTGAAATATTATAATGTACAAATACTTCGGCAAATGAATTATGATCACCCCTTGCAACATAAGTTGTGCTATATAAAAAATATATGTATCAATCTTAGCTTGTTTGCCACATATGCACTCTGCCACGCAGCAAACAGGTTGTTGAACCTATACTTCTTGTATAAAATAAAATACTTTTAACTACTAAGTCAACAATCAGATAAGTTCCATAATTTATGTTACTTAAGTCACCAAAAGATTACTTGGGTAGCTTTAAACTAGAAAACTTCATCCTCCCTGGGCAGGAATTGCACAACATGACTAATAACATTGTACGTGCAAAAAATGCCTGTACCTTTAACACACAGAAGTAAGCATCGGAGAGACCAGTATATTTTCCAACGATTGCTATCCTAACCTGTAATAAATCAGCATACAAAATTCAGAGCTAAACAAGATGGATCAGGTCGTAATTTGTGCTTATATATATTAGTTGACCTACAGGAATGTGCAAATCATCACAGATTCTGGCCATGGATATCCAGTCCTCTAAAAGTGGCTCCCTAGCGACCCTACATAAAGGACATAATACAACCATAAGTTACGAAAAAACAAGATCAACATTGACAAATTGTAATGGTGTAAACCAATTTTATAACTACTTAGAATACATTGTGCAATTCTTTTTAGTTTAAGTAGACAAACCCTTGAAGCTGCAGTGCTCTTAAGATAGCTTCATGAGCCTTCTGTTCCTAGTTTAATCATCAAATTGATGTAAAATTCAATATGCTTATTGCTTGGAAGTTGTAATTATGCTGAACTATTGACAAATTAACAATAGATAAAATCACTTACTTTTAGTAGTGAAGGAATATGCAAAATGTTTGAGACATCTTGAAGAGTGAAAATGTTAGCCGTCTAAAAGAGCATTTTTTGCCATCAGCAATACATACCATTTAGACCAAAAACGAAATATAAAGCAAACTTGGTATAGGAAACGTACTGGAACATGACAAAATAGTGATAGCTTTTCTTTGGTCTTTCCATCCAGAGGCTGGCAAAGTGTTTGAAAAACTAGGTTTATAAGAGAATTTAAATCTCCTATATATGAAAAACACAGTGATCATGCTACCTTTGCACAGCGACAGGCCAAAATATTTGGTGTCAATCCCAATCCTCTGAGAACCTTAACACTATGCTGGGTTGGCTTAGTTTTCTGTACAAAAGCAAGAAAGAGGCATACTTAGAAGTGTTTACATGTTAATTACAAGCATAAACATTTCATATATAGGTAGGGTTCTTTTGTACCTGCTCACCCACTACATTCAGGATTGGCACAAGACTGACATGAACAAGGCAAAAATTTCCAGCACCTGACCATAGTTAAAAGCTAATTAAAATGTCTTAAATATAGACTGGAGTTTCCCTTTCAAACGTTATTAATAAAATTGTTTGGGCAACAATGCACACCTACACGATAAGAGAATTGGCCCAGAGCTTCAATAAAGGGCATTGATTCCATATCCCCTGCATAAACAATTGTTTGCTATCAATCCCAAGTTAAAAGGAGTGTAAGCAACATGGAAATAGAACTGTGCCTGTAAGGCCACAGAAAAACTACTTATTTTGCTAAGTGGGGTGGATCTCAACCTACAGTCCCACCCAATTCTATCACGCAAACGTCAGCTGGTCCTTCTTTGCCATCCACAGGTCTCACGGCTGCATGTTCAATCCACTCTTGGATAGCATCTACTACATGCGGAACAGTCTTCAAGATAAGGCAAGTGTAGAATATCATGTACTGGGATTGGGCTAGCAAAAAAGAACCAGAAACAAAATGACTAAGTTTAGCACGAACCTGAACTGTTTTGCCCAGGTAGTCACCTCTTCTCTCCTTGTCAATAACGTACTACAAGCAGCGGTCGCAATAAAAATGCAAGGGAAAATTTTTAGTAAAAACAAGGATGGTGACCATAAGTGCATCTTTTAAAGCACATCTCCATAATTACAAAGTTGACTGTTAACCTGAATAACTGCATGTTCAATTAGTAGACATGAGTTATGAATTACCTGAATGATCTTCCCGGTAGTGATGTTATTATCTCGTGTCAGTTTTATATTTAAAAAGCTCTCATAGTTTCCAAGATCCAGGTCTACCTATAAAAGCCATAAGAAAGAGTCGTCCATAATTTCATCAGTGTCTTGAACAATCAAGCCCATCATAGCTTGATGAAGAACAACAAAGGTGCATCATAAACTATAAAATGTTAAACATAATGATAGAAGAAAACCCAATTTGTGCTTCACTAAGAAAAGGTAAATTGCGTGTAGATGTTCATGTTTTACCTATTTTCTGTTTAATTAGAGGGTAATTATATCTTGGTTTTAATTATGTCCTTGGAACAATGAAAACTGCTAAAATTTTTATTACAATGAACTCACGTGACCTCCATGTGGTCCAAAAGTACATTTCGTTTGCTATTTTCCCCCTCTCTATAACAACTTTCTTTAACCCTTTTACCAAGTCAAGACTGCAAGCTCAGCTGAAACATTAAAGCAACCTTAAGAGTTATATAGAAGATAATTTTTTTTTTTTTTAATCACTTGCAAGGAACGTTAGATCTTTTAGCAAGACAAAGTTCAACAGTTTTAGCTGAGACAGGGACGTATTACTATTTAGCTAAACTAAAGATTTTGAACCAATGTACCTCAATCGGGAGATGAAGGAAGCAACATGGAAAGATAAAACTGAAAAATCTACCTGTTATTTACCCTTTAAGAAAAATTTAAAAAGGCAAATGCTCTAATGAAACTCCGAGAAATAGCCAAAGTTTTGGGAAGACAAACAAAAAAAGCAAACAAACAGGAAGGTAGTCAAAATGAATAATGTTACCTCACCACCATCATCTAGAACATAGACCTCACCATGCTCGAAAGGGGACATTGTTCCAGCATCAACATTGAGGTATGGATCTGCCATGTTGATTATATTGCATTAGCACATCTCAAAACAGTCCTTTATTCTAGTAAAACTAAGAGAATAGGTTGAGAACAACAGCCAGTAATAACTACAAATTCTATAACAATAGAAAACCAAATCAAATTGATGATAAATTCTGATTGGATTTGATCCGAATTAGGTTTTTCTCAATTGTAGGAGTATTTCTATAGCTTATGAAAACTTCCTCTTAGCAAGTTTTCCTAGAATTTCTACAGCTTTCTTAGTGTATTTGTATCGTTCTAAGTATTTTTATCGTGTTATGTGTGTGTGATATGTTTATGGAGTCATAAAATGGTCTAAGATATTGGTATATTTGGAGTTTTGAGAATTTTGCATGTTTGATAGTTTTTAATATGTTTTGGTCTATTTCGAGGAGCGCCCATAAATCGGTGATGTTTTTTATTGATTTGGATAAAGAAATGGTAATTTTAGAGACTAGGATTTATGTTAAACTGCCCAAAAAGATCTTATAAAGTCTCGTGCATTCCATTTATTCCAAACCTAGTTATTAACATTAACAACTTTGGACGATCATTGTATCTCCCCAAATGGTTTAAAAAGGCCCCAAAAAAACTATCCAAGTTCATTCAAACCATGGCCTTTTGGTTCAATGGAACTGCCCCACTGACTACGTGGGTGTTTACCCTGAAATGGTTGAATCCAGAGAGTTCTTTGTAGTGTGAAATGAGTTTTTGTTTGCCTCAAGCTTCCTACCTCTATAAATAGGGATCCTTTGGGGTAGTTCTAAGGAGCTTTTGTTCAGAGTTTTAATCTGTAAACTTTATGGTAATGCAATGAAAAAAAATGCTTAGCTTGGTATTTTCATTAAATATGGGTTGGTTTGTGAGTACATGATGCATCTTCTCTCTATCATGGCAGTAGAGATGTGATTACTTAGTCCATTGCTTGCCACTGCGGTTACACTGAATATGTCTCTAGCCTTTTCTCTTATCTCCATTCCATAGCACATCAGTTTGCAAGTTGCTTACTTGTCAAGTTCTCTACCATTCAAACCTTGAACTTCACTTCCAAAAAAATGTAAAAAAAACTCTTATGTTTTGTTCATGGTTAAGTTTCAACAAATTTTGGGTTTTCTTTCCCAAATTCAAAACATAATTACTCCGTACAACTTGAGCTTAGCACAATGGACAATTTATCCCACTAAAACAAACCTGGTAGTTTGAGATGAATCATATAATTTTTTGACATTTGATAGTTCAGCAGAAATTTATCACATTTTGTGGTTTCCATCCCTTTCAAGTACCATCACATAAGTTTTCTTGACACAAAGCATGTGGTGTTAAAAAAATGCTGGACCATATCCATCGCGAGTGCATCACATCAAGGCTCAATGATTGGAAAATCCTAAAAAATCCTCTTGTGAGAGGGGGAAAGTTTGAGTTTTTATAATCAATGCACCTGTAGTTTTCCATCTTTGACATCCTAATTGTTACAAATTTTGACATCCCTCAGATTTAAATGATCCCACGAATATGCCAAAGGTAACTCAAAATGAACCCTTCTTCAATTAGTTGCCAACGAAACTAACTTTGGTATTAAACAATCAAGACATAAGTAGCTATAACAACTATCGCAACCCTTGACATAAATTCAGAACTTTTGCCAATACTTAGTATGCCTCAACCTATACTAAGGAATCATAAAATACATACTTAGGATAATATGTTTTATAAAGTCATCCTCACTCCAAGACTTAGGTCCAGGATTGTCATCTTTAGTGTGCATCTGATACGAGTTGGAAACGACCACCTTCTTAGTGATGTACAGTCCTTTGTTAGGTGCTAGTTTCCCGAAGACTTCATGTCATCTCGATATCTTGATAAGAAGAAAAGAACAAAGGTGGTGAAGGTCCCCAAATCTATAGTAACACGTAAGCTTCACCCCTTTGGAGAACTTCTAAATCGATTACCCATATTGAGTAAAGGGACGTATTGAATCAAATCCCTAGAATTGAACATTTGGTAAAGATGGGCAACTATCAAAATCTTTATAGAATCTGTTTGTTTTGGGGTTCAGAAGATTGGGATTAATCTTATCTTATCCTCTCCCTGAGATAAGAATTTGTTTTAACTAGTGGGATTATTAGAGGTAATAAAAGAAAAGGAAGAAGAATAGATAAGACGAGGGTAAGTTTGAGGGCTGACCGGAGTAAATTTGGTGGGGTATAACAAAGTAACTTAAATTATTCCGCTTGATCACCCAAAATAAATGGCCCTCCAAGTAGAAACATTAAATGGGTAGTTCAAAACGACCTCGTGACCAGTAGTGACGGATATAGGATTAATCAAAATAAAGAGCAGAGCTGAAGCTACAAGACTCTCAAAACCTAGCCCGAAAACTTTCATCCTCAAACCAATGCACAAAAATCACAATAGAATGGATGACATTAAATCCATGAAACAAAGCCATAAATCAAACCAAGGCCGGTCTCAACAACTACATGTCGAAACTTCGCACAGCGGCATTACTCGAAATACGGGAAATCGAAAGCTTACCAATCTTGATGGAGGTGACTCGGAGGCCGCAAGCTTTGAGAACAAGGCCCAAGGCGCTTGCCGTCACCCCCTTCCCCAAGCCGCTAACCACTCCACCCGTCACCAAAATGTACTTCATCCTCCCCACTCTTGTTGTCCTCCTAATGCTGCTCGAGCAGTATTCTGACCACAATGATGGAACTGTCAACGGAGGCGTAGAACAAACTTGTTACAAATAAGAGATGATGAGAGGCTTACCTCTTTCTACTTCTCCTCCAAAGAGCATCCGATGAAATACGAGCGAAGAGAGAACGACAAAGAAAGAAATGGGAACTCTTCAGTTCGTGGCGGTGATGTGGGCGAACTTAAATAGTCAAATTTGCCTCCAAGACTCAAAAAGCTATGCTATTTTCACTCTAATTTATTGTTATATACACACTAAATACGGCCCAGGCTTGACGTAGTGCCCGACCACAAGGAATGAGTATATCCTAACGGGTGAGATTTGAACTGTTTAGGTGGACCCGCTACTGCGCATTAGGCGAAGTCCTCTTTTTTTTCTGGAATATTCCCATTTAAAAATATTTCCTTTACACTATTTTTTTTTATATCATATATTGTTCTTTTTTTTTTTTTTGAGAAGGATATAATATTATTATATCAGAAAAGCCCCAGTACAAAAGCACCCATACGATCCTCAAGGGGGATCGAAGGTGAAGTCAGACAACATAAGCTTCAGCAAAGGTTTAGGGATAGGATCCCCCAGGACCCAAATGAACTCCCTGCGACAAGCCTCCCTTGCGATCCAGTCAGCCGGCGCATTCCCATCGCGGCGAACCTGGGTGAACCAGAGAGCCTCCAGACCACTGGCATACTGGAACGCCCGAGCAAAAACCCCCATCACAGGGGGATGGGCAATCATGTCGCGCACCTCCTGAAGAGCCAGTATCGAGTCAGACTGGATCTCCACAGCCCTGTACTGGGGAATGATTTCCCGCATCAGGTCAAGAGCCAAAAGAATAGCATGGGTCTCCATCATGTCCACAGAGTGGGACAGCCTCCGCTTGCCAGCAGCCAGAAGAGGGTTGCCCATATCATATATTGTTCATGAAGCAAACGAAGACGTGTGGATGATTTGCCCTCACATGCAATCTATTGGTTTCACATGCGTAGGACTTAAAAGAGCATCTCCTTAATTCATTTCATCGTACTTGATAACATAAGTTATTCGTATTACAATAAAGGTGAGAACAAGCTATTTCTTTATATTAGTGATTCAATCAATGTGATATCAATTAATTATCACTCTCTTTCTTATTTCAATTTTTGTTATAATCTATGATGAAATAATATACATAATATCAAGATGAATATATATATATATATATATATATGAAGCATTGCATTGATCAAACATGTTAACAAAATGTCATTGGAATGCTCAACTGTTTTAGATTGTCATCTAACAACTACACATAATGATCTTACTATGTGCAAGTGCATTTGGATTTGTAACCTCTATGTTATGCATCTTAAGCTAGAAAGGAATCATTCTTGGTGATCTCTAGCACTAAACTTCTTCAATAGATGATGACAAACCTTGTTTATACCTTACAACAATTTGGGAACCTATCCTTAATGACTTTCTTAGATTATTAGCTAATAAATATATGCAATAGGTTGTGTTTAATGAACCTATGATACTATTATTATAAGAAAATTTAATCTTAAATAATAAATTATCTTATGCTAGCATGTTTTTAAGATAATAAACAACTAAATGAGTTATCTATACTTTATGGTGAGTTGAGGAGGGTAATAATTGAGTGCTAATTTTTGCCTGTAAACTTTTTCAAAAATAACTCATAAATTTGACATCTTTATTTAATACAATTGTTTTTCGAAGTTCAAAGAGTATAAAAATCTCATCAAATAATATATTGGTTATGTTTGATATGCTCTATCTTCTTATACACAATAATGTGTGCCATATTTAAACAATCATTTAATGTTTCTAAACTTCAAATATTTCTCTCACGAAGTTCTTTGTAACACGCACAAAATTGATACGTAGGTTTGCCATTAATAAAATAGTGTAAAGTCTTAAGCTTTAATTTTTTTATTGTGTAACAAAATTGATACTAGGAAATGATCATTATGATATCTCAATTCATATTAGGCCAATAATCTTTAAACATGGACAAAGTTTTTTTTATAGCCAAAATATCCAACAATGCCAATAGACTAATGTTCTTGATCTGGAAAATTCTTAAAGCATGAAACAAGAATACATAACATAGATCCCTAAAAAAATCATATATAATTTGAGGATTGTGAACATGAAAATATAGTCTTGTAGTTATGCCTATAAAATCTTTTTTGAAATCTTAAATTTTGTATACAAATCTTTGATCTTAATAAATTTTTTGAACATGATTTTTATATTGGTTATATTTGATATGTCTATCTTCTTATACACAATAATGTGTCATATTTAAATAATCATTTAATGTTTCTAAAATTCAAATATTCCATATTTAAGATTTCAAAAAAGATTTTACAGGCATAACTACAAGACTATATTTTCATGTTCACAATCCTCAAATCATACATGATTTTTTTAAGGATCTATGCTATGTATTCTTGTTTCATTCTTTAAGAATTTTCCAAATCAAGAACATTAGTCTATTGGCATTGTTGGATATTTTGGCTATAAAAAACTTTGTCCATGTTTAAAGATCACTTTTATTGCCCTAATATGAATTGAGATGTCACAATAATCATTTCTCAACAAAAAACAATACCACCTGATGAATTACATTCACAATATAAGTTTATTAGGTTAATAAGAGCATAAAATATAAAAATAAAAACACAAGCTAATAAAAATGAGTGAAGATGATATAAAAATCATGATAATCGTTGAAACTTCACTACAAAAATAACAATACATACACAGTTATTATGATGTGTGAAAATCTAAAAACCAATGTAAATATAAAACTCTAATATAAATGTCCACACAAACATACAATCACTCATTCTTACAAAATATAATAAGTTCTCACTCATGATCTTATATTATCATCTAAAAATACTCAATTTTATAAGTATCAATATTAAGCCTTATAATATAATTAAAAAATAGCATAATATATTAAGTAGATAAACCATTATTATAAATAATAAAGTCATATAAAGAATAAAATAGTTGAGAAATAAATGGAGAATTAAATAAAAGAATACATGATGATTTGTAAAGAGAAGTATTATAATAATACATATATAGCTACATATATATATATATATATATATCTAACTCATGATCATCATATAATATATTTATTTTATTTTTCTTTCTTTTCATATTTAATTTTATTTTTATTTTTTTATTTCTTTATATTTTACATATTCATTCTTAATTTGGTTTTATACTTTTTTATGACACTTATCTTAGTCTTTAAAATCCCATATCATATCTCATCATTATATTCTCAATGCTCAGACATGTTAGGGTCTATTTTTACGCGCCTAAAATACCTAGAAGTGAAATATCTCATCTCATCATCATTACTCTAACACCCTCTAATATCGACATCATATGCTGGTAGGGAATACGATGCTTGGTCATGCTGGAGTCCCAATCTTAGAGTACTTACAATACCTAAAATTGAAGTATCTCATCTATCATTACTAATCAAGGTGTACTGATATGCCATGGCCCCCATTAGAGTACCACAATACTAAGAATGATGTATATAATATATATCATATATATCAAGTTATTATAAGGTAGGGACATTCTCTTTCTCTGATTATAGTAATATCTTTTATTTTATTTTTATTTTTTGTCTTATCATTTATTCTTATTTATAGCATCATATAACTTATATTTATATGTATATAAATATTTATGTATATACATCATCAATCACAATAAACAATAATAAAATCAAAACATTTATAAGAAATATTATATCATGTATGTAAGTGCTCAAATGATAATATATTTTACAATAATAACAATAATTCTTTTAACAACTTATATCATAATTAATTAGTTTGTATATTTGATATTTTTAAGAAGCCTCTTTTATCATTTGTTTTTCTTTTCTTTATTAGCTCTTCTCATTTTTTGCTCAATTCATGTTAATTCTTATAAAAATTCAATTTTTTATTAGGAAAGCACTTCTAAAAGCTCTTTCAAAGCATACATTAACAAACTGCTCTCTTTCATAGTTTTATCTTCACATTATATAATATGATCACCCATATCATATTGTATGATTAGAGCTTTATTAAGATCAGACCATTACATTACGTTGATTATACATTTTTTATCTACTTATTGTATAAGTACAAGCATGATAGTCATTGGGTTATATTAGGGATCGGGCAAACGATCTATATTGAGGTTGTCTACCCACTAATAGTTCCAGTTTAATTTTTATTTCATTCTTATATGAAATGTATCTTATTTATATTCTACCCTCACAACATATAGCATAATTGCTCATATTATACTGTAAAATCTATGCTTAATACTTGTCAAACAACTAATTGTATAACCAATTTTTATTAAACAATCTAGGAACTAATCATAGATGTTTGATCTCAATTTCATATTTATATGATTCATAGTAGTGATTGATTGGTCAATCTCCATTAATCGTATACTCATAGTAATTTTATGATATAATATCGTACTAGTATGATAACATACTCTTTATATGAAACTTATCAAACAACTCATTGTATTAATCTAATACACATTTTGTACTTGTATAATTCATACTATAATCAAATCATACTAGTCTGATTAACATATCATACTAATATTATCCTCCAAAAAAATTAAATCATATAAGTGATTAAACTAGATGATTTTCCAATTTAATAGTACACACTTTATCATATAAGCCTTATCAATTGATTATATTAGTAAGATGCTTAACAAATCCCTCTTCCATAGTAAAGCTGAAAGACTTTGCTAACTCCAACTATTAGGGTCATACTAGTACAATCTAAATGATCATCTTGTATGATCAATGTAATAAGAAACTATAATAACCTTCAACCACTTCAACTCAACATTAAATTCACACAAATCATTTCATTGACATCCACTTTGAGTGATACTTGTTTTAAAAAGAAAACTTAAGTAAGATCTTTACCTTTCTATACTTTTTCCATAAGACAAAGTTGGAAGCTCTTTCTTCTTGAAAGTTTTTTCCCTTTATTTTTTAATCTCTTTGATTTTTCTCAAAGAATATCTTGAGTTCCCTTCCTTTTTCCTCTTTCTTTTTTTGGTTTTCTTCTAAATTTTTTAAAGATTACAAATGATTTTTGGGCCTGAGAGTAAGAGTTGTCTATTTCTTAAATAAAAAAGATTAGTTTAATATTTAATAATTATCTTGATCTTTAATAATTCACATGATATTCAAATCACTTTTGAAAAATACAACTACATACTGACATATTCGTCACAATGAGGTATTTTCAACAAAACGTTCAATTATGAGATCCATCCATTATCATCATTGCATGTTTTTTGAGACATTCACAAGTTAACATATTTTTAAATTACAAATTTATAGAACTTACATCTAATATATAAAAATATGTTTTAAGAAGACATAAGAGATTAATTAGGTGGGCTATCATAATAAGATATTATTCTTTGCTTAACATTATCCTTATTCTTATGACAGATGCATAACTGATAACTTGAAATACTTTTGTATAGTTTAACAAATGCAATATTGGTTTTTAAGTCAAAGAATCTTTGATTTTTGTACCTTTTTTGTGACTTTCGGTCCTTTTCAAACTTAATATTCTTCATACATTCAACTGTCAGTACCATAATCATATTAAAGTCTCTAATAAATCTATGTTAAAATGAAAATAAACTACGAAAACTTTTAATTTCTTAGATATTAGTTAGCGTAGACCACCCCTTAATAACTTCAATCTTTTCCATTATTCTTTTCATTGAAATGACATACCTGGGGAATATATTGGTAGTGTCAAAAACACATACTTATTTAATATGATTTTGTACTTATCTTTAGTAAGAACTTACAACATTTGTCTCAGATGAACTAAGTATTATCTCTAATTTTGACTATATGTTACTATATCATTGAAATATACCACCAATAACTTGCTTATGAATAGAAATAATATAAGATGCATCACCTACATAGAGGTAATATGTACATCGAAAAAATGACATAGCTAATCATTCATAATATTTATCTACCATCTTCAATGTGGTTCTCCAGGCATTATTTCTTATATAATTATTTTGCGACATCTTGTGGTGCCCAAAGTGTTACTTAAACTATTTGTCTTTTATTTTAGCTTTTTATTAAGTATGTCACATTATAGATCCCATAGTAATATTTGAATCATTTGTTTCTTATTTTAATATTTTATTAAGTATACCATATTGTGGGTTTTATCTCTTATACCATTTAGTGGTGAAATTAGTTCATTCCTTTCAAATCATTATGCTACATATTTGTAATATGTAAAATAGATCATTTTTCATTTGAAATAAAAAGCGAAACCAAAATTTATCACCATCATTTGTAGTAAAATATAGACATAAATATATGAACTATTTCTTATTAATATAATTATATTGACTTGGGTAGAAATGAAAGAAATTTTAAGAGAAAAATATTGTATTAAACATCAAGATAAGAAGTTACATGACTAATTTATGACACTTAAGGATGATACCTTGGCTATCACTAAATATTAAAATATTTTTTAGGTTCTAATAACTAGCATTAAATGCATTAACAATGATTGGTAATTGGTCAACAAATTTGGCATTAGACTTAGAGTTGATATAAGGAATGAGGTAGAGCTATATGACCTGTAGATCTTAGAGGAAGCCTTTTATTATGACTTATTAGTTGAAAAAAATCACAAACTTATGACATCTACCATACACAAATCACCACCATCTATCTCTTACATTAGTTATAAGTCTAGTACTAAAGTTGTTCAATTCAGTTAACTTACCTAGTCTTCAAGGGTCACTTTAGAAAACTCTTAAAAAAATGATAAGGATAGTATTCCTTTCAAACACCATAAGAAGGGGCACATGAAATGTTAGTATAAGGCATAATTTTTTTTAGAAGAGAATGTTGACCATAAGTCAAATATTGAAGAGATTAAAGGAGAATATGTACCTTTATTTGATGAGGAGTTACCTATAGATAATGAAACTCACTTTGAAGTCATACTGTGCTTATCTATGATAAGAAATAAAGTCAAAGATTAGAGACAAAAAATATATTTAGCATGTTTGAGACATATAATAATAAAAATTACAAACTCGTTATTAATGGGGGTAGTACTATAAATATCATTTGTATGCATGCCCTCATTAGAACAAATTTAAAAATCAAACCTCGCCTATAACTATTTCATATTAATAAGATAAATCATACTTTTCTACCTATAACCTCTAGGTATTTAGTGCCTATAAAGTTTAGTAGCTATGAAGATCAGATATAATGTGATTTCATCTTATAAACATAACTTATATACTTCTTGGTAAGCTATTACTATATAACATGAGTATAATTCATTATGGAAAAGAAAATACTAATATTTTTAATTTTAATGATAAGATCATAAAAGTTTTTCTTATGAAACCTTTAGAAAAGCTTGCCTCATCACCACATAAAGCCATTTTTGATCTAAAACCAACCCCCACTTAAATGAAGAACTCAGAGCTAATTCAAAATAATTAGAAGATTTGGTATCAATGACACATTACTTGAATTACCCTCAAATAAACTTATTAGTCATATTCTTAACATTGAAGGTATTATACCTTACAAGGAAAATATTTTATCTAAAAATTTGTGAGCAAACTCAAATGCAAGTGATTCAAGTCCATAATTTTCATTACCTTTGGTGCCAAAATTCTTTGATGCAGAAGGTATAGTTTTTTATGAGCTCTCTAGTATAGGTTCTTATCATAGGTCTCTTGTAAGATGAAAGAATCAACCTCTTAATAAATATGTATGGATGATCAAAGAAAAGTTGAACAAACTTGCACCACATCTAGTCAAAGACAATCTTGACCTCAACTTAGTAAGTAAAGTCCTTTTTGGCTTGAGAGGATTAATGTAGGACACAAGAATATGGTAATACATTACATGGGCTAATCATATTTCAGAAGAATGATATAGAAATGTCATAAGAAACCATAGCCCAATTTGATATATGCATGTACTTCTTTATAAATGAGCGAATGTTTGCAAGAAAGATATCTTTGGATTGCTTTTGAATCATTTTTGTTTTACCTTTTTCTTTGTTTGCAAGAATGAGGAAGGCATGGTAGCCAACTTCACAATTTTGTTTTGGTGAGTATAACTCCCATTCTTTTTAATTTCTTACAAATCCTCTTGTACATCTCTATTTTTCTCTATATCAAAATTAGTTTAAAAAGATTAGTTAAGTTGAGAAAAGTATACAAATAAGATAAAGATAGTTAAAAATTACATCCTAGTTTGTTCTTCTAATATTTCGTCTAGTTTTTTGTGTAAAAATAATGAGTAAAAAAACAATGATTTTTTATGTGGCATGTATAATTTGTGTAATATCCCCTCCATTTAATAATGCAAATGGGAATTAAGCTTACCTTTATTTTAGTGATAATTTTATCCTCTCTATAATAGTGCATGCATGTGTGTGTGATTTCTTTAATTTTTTTTATGACATGCATGTGTGGGATAAGTGATTTTTTGTGAATGACACTACCAAGTTGACTAAAAGCCAGAAATCTCCAATCTCCTTTCTTACTAAACCAATGTTATATTTAGTACATACTCTCTCATATTGATGAAAACCTTGATAACAATGATAAGTTGAAAATTTTTGTTTATTCCCTTAGAAATGAATTTTTCTACCATTTTAAAATTACAAGTTCTTCCCTTAATTATTACTAAGTATACATTGATTATGATCTTATAAGATGAAATTGTTCCTTCAAGATGATCAAACAATAAGAGGTAGCATCAAAGAATATAACCAAACTCAAAAGAGGAAGAGAAAGCTTAGTTGAAAAACTCGAGCTAATTAATAAATTTGAAGAAAATGAGCTACATTATTTAAATCCATAATGTTCATATGAATCAATAATAGTTTAGGATTTAGAGAATGTGTATTTAAAAAATGTTCCTCTTAACAAAGAAAAGGTAACCCCAACGGGACAAGAGACAAGAAGAAGCTATATCACGAAGCATTTTATCAAATCAAAATGAAAAATGTAACAAAAAAAACTTAAAGCTTGAAATTTAAATTACGAAACAACTCTTATGTACTCTTATGTACTTTCAAAATAAAAAATGTTCTTATGCTCCAAATAAAATTGATATATTTTTTGTTAAATGTCATTATATATGATGTTTGCAATAATACCAACCCGGGCACGTCACTCGAAGCCGGGCCGGTTCTCTCCCCCGGTGCGGTTCACCGAACTCCCCGACCAAAAGTCGCAACCACGTTTCCTCGCGCCCGTTGGGTCTCACCTCCCTCGCATACGAAACAACGGCTCGAGTGGGCGCCATCCTTCGCACTGCCGACAGCCTCCCTTTCGCCGACACGTAATCTCTTTGACCGTTATGGGTCCCACATTTCGTTGCCTCTTCAGCGTGGACCGCCACCGAATCTGGTCCACTGCCGACAGGCGGCACGTGCCCCGTCTCGTGCTCCCTTTCGAGTGCCAAAACGCGTAAATTCGTTTTCCGTCTGATGGAGACATCGTAACCGTCGGAGTTGGGGCGGTTTAGCGCCGTCGTCTTTGCGCTAATTATTTTAGTTAAACCTCTTAATCCCGTATTAGTATTTTAACCCATTGTAATCTTGGGACGGCATGCCGACATAAAAGTAGCCGTTTAACGGATCTGATAACATCGTACTGACAAATGTCAACATAGCACCTAAACCAGGGGTTTTTAATAAAGTCTTAGCTTTAATTACATAATTAAGCAACCTTTTTGAGAATAGATAGATGGTTGTTAAGGTGGGTAGTGATATGACCCAATTAGATAATCATGAAATCTTAAGAGGATTTGGATAATCCAGATATCACTATTATATTTGTGATCTATAATAACTCGTAGTTTAAATTATAAAATAATATGTGTTATATAATATAATTCTTTTGTTAGAAGCATTATTGAGGAATTGAAACAAAAGTTAAGTTATTTGAGAAATGAAATAGACAATTCAAGTATTTAAAATCATTCTAAACACATCAATAAAGATTTTCTTGAAAAAAAAAATGTCATTATCATTCATAATTGTATTGTGATAATTATATGCAAAGTTAATTTTAAATTTTAAGTAGTGAAAATTATATTTGACTTTAAGGTTTTTAGATAAAGTTTAATGAAAGAATAAAATAACAATTGATTTGTTTAGGATAGAGATATTTTGAGTATTTACAAAATATAATTGAAATAACATAAAAAAAGAATGTGAGGAATGAGGTAAGTTCTACTAATAAGTGGCCAACCAAAGCTTTTGTGTGTTGCTTAAGAAAATGGTGATGATGTAAATATTATCTTTGAAGAAAAAAAAAGCTATAATAGATGAGAGAAATTAAAGACTATTAAGAATTAGTATTAACTAAAGTAAAATATATGATTTTATATTTTGATTTCTTAGGAATTGAATGCTATTGTTGATTTAGAAGTGGTGAATATTGTGACTACTTCGTCACTTTTGTTAGCCTCACACCTCTATTTAGTAATACAATAGTTGTAACATCAAAGACTAACCTAAATTGAGTTATGGTGGTCATTTCGTGATATTATACCAATTCAAGTTTTGAACTACCACAAACTTGTTTCATAGCTCACAATTAAGTGACAAATCTAATGTTACTAACAAATAAGATAAAGCTAATAGTAATTGCTCAAAGTAATGGATATGAGAGAAATAATTTCAAAAAATAGTCTTAAAACTCTTACTCTAAATCTTATCAAAATATTAAGACCCATCATCACATTAAACACCCTCCCACTCTTCTTAAAATGTTCATCATTAGAAATCAAACTTTGTTTCAAATGAATGGCATATCATGTCCTAATAATATAAATATAAAAATATTATAAAAAACCATATATTTATCAAATACATCATAAACTGCATAATGATTATAGTATAAGATTTATTAGTAAAGTTATTCAATGTCTTTAGACCTTCAAACTAAGCCAACTCCTATTCTTTCTCATTCATTTATCTTACATGTCAACAATTATTCATGAGTGATCTAAGAGATTTGACAAAACATTTCTTAAGCATAAAAGCTTAAATGAGAAAAACATTTGAAATATAAAGAAATTTATTATCTCATTCTCTCTTAGTAATGTTAGCTCTTCATAGAGCATGTAAATATTTTTCTTTCCAATAAAGAATTCTTTGTTCAATTTTGTTTGTTCTTTTAAAAAGACTTTATACTTGATTAATGAAAAAACAAAAATAATAAATAAATAATTTATGATTCACGTCTTTTTGTTGTAACCACTGGTTGCAAAGATGCAGCCAATATGACTTCTTAAGTTCATTAGAAATACTATTTTTTTTTAAAATCTTATGTTGTATCTTATCTTATCTTAAAATATTAAATATAAAATAAGTTGAGTCATCAGTTATTGACTTAATAGCAAAATTATGCAACATATATGCAAAACAAATGGAATAGGATTATGTCACATGTTGGGTTAAAATTATATGATATAACATATAAAATAATGTATAATTAATATATAAATAAAATATCAACTTTTATTTGTAAAATTATCAACTCTTTTAAAAAATAATGTAAGTTATTTTATTCACCTTTCTTTTATCTTTTCACAATTAATTTTTCTCTTTTTGTGAGAGTGGTCATCTCATAAGAGATAATAAATTATATTTTTTTTCAATATAAATGATTCTTTTAAAATACTCCTAGTTAATTTTGAAATAATTTATATGATAATTATAGTAAAAGTAAATGCATAATGATATTTATGTGGTTTAGTAAAAAAATACTTACAATCAACCTGGATCATGTACGACCATTTTTATTAAACATAATTGTCTTTAGTTAAAAAATAAGTAGGTGAACATCTCAAGTTAAATCCAGAATGATTCAAAAGTAACCCAAAAGTAGAAACTAAACAAATAGCTTATAAGATAGAAGATACAAAGAAACTTTGAATGATACTTTTCTAACGTTAGCTTATTCAACAACCACCTATAAACAGTCATTAAGCAATTGACACATTATAGAGATGATTGAAATGATATTACCAATCATTAATAAAAAGAATGAATTTAGATTGAATATAAAAGCAACTTTAGAGAAGATTTTCTAAAGATCTAGATTGTTATAGCATAATACTTTTAGATTGAAAATTTGAGCATTAACTTCTTTTATTAAGGTTTATGAGTGTAATATAGACAAAGAATGCACATAAGGTTGCTTAAGATAACTCTAATAACTTGATAATAATTAATTTCTAATTTTTAATGAGATTAATTAATTATTACGTGATTTTTTTACTTCCATACATATTATATTTTCAATTAGAACATATAATAGATTGCTTACAAAATAAACTATATCTAATATATATTAAATAATAATGTATCGTATAATTAGAAAGTACAATAGATTGTTCACTCTCCTTGAAATGTTCATCATTAGAAATCAAACTATTACATGATTTTTTGCTTCAACACATATTAAGAAAGCGAGTTTATAAGGTAGCTTAAGATAACTCTAATAACTTGATAATAACTAGTTTTTTTTATTTTTAATGAGATTAATTAACTATTACATGATTTTTTTGCTTCCATACATATCGTATGTTTGATTAGAACGTACAATAGATTATTCACAAAATAAACTATAGGTAATATATATTAAATAATAATGTATCATATTCAAGTCTTAGGTTTTGTCAAACATTATGTGTATATTCTAAATGTATTATACATATTATATGTTAGTAATTAATGTACTTGAGAAAGAAAAATTTTGAAAAAATTATGCATGATACCTATCAAGCGCACCTTGACGAGCAAATGTCGAATCAGATGAGAATAAAATAAAAAATGAGGAACCCATTTAGCTCAACAATATTAGTTGAAGATGGCTATTAAAAGTCCCATTTCGATCAATTCAAGAGCATCTGATGCATGACAACTTGACCAACTTCTTCATCCTAACCCAACATTTGTCGAAGCCTTCACTTGCCGCTAAAGACCATGCTCATGGTAACTTTATTTGCCCATGGTATCAAGCTCAGGGTCCTTAATGTTTAAACTTTCTTTCCTTCTTCAGGGTTTCCAAATATCCTCCTTTGCATAATCCTTTCTCTCCTCTTAAGGGATGCTCTACTTCATGTGCCCTTCCAAGAGATGCTTAGAAGGGTCTAGAAATTTCCTGACCCACTTGAAGATTTGATTCACAACATTGCCCGAATCTCCTAGAAAACACCCAACCGTGTCCCTATTGTACCAAAGCTTGTCCGACTCATAGCAATGCAATCCCAGGGCCCAACCGCGCCCTGATCACGTGCTCCTTCACCCTTGGCCTATGCTCCAATGACCCCAAATCACATATGACTACTTCTCTTATGCCCAATCCACAATTCTACGTGTGATTGGTCTCTAATTCAAGTCGAACTGCACCGGTCCAAGCTTGGACGTGCCAAATCGGGCCAGCATATGTTAGAATGAATCAGATCACATTAAGCCAGGCTAAAACATGTTGAACCAGTCTAAAATGAACTTGACCAAGTTGCACAAGATTAAACCAGATTAAAACAATTTGAAATAACTCGAATTGCACCAAATTGGACCAAACCGAGCCAAATAATACTAAATTGTGCTAAGCATGTTGAACCAAACCAAATTGTGCCAAATTGGACCATTTTTCCCCAACTTCAGCAATAAGTCACTATAAGCTTCAACAAAGAGCTGAAAAATACATCTCCTACAAGTTCAACTTTTTTGTCTTTAATTTAAGTAAGATTTTCTTTAAATTTTCTAAATGTCTTTTTTGCATCAATAATAATATATATAAGTCACATATTAAGATTTAATAAAATTGTATTTACAAAAAAGAATTAAATGTATTATATATTTATAAATAGAATTTTTTTTCTTTCCCCCAATACATAGATTATTCACTACATGATACTCTATTTGAATTAGATATATTATACATTAATCCTAGTATACTATATATTAAATTGAGTTTTCTAAAATTCTTTTAAATTTATAATCCTTTTAGGAACATACTAAGTTAACAAAATATATTGTATGTGAATTATATCGTGTCATGCGCAAGTCATTGACTTGAGAAACTTTAAAAGATAGATAATGTATTGTAAGTATGTTTTATCATGATTTCAAAAAATATGTTTTCTTGAAGTTTTCTATTTGACTAAATATTAAATTGTGAGAATATATTTGCAAAGCTAGTAAGTTTTAAAGAATCATATAATTAGTAAGGAGATGAAATTTAATATGAAATATGATTTATAAAAGACCCTAAGCATCACAATAAATCAACATAAGCTTTGACATTCTGACTTAAGTGAAATAAAATATGCTACAGAAAATAACCACACTATCAAGAGCAAGATTTATTTGTGTTTGAATTAATTATGAAATGCTCTATCTTTAACAGTCTCCCATAATGATATATAATACAAAAGCATCTTGTTTAACCATCATCTTCTAACATTCATAAGACAACAAACTCAAGAAGCATATTGGTAAACTTTAAAATATGATTTTGTTATACATAACTCTCATATAGGATCATAAGGTTAACAATTTTCTTCTTTTGATGATCACAAAATCACTATTATAAGTATAAACTAAAATATGATAGAATGAGTAAATGATCATGACAATGTATAAAAAGAATGATAATGAAGATGTATATAAAAACTATTTTATTCTCTTTTTATTATTCCTCAAAAGATTGTTCATTCAAACAGGCTAATACACTTAATGATATTCTAATTTTAATAAATACTTCTAATGGTAATGATTTGATAAAATTATAATCCAACTATGCACATGAAGTAACAAAGATCAAAGAAACAATATTAAGTTTCACTCATTCTTGAATAAAGTAATATATGATGTCTATTTGCTTGGTCTGGAAGTGTTGAATTAGATTTTTAGTTAGGCATATAATATTGATATTGTCATAATAAATTAATGTTTCTCCCAATTGAATGTCATAATCCTTTAATTGTTATCCAATCTACAAAATTTGAGCTATATGAGTATCATTAATAATATTCTCAAATTTAGTTATGGATAATATGTGTAGTTTTGTTTTTCGCTAGCTCAAGAGATAAGTGTCCAAGTAATTTACATGTACTTTAAATTATTTTCATGCCCATTCTATTCATTAAAAAGTCAATATCAGAAGACGCAAAAGTTCTTTTCTTATCCATTAACTCCTGTGATATACTGGAAACTGTATGACCAAAATTAGAAAGAATGGCTACATATGAATAACTAAATAATTTAAAAGTATATAATAATAAAGAAATCATTAAATCTTTGTGCATTCATATGTTTGAACACTTTTTTTAAAATGAATTTATTATTTTTATATAATGTTTTATACAATGCTTTATTATTAGCATCATTTGTATTGAACATTGTTTGACATTTTTCATGTTATTAATCGTTTTTTCTATTAAGTTAATGGAGAATCAACACCATTGAGTTAAATATTTCTATGTAAAACATGCATTTATTAGACATGCTTATAGAACCTTGTTTTAATAGTTGCAAATATTAAATAGGAATGAATAATTGCATACAATAATATATAAATATATATCTAGAATATGTTTTGCTCATATATTATAAGTTGTTAGTTTTGACAAATTAGAAACTGAATACTTGAGTTTCAATATATATTGAAACTTAGAACTATTATCCATGATCTACAATGAATTATTGATATTATTTTTATTGAATCGCTCAAATTTTGATCACAACAACTACTAATTATTTTGTGGAGATCAAATATCTAATTTCATTATAGAAGCTTAGGTGTTCTCATCCACATAAGATAATGGCATCCTTTTTATTGAATCAATCAATGTAAGAATGAAGCTTGAATTGAGATAAACTTGGCATGTCGATTAAATGTGTTTTCATTGGTTTAGTGGATTGGGATTAGAATTTTGTTTCAATACTTATTTTAAATGAGTTTATTTAAACTTTGATTTTACAAATATTTTTTTGTTAAATTTTGTTTGATTATTTCACTTTCTACAACTTTCAAATAAACCTTTTTATCTTACCCATGGCTAGTTTGTTCTATAAAGTTCTTTTTATTTTTTATTTGAAATTATATTATTTGCACTAAAATGTACTTTTTATCTCTTGAGTGGCCCAATGGAGACCAATCTCATATTATGGGCTTCATTATAATTAAAGCTTTATAAGGCCATTCTCTTCTTAATGCTTAAATGGTATCTAGAACTCTTAAGTGTATTTTAAAAAAAATGCTTTTATATAATTATTAGATTGCACATAATTTAGAATTAGTAAGTTTTTAAAAATCCTTTAAATTGAATGATGTAAAACTTTCATTTTTAGAAAAAAAGAAGTATTTAGTTCAATAATATTATTATATCATATAATATTTTATGATCTTGAGTATCATATTTGATAATATCTTTAAAATCAATTATAAAAAATATATATATATATTTATTTAAAATTATATTATTTAAAATTATATTTAAATATTTTTTAAAATTTATAAATGATTGTCTAATAGAGAAAGAGGGTTCTAATAAATAAAAAAAAAGCAAATGATCAAGAATAGGATTCCAAATTTTAATTACCACAAAATTGATTATTATTTCAATTATTGTTCTAGTCATGCAATTGTTTAGCAAAAATAATTCATTTTGAAGGAATGAGCAAATGGATATATTTGAACTTAGTTTTGGGAAGTCATAATAGATTTCCAAGTAAATGTATTACTTGCCTTAAAAAAAGGGTCAAAATAGACCTTATTTTATCCTTGTTCATCAATAAAAATGCAATGAACATTATCTAAAGTATTTCTTTAATATCTTAGAATTCACTTTAATATCTTCTCAATAATCATAGAAAATAGTTTTCATATAAATCATTTGAGATTAACTTAGCATAGTTAAATATTAAATTTAATAATACAAAATAATTTAAAATATTATTATTAAGTGATATTAAAAATCTTGTAAATGATAACATATTGTTTAAAAATATTTATATAATAAAAATTAAACAAAGTAACATTTTTTTTATTTAAAAATATAAAAAAATGATAACCATATGTTATAAAAAAATATTACTGAAATTCTAAAATAGTGCATTAAACATTTGTTAAAAATCCAATATTTATGATATATATATATATATATATATATATATATAATTTCATAAGCTAAAAATAAAAACATGCTTATATTCCTAAAGTTAATACAAATATCATAATCCAAAACTTTTTTATATTTATAAACTTTGAATAAAAATTGTAAATTTTACTTATGGACTAGTGCATGCTATATTGTGGACGAAAACATCATGAACAATTAGATATGAAGGGATGATAGAGGAGAGAAATATTGAGAATATAAGTTTCTCATTAATAAGAGAAAAATTAAAAAAAAAAACACAACATAAATAAAAAAAAATTCTTCATTCAAAATCTGAATTGGAAAAAAATATTATTCTCATGAACATTATAAGATTGATTCATTAATGAAATTTAAAGATGATGTGAGACAACAAAAATGAGAAAAAATTTCTTTTCAGATGAGTATGATTTAATATTGCATTTTTAGCAAATAATAGTATTTAAAACTTAATGTACAATTAATATAGTTCTTGTTTATATTGTTTAATTTTTAAGATATTAAACATTCACTTAAACATATATTAAATCCAACATATACTCAAATTATAAAATTCTTTATAATAGTTGATATCAATATAGTGTGATTTAATTGAAATAAAAGTGCTTTGATGTTGAGCTAGAATGGCAAGCCATGTCCAATAGTTCGATCGATGGCGAGTATTGTTAAGAAAATTTATTAAAAAAGATGAATATAAAATTATTTATATTAGAAATTTAACAAGGTGAAAGTGTAATGGCTAGAGAAAAAATAGGGGCTAAATTCTTATAAATCAAGGATAACTTCTCAAGAAATGAGTATAAAGTCAAAATACAACAAGATTATGATCATCTATAATGATTTTGCTCTCTTTTGAATTGGATTTTAGGGGGTGTATTTATAACTATTAGAGTAATGAACATGCTTTTTTTCTTTCTTTAAGTCATGTAAGACCTTTTCACATTAAGAGCTTATCGTTCACATGGCGAAGAAAATTTATCACCATTTTCTGGGGGAGTTACGATCATTTCTTCGTAGTTTAACGGTTTGACATGTCGCCACTTAAGTAAGAGCTATGACCACTACAAGTAAGCCTAACGGATGTCTTGATGTTGACTCATGAGCAAAGCATATAGGATTTAGAAGAGAAATTATTGTAAGGTTAAAGCAGAATAACCTAGGTTTAAACATATTAAGTTCATTGGTTTAGTGTCAATATAAAGTCTTTGAGAGTGAGGACCTCGAGCACACAATTTTGAGTGCTGGTCTTGAGCACTTTCAGCATTAAGCACTATGGTTTTTTGGAACTAGCTTTGAAAGCGTCTCTGCAAATGCTCGTCACATGATTGCTTTCTAAATCAAGAGTTGTAATTGACTTAAGGAATTCTTACTTTTTTAATGATACTATGTTGGTATGAGAAGAATCGATATCATGTGACAAAGCCAATGACGTAAGTTAAAAATAATACTAAAATTTTAATACATAATTAATAGGATTGTTACCTCAAAGTTTAATTTTTTTAAATTACCAAGCATTAATCAATTATATATTGGACATAATTTGAACCACTACGATATGAACTCCTTATAATATAAGACTCAAAAGTTTTAAATACCACATGATCTTAACAAATTACTGATGATGTGAGGAGTACCAATAGTTAAATATGACCGAGCACGATTGTTAAATTTTATTGATTAAGTATGAGGGCAATAGAGTATCTTCTAATTAATGAAAGATTTGGACCTATTAGTATTGATATCGTGTGTAAATCATCTTTAATAATTTATAATATCAAAATTAAAAAAATATCTAACTTTTGACCTTTGTGACAAATAGAAGCTTATAATATCACCAAAAGAAGTTATATTATTAATAATAAATAAATAAAACGATGTTGATGGTGCAAAGATGGTTAACCAAAGGTAGACTTGTTGATGAAAGACCAAATCAAGGAACATTAAAGAGAGGTGACGCTTTTCATCACACTTTGCCATAGATTTTCTATTTTTGTTGATAACAAGAGAGTGAGAGATGTCTTGTGGTTGTGAGGACAAGAGAAAAGAGACTACTAACGCTCGAGGATAATTGGTGATGACGACAAAGAGAAGCTTCCATTGCATAATAATTTTCATACCAAAAAAAAAAAAAGAAAATTATAATAAGCCTTTTTTCTATATAACATGGTTGGATAATGACCCTTGTTTATTAGAGATCAACTAATGCCATCGAGATTTTGATTAAAGTCAATGTTTTTAACTGCCATGCATTCGAGAAAGTCAAACATCCTTAACCCATTTGCAAAAAAGATATTTGTCAAATAAAATAAAAAAATAAAAAAATAAAAAAGAGTTATTATTATTTGGTTGTGAATTATTAAAACAAAGTTGGTGAAAAATCAAAGCGAAGTCTTGCCTTAGAAGTCAAAGTCAAGCTCAGGCCTAGTCATAGCTGACCGAGCTATTAATATTATTCGTGGTAATAATTATCATTTTATTTTTTATATCATTTAATCCAACTAATTTTCGATGTCACCCATTTATTTCCTGTTAGTTTTTGGTTTTAATCATTGTAGCCAACTGATTTAATTATTATAATTATTATATTTTTATTTTTCCTATATTTGAAAAATATCTTAAATGATCAAAAACCATTTAAATATAACTAAAAATTGATTGAAATTGAGTTAATAAGCTATTGCAATAATGAAATCATGGGTTGCCAAATAGATTAATCAAACTTGAAATTGAAATCAAAACTTGGAATGATGTGGTGACATGGGTCAATTTTTAATTTGCTTTTCAATTTTTATTGTATCTTGAAAAATAATTTATTTTCATAAAAAATTTTATAATTCCTTATAATATCTTTCAATTATGTTAGTCAAAATCCTCGACTATTTAGTCAATTGTTTTGAATTATTCACTTCTATTATAAATATTTTTATCTTTTTTTAAATGATTTCTTCAAACTTTGTTATTATATTGTTCTACATCTTCACGAGCTTAATAGTTATTTTATTTACTCTTTGTTTGAATCAAGATAATAGGAATTATTCTATTAAAATTAATTATACTATAAAATTGATATCATATAACAAAATCAGTTTGTAATTATTTCGTAAAATTAATGATATATGATATTAATGATTAAATGTATATTTATGTTAAAGAGGGAATGAATCTAATTTGACAAATAGATATCAAAGATTAATATTATGATTAACTGTGTGACCCCATTATATCTAATTTTTATATTATAGACGAGTGGATCACGCATTCTCCCTTTAAGTAATACATAATTAAACGTCTCGTTGTCTAATTTGATAAGTTTTTAACTCGAGAAAAAGATTGATTAAGACATACACAAAAACATTCGATATTAAATATTTAACAAAATTATATTCCTAACATAACGTTAAGACATATAAGTTGAAAGCCAACTCGTGTATTGACTCTAACTTGAATCTTATATTCAAAATTTGTTAAGATTACATATATATTCATGATTTTTATTTGTTAGTTTTTCCATTTTGATTGTCACATGAATATGATATGTTTATTGATTTTAATAAAGATAAATTTTGAGTTAAAAATAATGAAAATAAAAAAGAAATATATTATGTTTATATTAATGTAGTTTTATTGAAATTTCAAACATCGGTGCACTCGAAGTCATTTACGCACGCCCGAAAGGGCTTCTGCTGTTACTTTTCTCCGCAAGAAAAAGACTTCCGCCGCCGCCCAGTCGCGTCGCCGGCTGTGGGATCCGTCAAAGACTGAATATTCTTCTCATTCACTATCTTTGAATATATATAATTAAGCACAAACAGTTATTTGCTGTTATATGAGGACGCTCCACTAGAAGCATAGGAACAAGAAGCGAGCTGAACCCGGGCGCGGGCGCGGGAGATGTCGTCGTCACCGCCGGCGAAGGTGACGTTCATCGTGACGAAGTTCGTTGAGACCGACGAGGTGAACTTCAAGTCGGTGGTGCAGAGCCTCACCGGGAAAGAGTCCACTGTGGGGGACGGTGGCGATGGCTGGAAGGATCCGCAGGTGGCAGACGGAGGAACTACGAGTCGGTCTGAAGACGATGTCCAGAGAGCGCCGGAAACGGAATTTCGGCCGGTTTCGATGCTCGATCTGCCGCGGCCTCCTTCGCCGTCTCTGCAGCTCCCACCGCCTCCGTCGCCGTCTCAATCCCTGGATTTCGGCGCCATTTGGGGCGACGACGACGCCCCTTTCGCGACATTTTTGTGATACCTCTTTAGTCAATATAGCTTAGGTCAACGAGGCTCCGTCATTATACCTTTACCCTGTTTTTGGAGTTTATTAATTATATTTTATGGTCTTTAATAAATGCCAAAAACCGATGAGAAATTAGTTTTGTTTGTTAATTAAGTTTGAAATAAATCATTTAAATTTTTTTAATATATATATATATATATATACTCCATCTTAACACCATAAAAACTCCTTTAGTGGATATTTAGTTGAAATTAAACAAGTTAACACACTTAATTTAGAATCGATTGCCAAACATTAATTAATACAAATTAAAGTTAATATAGTTAAAAATCTAGTAGAAAAAATTAATCTTTTTAACCTTAACTTGCTAAAAAGCCATATTATTTCTCTTCAATAATTTTGTCCTCGTCTTTTATCTCTCACAACATTAAATTTACCAAAGTCCTCAAAGATCACTAGCAAGTAGGGACACTCATCTGACGATGATGTCTAGGAACCCAATGCGATCACTTATGAAGAATTGTTGGCCAATGTAGACCATGAAGGAGAACTCTAGCCCAGGCAAGAAGAGCTAGTCTTGGAAACGTGTGATAATTACGTGTTGTATGCTGTGGGTGTATGAGATGACCCACAAATTTGATAGGGTAAAAAAGAAAAGAGATAAAGGATTGCTTGTTCTTCAATTTTATGCTCTTTTTGCTTCTTGTATTTTATGATTAAAATTTGTGTGAGATGGGAGAGGTGGTTATTTGATTATTAGGTTAATTTTTTTAATATATTAAAAATATTTATTAAAAAAATAGTAATAATAATAATGTTATTTAATATTTAATAATTATTGATTATTTATATTGAATTGAATTAAATAATCACCATAATAAATTTAACATATTAAAATATATTTAAAAAATAATTTTTTGGATAATGTGAATGTAATTTTTATTTCTAAATTTTAATTTTTTTATGAGCACATCTTTTTTAAAAAAAAGATTTTATTGGTACTTCATGTCTTTTCTTAATTTTTTATATTTTTATTTTTCACATATTCTTAAGAATTAATCATTTCGAGAAAGGAATATGGAATGATGTTTTAGTTAAAGTTACAATATCTATATGCATCTTCCATAATCTCTAAATTTGTTTCTTTTCATGAAAGTTGTTTATGATTTATATTGTGAATAATTTAGCTAAAATTTTAAAATTATTATGCATTGCTTATAATATTTGAAATAAAAATTAGAATGATATAAATTTTTGCATGTGAATATCATTGCCCTTCACATAGAAAATAAATTTTAATGTCAACAATTTAAAAATCAATTTAGCTTATTTGCTTGTAAAATCTTTATTTGTTTAAAATTTAGCTCAAATTAATCTAAAAATTAAAGCAAATTAATTTATTATAAATCCAATTAATTAAAATTTAAAATTAGTTAGTTTTAAATCTAATTTTTTTCTATGTCTAATTATTAAATAAGATTAACTTAAAATAATTTTAAAAAAAATCTAAATAATAATAAAATAGATATATCAAATTACAATACCCATGATTTGAAGTATGTAAAATTGATACTCATAAATTTAGTTTATCAGTCTTCATGTTCTGTTAAAATTAAAACAAAAAATACCTCATAATGATGCATCATTGAATAGGCATTGATAGTAAAACCTAGCTTGCTCAAAGATCGTACTATGCATTAGGCCAAGGCAACACATCGACATCGCTAAAGGTTGTCACATGACTCTATGATAAACTTCTCGATGATGAAAACGGCATCTTCTCCTTCACTCTAGATTTTTATTTTTCCTCTTCTTCTCTATGATAACTAATGTTTTCTTAAGAAGTTTTTTTCCCTTCTCTTTTATTATTTGAAAATTAGTTTTTTAAAGACAATTAGTCTTCTTCTTGGTCTTCCTCACAACTTAGTAATTCCAAAACATTAATTGAAAGAATAGATTTCTAGGAGACCAAAATGATAAAGAATTCAAGGAAGTTTTTATTGTTTGTTGGCCACATGGATGGCAATAAGGTGTGGTGTAAAAAACAAGATAAACAAATGTTTTAAATTTATAAATAAATAATATTATCATGTTATGGTATATTATTATTTTTAAAAATAAAAATATAAGCAAACAAACTTTGAGTTTGAAAGAGATCATCATAAGAAGAATCCAATAAGTTTTATCTTATCAAATTTAGACATTATTAAGATCAAGTAAAGGTAATCAAAATAAGCCAATTCAATCCAAAACCTAAAAGCAAAAGATATAGAAAAACAATTGAGATTGTCAATTCATATATTTGGAACAACAAATGTAGAATAATTAAAAAAGTGATGAAATATTAAATGGATTGTGAATCTTACAACACAAGATGAGCTTTGAAACAAAGAAGTGCAATTTGGTTTATTTAATCATCCAAATTCAAGGTTGAATAAATAGATAAAATTTTAAATTTATAAGTAAATAATATTATTGTATTATTTTATTATTTTAAAATTTAAAAATATCAATAAACAATATTTGAATTTGAAAATTTTGTTAGGCCATGACAAGAACAAGTTAGAGGGTTATTATCTCTTTAAATTTAGAGATTATTACGATTAAATACTAATATGTTAAGATAAAACAATTTAATTCAATGCCTAAAAGTAAAAAAAAGTTTTAGTTGCATTGAAATAGTTTTGTTGAGCCAAATCCAATGAGATGTTTATGGGACAAATTCATTTTAATGGTGAAGTATAGCATTAAAAAAAATAAAATGACCAAATTTGGTATATAAATGATATAAATAATTGCTATTCAATGATAAACAATTACAAAAGGATATATTTTTTGTTATCATATGTTATATTGTTATATAAAACTGTTTGAATATATAATGACTATTATGAGATTAAACTATCATACTATTTATTGTATTTGATGTACATGTAAATATTGTTGTATGATTAAAAATATTTCTAAAACTATTTATTATGTTTAGAAAAATAGTAATAATAATATTATAATGTTGTATATTTTTAGATATTTTGGATACCTTTATTTGATTTAGCATAATATTTAACATAATGAAAAAATAATGATAAATATGATTTATAGAATAAAACTTATAATAAATTTAGTCGATATGAGAATAGGGAATTTAATCATACAAAAATAAAATTTTTGTTCATATGTTTTGTTATTTAATATATAGCAAAAATATATGTAAAATATATTTATCATAAAAAATAAATGCAGCTTTTTAAAGATGAAATTATGAAACTATGATATATTGAAATAAGTTATTTATCATTTTCAACCAAAGTCAAATAGATGACAAAAGTAGAATTGAATTTGAATGAAATTTTCAATTTAGGTAAATTTAAATGTAGAATCTAATTTTACAAATGTGTATGGATTAAAGATTATTTTAATGTAAATTAATGAGAAGAATGATTTTTTAAAATTTTTATTAAATATAAATAAAATTAAACTTAACAGAGCAAATATGATAGTTAATTAGAATTTCTAAAAATTTTTGTCTAAATTAATCTTATATTAGAAGTTAAACAAATGCTAAAAATAAAAACTTTCAATTTATTAAAAAAATAAATAAAATAATATTGAATATTATGATAATAACTATAAAACATACTTTTAATTTCCTTTTAAGATCTAATTTATAAAAATAATAATTATAGTCACAGTAAAAAAAATATTTGACTGCATGATTTATAATATTTCATATTTTTTAAAATTTTTTTACGTAGAATTAGCTTAAAAAATAAGCAAAACCAAATTTATAATTACTAGTAAATTTCGAAAATAGGTTTGAAATAAGTTTTTCAATAAAGGAATTTTTTGTAAAAAAAATAAATGATTAAAAAACAAAGAATGAAAAACAGACGAAGCCTACGTGTTCAATAACATGAGAAAATGCCAACAAAAATAAATAAATAAATAAATAAATAAATAAAGGAACTTAGACCAAGATCTTAAGGTTTCCCCCTGCTTTCCAGTTCTGTTTCCCACATGGCTTAGGTGTTCGACGAAATGCCGAGCTGGGATTCTCAGGGAAGACAGCGATAGAACCTGGATGATATGCGCAGCACAAGCTTTATCCAAGTCGAGGACGGAGAAAAGATGCTTCTTTTAGGGTTAAAGCTCATCGTCCTCCATCTCGTATGGCATCCATCTCTGCCCGCCCATGTGTGCCACGTGAACATCTGGTCCTCCCTGCTTTACTCTTTTCCGTGTGTCGTCCCTTGTTTGCTTCTCTATCTTCCTTCTTCGTCTTAGTGACCATGGGGTTTCCCTCCTCTTCTGATCTTTGGATGGAGCAAGCAGAAGTGGGTTCGGCGTCTTCCTTGTTCACCAAACTTCAAATTTTTTCTTGAAAATAATAATTTTAAAAAAATTTAAAATCTTTTTAAACAAAATTATATAAATAAAAATTGTGTTTTAAATTCATTATTTTTTTTTCAATGAATTCATTCAAATTCAAATCAAGAAAAAAATATAGAAAATTTCAAAAAAATATTACACACAAGAAGTAAACTCCTCTAGATTCCATAATAAGAGTATAAAGAGTCTTTTTAGAGAGGGCCAATGAGAGTATCAATCACCTAGAAGTTCAATAAAAAAAAAAGACCAACTAGAATAATTCAAGCTAACTATCTAATACAATTCTATGAGTCATTCAATGGATCTTTGAATATGATGATTTAGTCTTTGATTTCGAAAATCTTTTTTCATAGAATTTTCAAGAACTAAGTGATGAATTCAAGTATTGCGACTTGAAAAAGCTTTTTAAAATTATTCATTAGCTTCCATAATACGAGTACGACGGGTCTTATAGGGAGGGAGAATGTGAGAGTACCAATAATCTAGAAGCTCAACAAGAATAGAGACTACTTGGAACAATTTAAGCAAATTATTTAACACCATTCAATTAGCCATTTAATGAATTTTTGAATTTGATGATTTAGCAATTGAATTTTAGGGGCTTTGAAAATGTGTTTATAAGGGTCTTGTAATATGATATCACACAAAAGTTTTTAAAATCATTCATTAGCTTTGATAATATAAAAAAAACAATAGAGAGAGTACTAATCACTTAGAAGTTTGATAGAAAAAGAACTACTTTGCACTATATGTCTTTGATCTCTAAATATGATGATTTAGTCTTTGATTTCTAAAGACGTTGAAAATGTGTCTATGTTTCTTGAAGTATGATAACACATAATTTTTAAGAATTAAGAGCTAAATTCTAGATATTGTGATTTGAAAAATCCTTTTAAGACTACTTATTAGTTCCCATGATATGGATTTTATGAGTCTTATAAAGAGAGATATGGAATGAGATAATACTAATCACTTAGAAGCTCAAAAGGATTGGAGACCACCTAAGACGATTCAAATGAATTATCTAATATAATCAGTTGATATTGTATAATTAATTGATTTATATGAAAATAAATATATCTAACATAACTATTTGATAGTAACAAAATAGAATATAATAACTAACATTTCTTAGAAATATTATCCTAATCATGCTTTAGGATTATAATATTTCTACAGGTGACATGATCTCTTTTGATAGGGTGAGGATACCCTTAAGATGATGATGCCTTTATATATATGTATATATTGAGTCATTAGTTTTTTATGAACTGTGGTTATGATTATGATACATTTTATTTGGTTAAAAGTTTGTTGATGTAATATAGTTAATATTTATTAAATCAAAAGGATAATGTCCTAAGAGAAAATTAGGTTCTATAAACAATAATTTATAAACTATAAATAAGAAAATGCATGTTCACATTTTATACAATTCATTTATGATATTTGGATCTATAAGATTATTTATAACGTGATTATTCTTCTATGATTATCCATTATTTTGATATCATAGCATGATTTTATGCTAAAATATCATATTATAATATTTTATTATTTTATATGATTTATTTTTTCATTTTTATTTATATCATATATCATGTATTTATTATATCAAGAGATAAAACCTTTGAGATCATTTATGTGAATCTGATTCATTAAATAACTGAGTGGGATTTGATATTGTATAATGTTAATAATATGATGATATGTGAATTGTAATTCTATGTGTATAAGGATAATGTATTGCTATTATTCGTATATTATATCATTGTACGTAAGATCTTTTGGTTATACTTTATGTTATAAGAATTATATTTTATGGTTTTAAAGAAATCAATATTGGTTTTAAATGAGTTTTTATTTTTGATTCACTATTAGATATTTATTTAAGATTTTGTATGTTCTCACATATGATCTTATTTATCTTTAATTATGATAATCCTTATCTTTTATTGATTAGTTTGGTGTAGCTTGATACGTTACTTGGCATACGTTTTAGTGAAATAATATAATATATTTATGTAAAGTATTGGGCAACTCTTTTGAAACAAATTAGATTTATTGGCCATTATAGTACATGATATAAAATACTATAACAATCCACAACTTCAATATATGTTTCGAATTTATACATGCTAAAGTAGTAGGTGAAATATTATACATCTTAATTATGTGATTAAATATATTTTATTATGTATTATTTTACATTTTATATATTTTTAACTTTTAAAGTATTATTTATATTTTTAAAAAATTTCTATTACTTAAAGAAGGTACAACATCTTAAAGTAGAGAGATAAATTGAAAATATAGAAATTATTTGTATCATAATGACTCCAAATTGATAAGAATAAAAAATTTAAAGTATTAAAATGAAAAATCAAAGATTTATAAGGATTTATTTATGATTTTAGAAAACTCTTATAAATTAGTAAAAATATTAATTGGACTAAAAAAATAAGAAAATTTATCAAGGTGGAGCTTACAAATGTCAGCTTAATAAAAGTTTTTGGTGCAAAAAGGATGTGAGATGAGCATGAAATCAAAAGTTAAGTAAGCTTTTAAAGAAAATTATTAAATAATATTTATGAGAATTCTAAGTTTAAAAAATTATTAAAAATACTAAATGACACCAAATTATAAAAATCATTCATTAAG